>VZTH01016323.1:47433-110953 GCA_013397815.1 Aleadryas rufinucha | reverse complement strand
GTTTGTTGGGGGGGGGGGGGGTGGGCGGGAATAAACATTTTACAAAAAACTGTTCTAGTTGCTTTTAGGTTAGTTGCACTATACATGATGGAAAAATCCCACAAAACACTTGAGGCAAGAATTTGGCTTCTAAATTAAGCATTCCTTTTCCAAAGCTGCTTGCTACAAGTGCTTTAAATGATAACAAAATGAAGTGACTGTATAGTATTTGCATTTTAAAAGCCAAAAAGGTTGTACTGTTGTATGCAGTTCAGTGATTTTGTAGGAGTGCTTTTATAGAAAAGCATATGGAATATGCACCTGTATTTATTTTCTGCGACAAAGAATAAAGACTTGTTTTGTGTGAGCTTTCTAAAAATGTTCCTGTGCTGGTCCTTTGTCTTCTAAACTGTGTGTCCTTAAATATGGCAGGTGGATGTCAGGGAGCAACAGGGACTTGCTCAATGACACAGGCTGCCCAGAGAAGCTGTGGCTGCCCCATCCCTGGAAGTGTCCAAGGCCAGGTTGGACAGTGCTTGGAGCAACCTGATCTAGTGGGAAGTGTCTCTGCCCATGGCAAGGTTTTGGAACGAGATGATCCCTCCCAACCCAAACCATTCAGTGATTCTTTGACTTGGGAATATTGTGGGGGGTGTGGGTTCCAGCTGGTAAAATCCAAATTGGCTCATCACAGGTAAACTGGGGTGGGTTTTTTTTGAGGTTTCTTGCCTGCCCTGAATGTGTGTATGAGCTAAAATATACGCCATAGTGCAGAGCTGAACTTGTCCAGGTTTGTTTCCCAGCCCTCGTTGGGCAGGTGTGGGTGGAATGGCCGGCTGGCTGCCAGGCAGCTCCCAGTCCCAGAGACTCCAAGTTCCTCACCCGTTGCAGAGAAAACAGTGGTGGAATTGATGAGCATTTAGAGGTTGTTTGGTTTAATCTTTCCATCATGTCCTACAAATGAGTATAAAGCTTTTGGCGTGTTCAGAAGTGAAATTTAACCTTTGTTGACACCGTTTCTATGTTGGAGACAAACTTCGAAGGACTTTGGAGGGTTCATTGACTTTAAAGGATAAAACCAGGTGCTTTCCTTAATGTTAATGGATACACCAGGCTGACTTATTGACACGTGTGGGTACTTTGGATGTGTTAATGCAGGTCAAATTCCAGCTGAGCACTGAGGGGGAAGGTCGGTTCCTCTCATGGATGTGCAGAGCTGCTCCCGGTGCTGCTGCGGCTCCATCAAAGAGAGGAGAACTGCTGACCTGACTCAGTGATGGGCACATTAACTGCACTGTGTTTATTTTATCAGTGAGACCTTGTGGAAATGTGCTGCCACTTGGGGATGAGCCAGCCAAGCGTCCAGCGCAGCAAACTGATGGCTAAATACCCAAACCCACGGAGATCTAAGGTGGTTTCCTGTGCCTGTCTCATGTTGGCCTTTAGAGGAATAGCTGTGTCGTCTTCTCTCCACAACTCCCTGACAGGAGGGTGTAGCCAGGTGCAGGTTGGTCTTTCCTCCCAGGTAACAAGTGTCAGAGCAAGAGGAAACGGCCTCAAGTTGCACCAAGAGAGGTTAGGTTGGATATTAGGAAAAATTTCATGGGAAGGGTTGTCAGGTATTGGCACAGGCTGCCCAGGCAAGTGGTAGAATCACCAGGGATTTAAAAGCAGTGTAGATGTGGCACTTGAGGACATGGTTTAGTGGGGATGCTGGATTAATGGTTGGACTCAATGATCCTAAAGGACTTCTCCAGGCAAAATGATTCCATGATTCTGTGATCTCTTCTGTGGGGGTTTCTCCTGGTCAGCCCTCACTGCCATGCCAGGCTCTACCTCTGGCATTCACCCAACTCCTGTTTGATCTTTGCTTTAAAACAGAAAATCCCCAACTTCACCTAGTTTCATGCAGAGCAATTATGGTATTGATGAGGGCTCAGGAGTTTGGAAACAGATTGTGTCCATAATTGTACAGCTGGTCCTTTGGCTATTCATAATATTGGAGTGGTGGAGAGGGAAGGAAGCATGTGAGGCATCACTCAGACATTTTTCAACCCTGCTCATTTATGAGACACCAAAATCAAGTGATTTGGCTCCCTGGGGAGTGGAGAGGGGTGGGAAGCAGTGGAGGCCAGGCTGCCCACCCAGGTACCTTTGGAGCACAATTCCTACTGCTGGGCTGTTTAATGATAAATGCCCTTGGGCTGCTAACGAGTTACTGATTCAGTGACTGTCCCTGTGAGGCTGAGGATGAAGGAGGCAGAGGAGTGATGGAGCTCAATTCCACTGCTGGATCTGTTACCCCCTCGCAGCAGTTCAGCGTTGCTGACCTTGTTGTTGTAGTGGTTTATTTTTCCTTAAACGTTGGTGTGGGAATATGGGTAAGAGTCTTTTGTTCCTTTCTGCTTTCTTGTTTGAACAGTTTTCTTTTCAGGGCTGGCTTTTCTGTGCGGAATTTTTTGAATGCCTTTATTATTTTCTTGTAGTTTTCACTTGTGTATTTTGTGTTGTGCTGTGTGGAGCCAGGCTGGGAGAGCTGGGGGTGTTCACCTGGAGAAGAGAGAGGTCTGGGGATACCTTAAAACCCCTTCCAGTGCCTAAAGGGGCTCCAAGAGAGCTGGAGAAGAACTTTGGACAAGGGCGTGGAGTGATAGGACAAGGGGAAACGGCTTCTCACTGCCAGAGGGCAGGGATAGGTGGGATATTGGGAAGGAATTCTTCCCTGTGAGGGTGGTGAGGCCCTGGCACAGGGTGCCCAGAGAAGCTGTGATTGCCCCTGGACCCCTGGAAGTGTCCAAGGCCAGCTTGGATGGGGCTTGGAGCAAACTGGGATAGTGGAAGGGATTTGGAACAAGGTGAGCTTTAAGATCCCTTCCAACCCAATCCATTCTGGGATTCTGTGACTTGCACTGTTTTGTATAAATCCTCTGCCCCTTTCACCCCCTATGGAAAGGCTCCTATAGCCTGGGAGCAAGGTGGAATTAACCATGGAGTTAACCAATTAACCATCTCTCCACCAGCCTCTGTCTGCTGGGTGTGAGCAGCTCTGCCCCTTGTCTATTACAGGGTGTTGAGCCAAATGCCCTGATAACAGCCCTGATAACAGCAACCACCAGCAGCTACAGCAGTTTCAGATAAAGGCTCTCCAATGGCATTCATTCTGCCTTGCAGAAAAATCCTGGCCAAAGCTGGGTCCTATTAGCCAACCTGTCTGCTGGGGATGGCACAAGGACAGGCACATCCTCCCTGCTTCCCCCTCTCCAGGTGCTTCCTTTGCTATTCATGGCTCCAGGTACCTGGGGTGCAGCCACCGTTTCATGTAATTAAGCTCAAGTTGCAGAGTTCCCATTAATTATCGAGTCTCCTGTCTCTTGGCTTCTTGTCTGGGAGACTTGGGTCCTGGTGACTTGTCTGGGTTTTTAGGGAAAGGGTGCTCTGTGCTGATCTTTCCTCCTCCCAGTCTTCCTGCAGGGTGAACAGGAACACGGTCAGTGGCTATTTCCTTGCTGGGAGAGACATGGCCTGGTGGCCAGTAAGTACAGACAGACCTCTGTCCCTCTTGTGACACCCTGGGCACAGGGACATCCCCACCACTGCCACACTGAATTCCCTCCCTGCTTTCTCCACTGCTTGCCCACACTTTCCCCCACCCTGTCCACCTCCTCCTGCCAGAATTTATGTCCTCGGAGCTGCGTTTTCCTTCTCATTGCACAGAGGATGCTGGAGTTTGTTGGGTCTTCTCACAGGCTGCTCTGAACTAGGGGAGGGATCCGTGGAGCCAAACATCCATCTCCACCCTTCCTGCATGCTCCTGCTGACTCCAACAAACTATGCATGTCCCAAGCTTTTTTTCCCCTCTTATTTCTGTATGATCTTGACAAACTGGCTGTAGCTTCTTCCTGTGGCTGTCACTGGCTCCTTGCACAGGGCCACCTTCAGCAGGGTGTGGGGCTGCTGTGGCAAACACAGCAATGTGTGGCTCCTCATCCTCCTGGAGACAGGAAAGTCAATCCCAAACCCACCAGGGATGTCCAGATGAGCTGGTTTGTGGGAGCATCATGCTCAGCTACCTGAATTTTATGTGTTAAGGGATTTTCTTGCTAAATACAAACACCCCCCTCATCCCACATGGGGGCTCTTTGGCTGCACTTTACTTTTAGAAGCGACGGGGACATCTGTGCCCTGTTGCTCCAGCTCAGACCTTATTTTTTCCACCTCCTTTTCCCTGCGTTATCCCCCGGGGAAACACCAAAGCTGGTCCAGCTGGCACGGCAGCTGTGCCAAGCCGCGGGGAGCCGGCGTTGGGGCACGGCACCTGCAAGCACCTGCAGCAGCTCCCCTGCTCCCCGCAGATCGGCGCCTCGCTCTTCGCCAGCAGCGAAGGCTCCGGGCTCTTCCTCGGCCTGGCCGGGACCGGCGCTGCCGGGGGAATCGCTGTCGCCGGCTTCGAGTGGAATGTAAGAAATGTGTGATTAAGACAATGAGTTCTGTCGCAGCAGATGGGCCATTTCACAGTCTCGAAAGGTTTGGGAGGAGCCGTGCGGGGGGGGTAATTAACACAACCCTGCTAACTCAGCTTCTCCAGTCTCTAAAGCGTGTACTGCGAGGCTGGAGTCAGCTCAGCTCCGCGTGCTCGGGGAAAAGGACATTTTGGTGCCGAGTTCCTAATCCAGCCCCTGCAGGTCCTAACAGGGACATGACTGAATAGGTCACCCATTCCCTGCTTCCCCACACGTTGTATCCAAAGTCCTTGGGTCCTGCAGAAAAAAAAAGGCATTTGGCTTGTGTGCTGCTCAAGGAGTTGGTGGGAAATGTCCAGTCTGAAGGGCTGAGGGAAGCAGGTTCCTGCTGGCAGCGGTGCCGGGAGGTCTCCACCATGACCCCGTACCCAAAAGGGTATCAAGGGTATCTGAAGCCATTTGTGGGTGTAAATGTGCCCTTGAGGGTGAGCCAAGGCCGGGCCGGGAGCTGAGACAGGGTCTAAGGACTGCAGTCAGTGTTGAGCTGCAGCAGGATCCATGTCTTTTTCTGGCTCTTTCCTCCTTCCTGACAGGCAACTTATGCTCTCCTGGCACTGGCCTGGGTGTTTGTGCCTGTCTACATCTCATCTGGGGTATGTACAGCTGCCCTGAGCCTGCTGTGGGGAGCGTGGCCTTGGACAGGTCCCCCACTCCCAGGAATCCTGTGGGACTCCCGAGCCCTGCTCTGGGAATAACACCGTCCCCTTGCCCTCCCAGGACCATCCCAGGAGGATGGGGCCTGGACAGGGCGGTGATGGCTCTCCCTCCCTGGCAGATTGTCACAGTGCCTGAGTATCTCCAGCGGAGGTTTGGAGGGGAGAGGATCCGGATGTACCTCTCCAGCCTGTCACTGCTGCTCTCCATCTTCACCAAAATCTCGGTGAGTAGCCTTCCCTTTAATTCTGTGACCAATCCAGGGCTTATTTCTAGCTATCAGAAGGTTATTTTTGGGTTCAAACCTTGTGTAGCCAAACTGGGGGAGAGCAGCTACTGCAGGGTGCTCCAGGAAGGAGTGGGACAAAAAGGGGGAATTTGTGGGCAGATGCTGTCTGTGACATCCCAAGAGTTCATAGGTAGATCCAGCAGTGATGGTCCTTTCCAGGGGGCCCCGATGGATGTGTGGCTGTGTCAGGACTCCCAGAATTGCCTTGTATCAGAGGTTGTGGGTGAAACGTGCTCAGAGGTTGGGCTGCATGGCCTGGGTTTGTCTCCGTGCTCTGGCAGCGATGCTTTCCGGCATTCCCAAAGGTCCTGGCAGAGCCAGGGACTGAACTGGGAATGTATTCATTCCTTTGGGGCTCATGGGTTTTCTGAGGAAAGGAAGCCTTGCTGCAGCTACAAGATATTCAAGCCTGTACAGGAAGTGCCTGATTTCCAGGCACTTTTCCACAGGGATGTTTTCCCCTCGTTTTAACCTCATTCACAACTCCCTGTGTGCAGCCTCCGCTCACGCTGGTAACGATGGGAAGAGTTTATCCGAGGTAAAACAGCTCAGGAGCCTGTGATACCAGGTCTAGGGCAAGCAGGAGAGAGCCTGGCACAGACAGCCCTGGGGGGCTGGAGACAGCAAGACAGAGATCAAGGGCAAACAGCTCAGAAAAGCTGGAGAGAAAACCTGCCGGAGGGAGCAATCCTGCTCTGATGGAACAGGTGGATCTGACCTGGGCTCTGCCGGGGCCAAAAGAAATGTGCCTTTGCAGGTGGCTGGCTGCAAGAAAAGTGCCTTTGCACGAGCAGAGGCTGTCCGAGGCAGGAGGGGCACTGCTGGTGCCCACATTGAGGCGCTCAGCATCTGTCTGTGTGTTCACCAGCTCCAGCGTCTGGGAATGCGCCATCGCTCCCTGCACAGCGTTTCTGCAGCCCCAGGCCCTGGGCTGAGCTGTGGGGGGATCCTCTGGCTGTCCCTCCGAGGGTTGTGGAGGATGGAGCAGCCCAAACCGGGCTCTCTGTGTGCACCCATCAGCGCTTGTGCAAAGGGAGAGGCTGCATCTGCCTCGGACAGAGCCCAGAGCTGCTGCTGGGAATCCCTGGCTTCAGGAGAGCCCTGTCTCCCCCTCCTGAGCTGCTCTCTGGCCCTGGGCAAGGCACTGTGCTTTGGGTTTAACAGGCAGGTTGCAGGGACATGGCAGCCCTTTCCACAGCCCTGCTGGCTCAGGGCTTCCAGAGTGGCAGAGGTGGCACTGGTCACTCTGTTGCTGCAGCTGTGCCTTGTATTTCCCCTCACAAAACCATGTTCTGTCCTGCTGGAGGGCATTCTTCCACATAACTAATATTCTTTATATCCTAGTCATAAATGGTGTTGAAAATCCTGCAGCATTATTCCTGAAAGCATCTTGGTACATTTTGGAGCACCCGTTCAGTTTGCAGGTTTGGACAGTGACGCTTGGATTATTCTCTGATCGTCCTGATATCCAGTAAACTCTTGTAACTCACTCCCCATGTGTGTCACATCTCCTTCCTGCTCCCAGCAAAGATCCAGGAGGAGCTCAAGAGACATGCTGGAGCATGTGTGTGTCTGTGGTCCCTGGTTCTGAGATCTGTGGGGATCACACAGATCACTCCTTGCATTAAAAAGGACAGGAAGCTGGAATAGGATTTGTGCTGGGATAATTTGGTCTTGCTGATCTGAATTTGAAGAAAGACATCACTGGTAGCTTGAGGATGTCTTTCAGTCTCTTCCCAGGCATTCACCCACATCCCCTCTTGTCTCACCAAATGATGTCCTACTAAGCCATGGGGACGTGCTTGGTCCCTTTGGTTTCCAGCCTCTCCATGGCTTTGCCCAGAAGGGATGGATGTCCTACAAGCTCCTTCTTAGCTCGGGAGGTGGTTGTGGTGCCACATCTTGCCCAACACCAGATGAACCTGCAGTGACCCCTGTGCAGTGCCTGCTCCAATGGGAACCTCTGTGGCTCTCTGGGCCCTTCTCCACAGAGCCTTGTGTTTGGAGCTCCATGGACACTCCCAAACTCCTCTTCCTGAGCCTTCCCTCAGCTAGTGCTGTCGTTTCTTTGGTCTGCTGAGCTTTCTCTGATCTCTGAGTCAGGCAGGATGCAACAGAAGAGGAATCAGGCTAATAAGGGGATTATCTTGGCATCTGGCTCCATTCACAGTAAATCCTACAGACAATGGCTGTTTCCAGCAGTGGGTTGGGATGAGTGTCTGCAGACACACGGGGCGTTGCCAAACTGGCCCGATGTCCCCATCCCTGTGGTGGCCGCAATGGAGAGCGTGGGAGGAAAGTGTGAAACTCGGAGCAATTAGGCAGGGCTGTGTCCCGAGGGGTTTCTTTGGCCCTTGTTGGGGGCTGCCTCAAAGCCCGGGATTATCTGGGCTTTTCCTGCCTCTTCCTTCTGCAAATGCTGTATTTATGGATGCAGTTTTGCTCCACCTTCTCCTGAGCTCAGACACGGCATCAGTGCTGCTCCCTCAGCTCTTCTTTTTGGCAGTGGGGATGACAGACCCTCCTCTCCTGGAAATCTCCTTTTGGTGGACCCCAACCTCCCACATTTCATGGCAGGGTGCAGCAGGGCAGCCCAAAATCCTGCTGGGAGATGGTGTCCCACCCAGCTGGGAACATGTGAGGAGTTGCACAGGTGTCCCAGCCTTGGCAAAGAGCCCCTGGAGACTCCTCTGTACCCTGGGTAACTCGTTCTACCGAGGTTCTGGCTTCACCAATTGTTAATCCCAAGACAGCTTTTATTGGGAAGGCTTTAGTGACAGTTGGGTAAGAACAAGTTTCCAAGTGAGGTCACTGGTGGAGGCAGGGATCCCTCTGGATTATGAAGCCTGACTTCAAAGGCTTCTCCTCTCCTCTTAAGGTTGAAAGGACTTATTTTATGAATAGGTCATGCCTGGTTTTAATTAGCTTGTTTTTGTATTTGGGATGTCTTATTAATGCCTCGGTCACATGTGCTTTTATTTTTTCCCACCCTTGCAGAATTACCAGGAAGGGAGGTGGAGATACCTCTGCTTCCTCATAGCAAAGGCTTCGACTCATTTGCAGACGACTGCAAAAATGATTAGGCATTGAGAAAGCCAGGAGAAGCAATGATGAAATATCCTGTCCAGGGCTGAATCTTCCAGCTGGGCTGTGGGGAGGGGTTGCTGGAGAAGGGGGAAAACATCAGGGGGGAAAAAACTTCCCAGGTGGTGCTGACACAGCAAGTGATGGATCCTTCTGAGGGACATGAGGAGCTCTGGAAGACACCAAGGATGCTTGGCTGGCACTGTGCTAGGAAGGCTTAGAATATTTTGGGTTCCCACTTGAGATTGTGTTGGGAGGAGGTGGCTGAGGGCCCTTGGTTGGGGCTTTTCTGCCTTGTCACTGAAACTTCTGCTGTGTGAGGGGTTCAGCTGTCCTCCTGTAGCTCTGCTCAGGCAATGGATTGCATTTGTAGTGGGAAAATATTTGAGGAGCCACTGGTAGAGGTCATGGCATGGTTGCCCATGAGTTGGTTCCTCTTCAAGAGGTCATTCCAGGGCTGAATTCCTTCTTGGTGTTGACAAGGACTCTCCCAGACACATGGCCAATCCCAAGTGCAGTTGAGGACACAAAGTACCTCCCTTGGGAATGCCAGGCATGACTGTGGTGTAAAGCCTGGTCCAGATGCCATGGAAGAGGCCCTAAAGTAGGATCCTCAGGATCATGGTGTAAGTGCTCTTCTGGCTGGTTTGATTTGATTTAACCGAGGTTGTGTCTGACGTTGTGGGCTCAGGTGCTGGGGAACAGCTTTAGTGTTGTGCTGAAGCTGGATGTGTGCTCCCCTCCTGGGTTTTGGGCTGATGGAGCCCTCCTGGGCAGCTCACACCTCGGATCTGACATTGCAGGATCCTGCACGGCCCCTCTCCATCACCCGGTGCTGGTCCTCAGCTCTGTGTGGGAATGTGCTGGAGCAGAGCAGGGGCGAGGAGGGCTGACATGGGAAATAACGCCGGCCCAACACCTTCCTAATCCCAAACAACTGCTCCCACATGACGGGGCAAGACAGCCCTGCTGCTGGGGGAGGGTTGCTGGGAGGTGTGTGAGGAGATGTCAAATCAGAGCCGCTGCCTTGGCTGTGGGAACCCGTCACAGCTCGGGGCCAGGGTGTGGAGTCGGCTCTTCTTGCCTCTTCCTGCCCCTTCTGGCCTCATTCCCTTCTCCAAACAAGGTTTTTGTGAAGGTGCCCCAGCTGAGCGCTGGGAATGGCTGAGCTCAGCAATGGGTGGAGACGTGGTGGTGGCACTGCCGCTGTCACTGCGCCTGGTCCTGTCCTCCCAGGGTGGCACGGCTTTTGCTGAAGGAGGTGTTCCAGCTCTGAATCTCTGCTTCATATCTCATTTCCACAAGGCTGTGACCACCCTCATGTGGGTACAGTGACAGCTGGAGCTGCCTGCTCTGCTCCCTGGGGGCTGGGGGAAGGTGGTCTGTGACACAGCCACCCCCTGGGACCCTGGGGTTCAGGAGTGTCCTGCTGGTGTGTGCCGTAGGGTGTCAGAGAAGGCTCCATGGAGACCTGAATGTGGCTTTCCAGTACTTAAAAGGCTTATAAAAAAGAGAGAGACTGACTTTTTATAGGGGCAGATGGTGATAGGACAAGGGGGAATGGTTTAAAGTCAAAGAGGAGAGATTTATGTCGGAAATAAGGAAAAAAATCCTTCCCTGTGAGGGTGGGGAGGCCCTGGCACAGATTCCCAGAGAAGCTGTGGCTGTCCCTGGACCCCTGGAAGTGTCCAAGGCCAGGTTGGATGGGCTTGGAGCAACCTGAGATAGTGGGAGGGGTCCCTGCCCATGGCAATGGGTGAGAATGTGATGGTCCTGAAGGTCCCTTCCAACCCAAACCATTCCAGGTTTCCATGCCCTCACTGCACCCACAGAGTTGGCTGTTTCCCTGCTGTGTCACTCTTGCAGCAGCCCTTGGGTGGTGGATGTCACCTGTCCCAGCTCCACATTTCTTTTTCCACCCACAGACAGACCTGTACTCGGGGGCTCTCTTCGTGCAAGTCTGCCTGGGCTGGGACCTTTACCTGTCCACTGTCCTCATGCTGGTGGTCACGGGGCTCTACACCATTGCAGGTGGGTTGCTCAGCATCTGCTGGCCTCCATTTTCCTTCTTTCATCGAAACACACCACGTACCCTTCCGCTTTTATTTTTATTATTTTTTATTTTTATTATTTTTTGCTCCTGGAAGGTTTTTAGTGGTTTATACCAGCGGGGTTCATGTCCCTGCCCCATCCAGCCAGTATCTAAGCAGCTTTCTGGAGCAGGTGATGACTCAACCCATGACCTCTCCTTTGTCATTACCCCTTTTCATTTGTAATAACTCCTCCCTCACCACTGCTTAAGCACTCTCCTGTGTGTGTACCTATTTGTACCTGCAATGATCTGGGCTTCTCCTATTACAGGATTATTTTTGTGGAATCTACAACCTGAGAGCGCTTGACCCAGCTCCTTTCCCTCCCTCTTGTCCTGCCCCCAGTGCAGTCTGCTGCCCTCCCTTCCCAAAGCTTTCAGGAATATTTCTTGGCTGTGCTTCCCTGTTGTGGGACCGGCTACTTTTGTGCAGGGTCAACCCTTATGGTGGTTCTGTGATCTGGAGGTGATGAGGGTTTGGAGCTGGAGCTGGAAATTGTGGGTTCCTGGCTCCCAGCCCCACTCTCAGACCTTGGGACCGTGTATCCCTGCCAGCCCTTGGGGTTATTATTTTGGCTGGGACATTCCCTCACCCCGCAGTGAATCCTCCCTCGTTATCTCATCCCGGCCATCCAAACGGGAAACAATTTAAAACGTATCCGTGACACGGTGGATTTTGCAAGGCTTTGGTTTCAAGCAAATCCCATCTCGGGTTTTTCCTGCCCACAAGGCCTGTTGTGATGGGAGGCAGCTCGGTGTGAGGTCAGCCAGGTGTGATCATTGCATCACCCCGATGAGCATCCCTCCAAACCGCAGGCATGGCTGGGGATGGTGCTGCCCTGACTTCCCGGGATGTGATTCAGTGGCTGGGCTTGAAACAGCTTCAGTTTGTGACCCATTTTTTAAAATTCTGCTACTTTTTAATGTATTTGCTGTTGTGCTGAGTGATTGATTTCTGGCTGGGTAAGCAGGCCTGGGGTTTGCAGCAGGTCCGGAGGGAGAGCTTGGGATGGACAGGGACAAACACTGGATGGCCAAAGGGGACCCTGCTAAGCACCAGGTGCTGGAAAAATAGAACTGTAGGGCTGGGAGGAGAGCTGAGGGGTGTACTGAGAGGGACTGGGATTTAGGGAGAGGTGGGATGAACATGAGATCAATGTCCTGGATGTGATCTGCTGCTGCAGCACCCAAACAGCTGGGGCTGGCTGGTGTCCTCCTGATTGTGTGGAGGTGTGGGGCTGCATCCCTCCCCTCCAGCCATCCCTTGGCTCCCCTTCCAAGCCTCTGGTGAGGCTGCAGCCCCTGTGGCTCTCAGCTGCTCCCTCCCACCCCATCTGTGAGGCTGCTGTCCCCTCCTTGGCACCAGACCCACCGAGGAGCTGTTCCCCCCTCCCACTGCAGCTCCCCCACCACGGGTCAGCAGGACGAGGCTGGTGACAGGCATGTCCCTGAAGTTTGGCAGTTTTATTGGGACTTTCTGACTGCTCCAAGCCCGAATCCAGTGGTGCTCCCAACAGTGCCTTTCTCCCGTGCAGGGGGGCTGGCAGCTGTCATCTACACGGATGCACTGCAGACACTCATCATGGTCCTGGGAGCCATCGTGCTGGCAGTGAAAGGTAAGAGCTGGGCCAGCACGGATCCATCTGGGGGACCCTCTTTCCCCAGTCGGGTGGTCTCAGAAATAATGAGAAATAAATATTCAGTCAGAAATAAATACTCAGTCTGAGCAATCTGGTGGCCAAGATGCCCAGCAGGACTCTGGTCTGTGACAATTACCTCAATAAAATCTGTGGTCCCCTTGTGTCCCCTCCAGCCCTGTGCTCCCCCCGTGTGCCATCCCACCAGGTGCAGATGCCATGAAGCTGGTGCTGGTGCAGGTGGCACCCTGCTGGTGCTCAGTGTGGGGCTGTCCCCTGCCCTGGTGACATTCCTGTGGACACCACTGCTCCACATGTTTGCGTCTCTCTCTGAGACTGATCGAGGGTTTGACAGCAAAGCAGAATTCCCAGTTCTGCTCTGGGGGTTTTGGTCTCCAAACAGGATCCCGGAGCCCAGGGACGTGCCTGGCAGAGGTGGTGCCGGAACAAGGCACTGCTGCAGGGTTGGGATGTGGATCTTGGTGCCCTGCTCTGGGTTGGAGTGAGGGTGGTTCATCACCAGCCCTTCCTGAACCCCCAGCACTGTTGTGTCTCCGCACTTTCAGCCTCAGAGCATCCTTGGGAGGCCAGGAGCTTTCATCAGCCTGGCTCTGCCGCCGGGGCTCTTGGCCCTGGGGAGCAGGAAGCAAAAAGTCAGGTCCCAGCTTCAAAGGCAGGGGTTTAACTACAGAGGATGATTTCTAGAGGCTCTCATGAGATGATTTCCACCATCTCCTGGGGAAGGCCGCTTAGGCAGGCAGGTGGGAAAGGCTCTGACCCAGAGCTGTGGAGGTGGGAGCAGCCCCAGCCTGGTCCTGTGGCTGCTCCCCTGTGCCAAAGCAGAGCCTTGGATGCAGCAAGGCAGATTCACAAATGTCATATGAAAGGACAGAGACTTTGTGGAGAAGGGACAACAGCACTGAACTACCCCAGCAGCAGAACAGAGCTGCTCGAGGCAGAGGATGACTTTGCCTGTCAGGGCAGATTGGAGCAGTGGCTGCAGCCTGTGCGTTAGAGAGTGTCTGAATGTTGGGAATTGTTGTTTGGAGCTGTCCTTGGCCGTGAGGCTCTCTGAGGCTTGTCTCTGCCAGGTGCAGCTGTGCAGAGGAGCCAGAGGAGGAGGGCAGGTAGGCAAAGCCTGGAAAATCCCCTCCGGCAGCTGCAGAGCCCGGTTTGTTTTGGCTTTGCTGCCTGCAAACGTGGCACGGTGTTTGCAGGGAGGTGAGGGTGCTTGGCAGAGGCAATGATCAAGGGGAGCCAAAAGACAAGCTGCTGGTTGCACAGGTTTTTCCTCAGGTGTCAGGAGACCTCAGGACCTGGAGGTGGGTGTGCCCCAAGGGTGCTCGGTTTGCTCCAGCTCATGTCAGGCTGAGCTAATAAAGGACACTCAGGAGAATCCCAGAATGGATTGGGTTGGAAGGGACCTTAAAGCTCTTCTTGTTCCACTCCCTGCCATGGGCAGGGACACCTTCCACTATCCCAGGGTGCTCCAAGCCCTGTCCAACCTGGCCTTGGACACTTCCAGGGATCCACGGGCAGCCACAGCTTCTCCGGGAATCGGTGCCAGGGCCTCCCCACCCTCCCAGGGAGGAATTCCTTCCCAATATCCCATATCACCCTGCCCTCTGTCTGTTTAAAATCACTTTGCTGAACAGAGACCTTGGTGATGGCTCTGCCTAGCTCTGGCATCACGGATGAGACAGGCTGGCCCATCCCACCCCCACTTGCCATTCACCATGGGGATCTAATCCCAGCAAAGCCCATGGGCTGCATCCCAGCATCTGCCAGCTGAGCTCCTGCTGCCTGGAGGGTTTTTCCGTGCTCTTCCTCCTCATGGCAGGCGTGGGTGCCATGACTTGCTGGCAAACACCTTTGGGAAGGGAGCAGGTCCGCACCCCCAGGCGCAGATCTCTGCTTTCAGCACTTGGCCTCTGCCTCTGGAGAGCCTTTGTTGGTGCCCAACGCCCATGCAAAGCTTGGGAGTAGCCGGCGCCTGGATAAACCAAGCGCTGGAGGGGAGCCAGGGATTCTTGCACAAGAGCAGGAGGAGTTCCCAAATGCTGGCTGCCTGAGAAACATGAGGATTGCAAGGGGGATATGGTGGGTGATGCCCCTTTGCCAGCTCCCCAAAAGCCTCAGGTCAGGGGGACACTCTGGGATGAGGGCAAGGCTGTAGGTTGGTCATGGAAATGAGAGGGCTGCAGGGAGAGCGCTGTTCTCAGGCAGGAGAGGGCAGTGGAAGAGGATGAATGCTTGGAAATTGGGATTTGCTCAAGCTGGCACATGGTGATCCCAGTGCCTTTGCTCTGAGGGATTTGGGATGAGCAGCACTCATGGGCACGGTCCTGAGGGAGGGAGACTGCTCAGGAGCACATTCCCACCTCACACTGCTGCACTGGAGGGGACAGAGCGAGGGTCTGGACCGCAGGGATGGAAGGGATCCAGGATGTGACAGCAGGACCAGACGTGGGGAATCCACCAAGGGATGCCCATGGATCTTGCTTTGACTCTTCCCTCTGTGAGGCCCCTGGAGTCTCTTCTCTTCTCCCAAGCATCAGCAGCTGCTGTGGGTTTGGGGGTGCCAATGCCCCTCCCTGCTCATCTCCCCAGGCTGCTGCGTGGGTGGCTGTGGGGTGGGTGCCTCCCATCCCTCCCTCCAAATGGTGATGCCTCTGGCTCCAAAATTCTCCCGCTGGAGGTACTGGGGGAGCTGCAAGGAGGGTTCATCCCGTGCCCCCCAGGAGCAGGGAGGCAGTGGGGAGCCAGGGCAGAGCCTGAGGCTGGTTGGCAGCACTGCAGGAGGAGCACAGGGCAGCTGCCAAGGGCTCGGAGGTTCACTTGTGAGGGCTTGTTCATGGCACATATTCCTTGTCAGGGCTCAGGCTCAGACCTTGGATCCCATTTCCTAGGAAAAATGCAGTGAAAAGGGGTTTCTTTTCTTTTTTTTCTTTTACTGGTTGCTGGAGGTTTGGGGATGGGAGTACATGGGGGTGCTGGGGAAATGCTCAGGGTGGGTAGAAAATGTTTGGCTGGACATTTGTGCTAAGGCACCTTGAGCTGCAGTTTATTGAGTCCAAGGCCACCAAATCTTGCATTTTAATAGTCTTAGGCGAGGTTCTCCTGCTGTGGGACCAGGGAGCTTTAACGAACAGGTTGCTTTTACAGTACAAGGTTAAAAGAGGTGGGTCCCTTGAGGAGTGTCTGTCCCAGGACACCGGTCACCCTCCAAGGGGAGGGCAGACTGCAGTGGGACCTGCTGTGCAAAATGATAACGGAAGAGTCTCTTAAATAACTAGAAGAAAACACAATCACGGACGCTCCCTCCCTTTCCAGGCAGGGTTAAGGAGCTGGGGAGTGTTTTGCCAGCTGATCCCACAGGCCGCTGGGTTTCGCTCCACTCTAACCAGCTCCCCCGACGATGCTTTCCAGCTTTTAACGAGATTGGAGGTTACCCCAACCTGGAAGAGGCCTATTTGAAGGCCGTGCCGTCCAAGATTGTTCCCAACACTACCTGCCACCTGCCCAGGGCTGATGCCATGCACCTCTTCCGAGACCCGGTCTCTGGAGATCTGCCCTGGACCGGGATGACCTTTGGGCTGTCCATCATGGCCACGTGGTACTGGTGCACCGACCAGGTAAATGTGAACAAGAACCCCCTGCCCCAAGGAACGCGGCAGCGGCGCCTGGGCTCCACCAGCTCTGCGAGGCCACCGTCACCAGCCCCTACTGGTCCTTCTGGCCACTGGTCTCAGGGGGCTGCTTTTTGGAGTCCACAGAAGCACCCTGGGCCCCCGCGACCTTGTTCTTGAGGTGCTTGGACTGGGACAGTTTGGAGAGCGGGATGCCCAGGGGTGTCCTCATCTCCTCGGTTGGCTTCTGGCCCTCGGGCAGGGGGGTGAAGCGTTTGCCTGACGCTCTGGGGTTGTTTGAGGGCAGGTGGCCGGGTGCCGTGGGCTTGCTGGGGCTGAAGGGTTTGCTCTGCCAGTAGGGCTGGCTGCCTGCAATGGTCTTTTTGGGTTCTGCTCCATCCCCTCTGTACTTGGTGGCCCCGAGGGGTTTCTCGTGCGTCGGGGAGCAGGAGACCTCCTTGCCCTGCTCCCTGCCCGTGGGGGTCCTGGGCCGGTAGCGGTAGATGTGCGTCCCCTGTTTGGGAAAGAGCAGAGAGAGAGGTGAGCTCTGGCTGTTGGAAGGTTGCTGCTCCCTGCCAGGGTACCTCTCCACCAGGGCATAGTCCTCATGGACATATCCCTCTGTCCTTTGGTCCCTTGCCCAAATTCAGTGGCAGTTCCAAACTGCCTCAAGTCTTAACCATGGCTGCTCCTCTGATTTCTGACTCTGGTACCAACCACTCCAGCACTCCCAGCACTCAGCAGCCACTTCCCAAGCAGCCCTGGCAGTCTGGAGGCTGTCCCGAGCCAAGTCCCTCCTGCCAGGAGATCCAGGACAAGGCATCTCAACACCTTCTCTCCAGCAGCAGCCTGAACACCCACTTTGATCACCTAAGCCCTCATGTCAGGCCCAAAGAGCATTCAGTCACCCAGACCCAACGTGTGGCATTAGGTGACTGCCAGGATCAGATGGAAGGATGGAGGGTTGGGAGAGGAGGTGGCATCAGGAGACAACAGTGAGCTGCAACGCCACTGCGGGGGTGGCTCTCATTAGCTGGGTTGAGACACACATTTGGGTCGGGTCTGAGCACCATTAACCTTAATTCTGGACTGGGTAAGGCTGTAACACACGGCTGTGGTCACCAGATGTTTATCTCCACTCTGGGTGTGTCTGTGCTGCGATCTGCAGATGTGATTGCACCTGTGCAGAGGTACCAGGGGAGGTGGGATCTGGTGAGCCAAGGTGCTGATGGCAGGAGGAGCTGGGGCCAGGAGGTCGTAGAGCTGGCTGTGCCAACCTGCCCTGCCTCTGCCATGACCTTCCTGTGCTGCTGCTGGTATCAGCTCGGTGTTCAGGCAGTCCCAATATCCCAAAAGCCTCCCTGGCCCTGGAGCTGCCACCCCCTGCTTTGACCAGGAGGGTCGTGTTACAGCAGTTTAGCTCAGGTAGGCCGAGACTGATTTAATTAGGTGCTTAAAATCAGTGTTAAGGTCTGAGATGGCTTCAGGTGAGAAGGATTAAGGATGATTTAGCTTTTCTCCCTCTGAGCTCATCATGTGCCTGAGCTGGGTGGTGGCTTCTGATGTGCTCTGGCTCTTGGGAGGAAGTTCAACCAAGGCTTTCCCAAGCATCCCACCCCAGGAACCAGCACTCTGTCCCTCCTGCCCACCAGCAGAATGCTTGCAGTGCTTGCTCGGGAGTGCCTGAATCCTGCTGGGTGCTGAGCACTTCTCTGGAAGCCTTTGGAGAGACTCAGAGCTCTTTTAAATCAGCATTTTCTATGGATGTTGCCTATTTAAGAGGGATTGCCTAAAAACCCGAGGGGTGGCTGTGTTGTGGATGGACACGGCTTGGCCAGAGCTCTGAGGTGTGATGGTTTGAGTGGAGCTGTGGGAGGAGGAGGCTGGACTTGGTTTCCATGTCATTGTGGGCACTCTTTGGGGAGGAGATTGGATGGAAGGGGCAAGAGGGGGGAGGATGGTGGTGGGGAAGGGTTGCTGCTGGCAGGGGACGTGCTGCTGTGGTTGCACTGGGCTTTTTTGGTGCTATGGTGTAACCCCAACCCGTTGCTGGTCTGGAGAGGAACCCCACTGTGGGCTGGGTATGTGTCTACTCTGCATTTGGGCCTGATGCCCAGTGGCTCCAGCGTTTGGGATGCAGTTTGGCAAGGAAGAGGCTGATGTGGAATAGATGTTGGTGCTGCTCAGCCCTCCTGCCTGGCTCTCCACAGGTCATCGTCCAGCGGTCACTCTCTGCTAAAAACCTGAGCCACGCCAAGGCCGGCTCCATCCTGGCCAGCTACCTGAAGATGCTGCCCCTGTTCCTCATCATCATGCCAGGGATGATCAGCAGGGTCCTGTACCCAGGTAAGGGCCCCCCGTGCAGCCATGGAACTGGGGGGGTGGGGATCTTCCCTGTCACTAAGGGGTGAATGGGAGGGGGGCTTGTCTGGAAACCTCTGCTCTGCACAGGCCTGGGGGCTCTGGAGGTGGGAGAGGGACAGGAGAGGACCCAGGTGTCCCTGGCACTCTCCTTGAGCCTGCTGTGCATCCAGGTGTGAATGGAGTTGCGTATTTAGGGAAGGTGATTTCCAGAGATAAACAGAGAAATTGGTTTCCATGAGATGGAAAACACAATGTTTGCCCTGAGCCTCCACCTGTGTTTTGGGCTATGCTGGACAATGGACATAAGAAATGTGGACCTGGAAAAAAAATATTTGGGGGAATTGATGGTGATTCCCATTAGATTTGAGTTTTCAAGGGCTAATCAAGGGTTACTTCAATTTATTATTTTTACACATGGGAGAAACTCTTCCCTGCAACTCTCCACCGAGTGCTGGCTTTCCTAACCCTGATGCCGAGCTAATTATCTGCCTCTCATCAAAGGGCCAGAACAAGTTACTGCAGGAACACCAGCGTACCCAGCCATCCCCAGCAAGGTGGCACCTGGGACCTGGGTCACAGAGCATCAAAGAGCTCGGTGCTCCTTGCCCTGCAGGGCTCGGGGGTATTTGATGTGCGAGGATTAAAGCTCTGAGCTCCCTGTCACTGGCTGGGAAGGGAGAAGCAAGTGGACTCTGGGATAGTAAATTTAATTCCCTGTAAATACAGATTAGATGCTCAGCCAGGGTAACCTCAGGCAGTTTCAGTGATTTCAGCTGCTGGTTTAGCCCTGGGGGTTTGAATGCCCCAAAAACAGCAGGCGGGGAGCCTTGAGAAACCAAAATGCTTGGCAGAGGAGCAAGAGGTTGCAGCACTTGGGTGGAAATAGGGGGATCACAGTGCCATCACCCCTGCCTGGATGGGATGATGCTCTGGCTGTGGTGGGGATGCTGCTGTGACCTCGTGCTCCCAGCACTGGGATTCTGGCGTGCTCCCCATGGAATTGCAGCAGGGTGCTGGCCCTGCGCGGTGACAAGGTCTGGCGTCACTTGAGGATCAGCCACAAAGCTGCTGACTGTGGCACTCGCCTACAGAGGTTGCTGTCCCTGTTTCTCCGCTGTCTTGCTCTGCCTAATTATGTGTCCGAGCGCTTTCCCTTTGATGCTAATCACCCTGGCAAGGCGCTGGAAAACAAGCCTGAGAAGGACACGCCTGCACGCACAGTCTGTCCCTGGCTGGGCGCGATGCCGCCGCGGATGGGCTGCGGTTGGAGCTCAGCGAGTCCCAGCACATCTGTACAGCTGTGCCCAGAGCTGCTGGGCTCCATCCCCAGCCCAGTGCTGTGGGATAATCTTTAATTGCCAAAACCCTCCCCTTTAACAGCCATCCCCATTGCTGGACACCAAGAGCTGCGGCATGGCCACCACCTCTTTGGTCACCTCTTGGGTGACCATGGCCACGTGCAGGGTGTTGTTCTCCTACATGGGAAGTCTGATCTCAGCATCTAGGACAACACCAAAGGTCAGGATGACACCACGCCTCAGCTGAGCTGACTGGGTCACCTCCAGGTTTGCAACCCTTGTAGGGTGGAGAAACACAAGGTTATAGCGAAAAGTCCTACCTGGGCAGCACTGCTGGGGTAGGAGCTGTTGCCATCCAGGATGGTGCGGGGCAGCACACGCCTGATCTCCACGGCGTTGCTCCTCCTCTTCGTCACGTCCTCCAAGCGCATGTGCTTCAGGGACGGGAGGCTGCCCAGGGGGCTGAGGAAGGTGCCCCGGCTGATATGAGGGTCACTGAGCTTCCTCTGCATGGGAAGCATCTCCCCATTGTGGGTGACGTCCGAGTTGGTTCTCCGGAGGGGCCCGTAGCGATCCCTCACCTCGAAGTACTCGTCTGAGATGGAGGAGGCGTTGGAGCGGCGGTAGCTGTGGTCAGCAGAGCTGCTGGAGTAGCTCTCCTGGTCACTGAGGGTGATGTACTCCTCTTCCTCCTCCTCCTCCTCTTCTCCCAGCCCATTGTGGGCACAGGGAGGCCCTTTGTCCTCCTGTGGCGCTGCCACCGGCCGGTCTGGCTGGACATGGCAGGTCTCCATTGAGGCTCGGTTGGGTTTCTCCTCCCACTCCTGCTTCACGCCCGTGTGGTCAGCCAGCGGTGGCTGTGTGTCACCCTCCAGGGCAGTGCTGCTGTCACAGGTTGTAACGACTTTGGTCATGAGGACACCAACAGGGATGGTCCTTGGCTTTGGAACTGGAGGCTTGACATCCTCCAGTGCCTCCTCCTGTGGCTTCAAGTGGTGGCCCAACGGTGAAGTGGCAAATGTCCCCACTTGCCTCGTTGTCCAGCTGATGCCTTCGATGGGGCTGATAGTGGGGCCTGCAGGAGCTTCCATGGGGGGCTGTGGGATCTGTCTGTGGCTGGGGGACAGCAGAGGTGGCTCCTGGTCTGAGTTCTTCCTGGCCTCCATCTCCCTGTTCTTCAGCATCTGCCGGTGCTGGGCGCTGGCCTGGGAGACGTCGCAGACTTTGATGCGGTTCATCTGCGAGAGCTTCACGTTCTTGACCTTGGGGTCAATGATGTTGATGTAGCCCAAGACTTCGCTCCCAGGCTCGGGGTCAGGCTCCACCCAGGTGGGCAGGTAGTCAAACATGTTGGCTTTCTCCAGGTTCAGGAGGCCGGGGTGGATGAGCAGGGAGAGGTCAGCCATGTCGCCGTGCCGGTCGCCCCCCTGGCCATCGGGAAGTGCTTTGCCTTTGTTGTCCGTCTTCTGGTTCTTGTCCTGGTTCTCGGACGAGGTCTTGCTGATCTGGTCGGCGCTCTTGGCCTTCACCAGGGCGTATTTGGGGTTTATCAGCTTCTTCACCACGGCGTTGGCGGGGGTCACCGGCACCACGGAGGGCAGCGTTACGGGCTCGGGTTCGGGCTCTTCGCCCATGGAGATGGACTTGAGGCTCACCCCCTTGGACATGAGGTAGAGCTCCTGGAACTGCTTGTCGAACGCCTCCACCACCTGGCCCGAGAGGACTGTGATGACGTTTCGGTCCGTCCTCGCCGCGGACCAGGTGAAGCTGGAACAGAAACACATTGGAGACTCTCTGAGCACTCGCTGGTAAATAACACCTCTCCCCAGCCCTGGCCTTCCCCAGGGGACTGATGGTGCCAGCAGGGACGTGATCTCATTGTAAACATTAATAATAATAATAATGGGATTGGTGAAATAGCTCCCATCCCAAATTAGAGTGAAGGGTTGAAGTCTCGAGCACAGTGGGACTCGAACTAAAAATAAAAGGTATTTGCAGTGGGCCAGTTTTTCACTTTGGTGTTGGCTGCTTTTCCTGTCTCAGTTTGGGTTAGTTAAGAAAAGCAACTTGTAAGTGGATGTGTTATTTGTTATGGCCAGAAAGGAGGAAATGTTTCAGCTCCATGTTTATAAAACTTGTCTTTTAGACCTGAAACCTGACCAGGGCTGGTCTGTTTCTACCAAAGTAAGTTTTCCTTTGAACAAACGGAAAAATATCGTATGGGAAATTGACTGGAAAAGCTGAGGTTGGTGTGAGAGTTGGGACTGGCTGTGGTTTGGTGCTTTGGTCCTTCCTTGGGCTCATCAGCACAGAAACACTTGGTGTGTCCCACCACCTCAGAGAAGGATGAGTGTCCTAGACCTGGAGGTGTAGGAAGTAGTGGGAACCCCTTGGGACCCACTCCAAATCTCCTTGGAAAATCATCTCCCAGTTTAGGAGGAGGACAGCAAGTCTGGCATGGGGTCCTGGGGCCGTACTGGGTGGGGACCAGGCCTTGGACCATGTGGGTTTGCGTTGATCCTTTGACCAACACCTCCATGGGGTGGGCAAGAGGAGATGTCACTGATTTACCTGTAGGATCCGCACATGGCTCGATCCCCATCCACGAACATGAACTTCTGGGCCAAAACCCCTTTGAACTTGGTGGCTGAGCGGGTGAAAAACTCCGTCCCTCCGGTGCTGCGGACGCGCAGGTTCTGCAAAGCAAAGGCAGAGGTGTGAGCAGCAGCCAAGGGCTGGTGTGAGAGCATCACCCACCCCTCCAAGAACGCCCCTCTGAGGAGTGGGAACGCTCTTCATGGCTGGCTCAGAGGAGGCCACAGCGATGGGGAGATAAAATAACTCGCCCAAGGTCATGCAGCGAACCATGGGCTTGGCTTGGAGAGTTCCCTGCTTTGCCCATGTGCCAGGCTGTGTTTGCCATCCCTTGAACTCGGTGCCGCCGGTGTCCGTGGGCGAGTGCTGTGTGATGGTGCTGCCAAGCGCTCCCCAGCTCCTGCAATCTATGCAAATGCCACCATGGGAGAGGAGGTTCCACTCCTGCTCCCAGCGGGAGATCTACAGGGGGCTTTAGGGAGAGGTGGTGACCCCAGGACAGCCCACGTGGACCTGCTGGCAGCGGGTTTGTCCTCCACCACGCTCCCCCTTTGCTGTGCTCCTAAATTTGGGCATCTAGTCCTGCCTTTAGGGGCTGGTGGGAAATCAGGCAGTGAGGCAATGTCTTTTCACCCTTGGGAATTGAAACCTGGTGGTGTAGGAGCAGGTCCCTGGAGTGGATTTGGGTCTCCTCTCCAGGGAAGTCAGAGATGCAGGGGCAGGCCTGGCTCTGCAAAACTGTGTTGGTTTTTTTTATCTCTGGTCTGGCTCCTGTCTCTGTTGTCTCCATGGAGGGCACTGGCACATTCCACAGCAGAGCAGATAGCATCTTCCACTGCAAATGGGTTCCTTTTGGGTGGGGAGAAAATATTTTCTTGAGAAAGCACCTGCATTCCTCCTGTTCCTGCTGGGATGTTGGTAATGCTGTTGCTAAAGTCTCTGTGTCATCATTGGGTCATGCCCTCCATGGCTGCTTTTCTGTGTGTTTTGTTTTGCTTTTTAAAGAAAAGCATCAAAAATATTTGTCTTCCCCTCCTCCAGCCTTCCTCATCTGCTTCCCTGGGCTCTCCTCTCTCCCTGTGACCATGACTGGGCACAGCCCTAAGCCCAGGTGCTCCCCTGGTCCCTGCTCCCCCACACCTGGCAGGAGGATTCAGTGCAGATGATGTGAAAGCAAAGGCTTTCCTGACCTTGTTTCCAGAGAATTTTCACACACTGAACAGAGAAATCTTGGAGGGTTTTTTGGTGCATTTGAATTTTTTCTTAGCATTTTCCTTTTTGCCTGCTGTGGCTGGGGGGAAACTGGTGCTGAGCACTCCAATTTTTGTCTGTGTGCTGCACTGAGGGCCTTGAGAGCTGGCTGGCAAGCAGGCTGGGATGGCAATTCCCATCCCTGTCTCTTGTTATCCCTATTCATGGGGCTGCTGGGAGAGCAGCTGACACCCAAGGCTTCACCCTCTGCCCATCACCAGCTTGGGCATCGATCTCCCACTCAGAGTCAACCCTTTCCCAAACTCCCTGAGCAGCCGTGGGTTTTTCTCAGGGACCCAGTGCCGGTCCCTTTCCCTCCTGGCCCCAGTGTATCGCTGCTAAGTAAAACCTGCTCCTTTAATCCCTGCCGAGGCAGCGGGACGAGGAGCCGGGGTGGGTGAATCACTCCCAGGCAGCCCTTGCTCAACGCAGCGCCCGCCTTGCCCAAGCCGGTTGCTAATTGCCAGCAAAGGCTCCGAGATAACGAGGGACGTTTCGTTAACATCTCCTGGCTTACGAAGCAGCTCCCAGACTCTGCCCTACTTTCCTCACCTCCTCCTGTATCCCGTGCCAGCGAATTGGCTGCAATATGTGGCAAATCCCAACTTCTAGACATTTGCCGAGCTCTGCAGATGTTCTCCTGCTTTTCCAGTCCTGCCACCGGGCTGCTAATGCAGGAAAACACCGGAGTGCGTCAGCGCTGGCTTTTCTGGTCTTGGAGCGGCAGCAGCCTGCGGGATCCCAGACTCTCCAGGGAGTTTGGACGCAGGTAAAAGCTCAGCTGTGTTTGCTTTAATTGTTGGGAGCAGCAATTAAGCCAGGCCGGCGGGCACGGCAGCTGGGAAGGCGTGGGGCTTGGCCATCCCTGCGTGGGGGTCCCTGAGCCCCCTGCTTAGCCCACCTCGTGCCAGCCAGGTGTGAGGGTGTCGTGGCTCCTACGTGTTCCTGCTCAGCCAGGGGTTGGCCCTCACCGTAAGCAAATCTGGGGAGCTTGCCCGGGCACGGGCCTTCCCGGCGGGCATTTGGCAGCGGGCGCGCGGCCGGCTGACGTCAGCAGCAGCAACACCACTTTTCTGCCAAGCAACAGGCGAGGCCGAGCGAGTGGTCAGGAGAGGGGGGTCTGCAAGCCCCCAGTGAGACTGTGGGGCTGCTCTGGTGTGTTTGTATCCCATGCTGGTGATGGGAGTGTTGTGCCCAGGGGGGAGCCTGAGACGGTCCTGTGGCTGGAGTGAGGGTCCCTGCTCTGGCTGCTGCTCCTGAGGATGAAATAACCCCCTGTCCTGTCCTCTGCCCCTTCCTCTGCCTTTGCATTACCACTGTGACAGGTGATTTTTCTCTGCACCCCCTCCTCACACAGGGACGTGGAAGAGGAATCACAGAATCCCAGAACGGCTTGGGTTGGAAGGGGCCTTAATTCTTTTTCCAACCCCCTGCCATGGGCAGGGACACCTTGAACCAGACCAGGCTGCTCCAAGCCCCCTCCAACTGACCTCTGCACTGCCAGGCATCCCCCCTTGTGCCTTGCCTTCCCTGGTTTTACATGGGATTTGTGCACAGGAGTGATTCCATGGGCATCCATGGCCGGAGAACACGGCGTGTGCGGCAGATCAGTCCCTCCAGCACGCACTGCCCAGCACAGCGAGAGCAGTGAGGGCATCCTTGGCAGCTGCCGGGGCCTCAGGCGGCGTGGGAGCCTCCCTGCTCCGCTCCCGGCCCTGTGCTGGGGCGGAGGCTCCGGAAAAGGGGAAAATCGAGTTTTTTAATTCCAGCCTCTGACTTGCGGGAGAGCCTGAAAGCACGAGAACCGGCCCGCGGTCGCTGCTGCCGGTCCTGCCCCTGGGGCAGCAGCAGGCAGGGAGCTGGTGACAGCACAGATCCGGCCCTGGCACAGCATCTGCTGCTCCCTCCCTCTCGCCAGCTCGTTCCCCAGGAGGAGCTGAGCTCACAGGTTTGCCCTGGGCTTTGCTGTGCCCACTCTTGTGGGGCTGCACCCCCCAAACCCTCCCCTGTCCCAGTCCCAGCACTGGTTGGGTACCAGCAGCCCCCTGGGCTTTCTGCATCCAGCTTTGGTGGGTGCAAATCCACATCTCTGCCTCTCACCTCTTCCCCTCCATCCTGCTGCTCCTGAATTTGGGCATCACCTCCAGCTCTGGCTACAGGAAAAATGGACTAAACTCTTCTAGCACTGGGGGTTGTGATTCCCCAAGGCAGGAGGGAGCAGAGCTGATAACTCGGATTATCTCCCTCCTTTGGAGGAGGTTCCCTGGCTCCACATCCTCTGGTCGTCCCTACCTTCAAGTGTCCAGCGTGCATGTGGGCTCGCTCACACATCTGAAGGAAGTGCTTCACGTTGGTCTCATCCAAAATGATGTAGACTCCCACTTTCCTCTTGAAGCCAGCGTCCAGGAGGTCCTTGAAGATGTCCACATCGGTGAACATGTCCATGACCACGGCGATGACCTGGAGAGGGGAGAGGAGAGATGAGTCTGGGTAGCCTGGCCAGGGACAACCCAAGGTACAGTCAGCGCTTGCTTTGTGAGAGCCAAAGCAAAGCTCTCCCTGTAGGAGGCTGGGATTTGGGGTTGGGGGAGCCCAGCATTGCCCCCAGCTCCAGACAGTCTGAGGGTGGACAGGAGAAGTCCCCACTCCCATTCCTCTGCTGTCACTGTGGAAAGTTTGATCTCCAAGAGAGGTAGATGTGGCACTTGGGGACATGGTTTAGTGGTGGCCCTGGCAGTGCTGAGTTCATGGTTGGACTTGATGGTCTCAGATGTTCCTCCAACCCTAACAATTTCAGTGGTGGCCCATAGCATAACAAACTCATGAAAAACTAGCCACTGAGGGTGAATCTAACTTTCCTGCCTTTAACGAGCTTCACAAAATTCAGAGCCCAGTTTCTGGCTGAGAAGTTTGGTGTCCCTTGTCAGCACTGCAGGGATCACCAGAAGGAGACACCTGGGATGCACAATGATCACAGAACGGTTAAGGTTGAAAAAGACTTGTAGGATCATCAAGCCCAACCATTGTGTCCATCTGTCCTGGTCTCACTGCCCAGCCCGGGGTGCTGCTCCTCCTGCACAGCTTCCCTCCTTCCTCCCAGGCTGATGGAAGGAGCAGAGCCAGGACAGCAGTGCCAGCGCCCTGAGCAGTGACAGCTGTGTTTGTCACACAGCAGCGTCACCGATATTCACAAGCTGGAGCTGCCTTTGTACCCAGGGCGTTTGCAGCCCTCCCAGCCACAGACGGGGCGAGTCCCACGAGTGACAGGAAAACAGATCTGGGTCACACTGGGAATTTCACTGGAATGTCTACCTGGGCACCAAAGGTCGCTCTGTGCCAATGGATTTTGATTTCCTGGTGATGGCATCACCCGTGGCGGTGAGCGGCAGCTCATGAGATATGGCAGGCAGAGGGGCTGGAGGCAGCTGAGCATCCCAGGGCAGCTCCACAGGGATTTCTGCCTCCCTTATCCCAGGGAAAAGGCTTCTTGTTGTCCCATGGTTGGAAACCTGCCAGTGCTCCCATCTCTGTGGCTGTTCTGGAAGGTGCCCTGGGCTGGGGGCAGATGGGTGCTCTTGGCCATTTGCCCTTCCAGGAGGGCCCTGCTGGCCATGGCATGTGGCTGAGCCAGGCAGGACACCAGGGTGACAGGGAGACCCCAGGATGTCCTCCCTCAGGAAGGAAGGGATTGGGATGGTGCTGGGTGCTTGCACACTCAGACACGTCCAGTCCGGAGCTCTCAAAGCACCAAGCTGCCTTTTAATTAGTTCTGTGCCACAGGACGTGGAGAGCTTTAATTAAGCAGAGGATTGTTATGACACTGCTGGCTCTTCCCTTCCTTTTCTGCAGGCGATGGGGGGAAGAGCAAGGCTGTGTGGGGAGCCCCAGCCCTGCTGTCCCCGCTGCCACCCTGGTGTCCCCAGTCCCGACGACACAGGAGTGTTCTGGGAGGTGCCAGTGAGCCAGGTGAGGGGGGCACTTCATGGCTTTGCCAGTCGATTTAGCTGAATTTCCATTTATCCTCACCCAAGAGCCTCTCACCAGGCTTTGCTGTGAAAGGCTAAATCCTCACTCCCTTGTGCATCCACTCGTGTGTTTTGCTCGTCCTCCTTGTCCTGGTGGGGAAACTGAGGCAGGAACCAGCTGCTGGATTTGCTTGAATGCAAAATGGGACGGGTTCAAAGCTGCTCTCGGAGCTCTGGGCTTGGATTTGCTGTGTTCGGCAAGAAACTGGGGAGGAGCTGAGCTGTCTTCCATGAGTCCTGGGTGAGGGACACCTGTGGTGGGACAGTGTGTGCCTGGCTTGAGGATAAGGGTTTGGTGGCAGATGATTTGGTGGCAGATGATTTGCTTCTGACACTGATGCTCCACGCTCATGTCACTTTGCCCGTGCGCTGTATTTTCCCCAGGAGAAGTTGAGGACTTGTAAAACGAGGATGAGAATAGCGTTGACCTTCATTTGGGAGGGAAAAGAGCATTTTCCCACTGTGGTCCCAGCACTCCCGGGGCCTCGGCTCGCGGCTGTGGCTCTGAAGATGTGAAGGAGCCTTGCAGGGCTGTGGGCAGGGCACTGTCCCCATCCCCAGCCCTGCTCACGCAGGGGGTGAGCAGCCAGGACACTGCAGGCAGTGGCCCAGGGTGGCCAGCTCGGGCACAGGGAGGGAGCCCAGCTCTCACCCACTCACCCACATTTTCAACCCAATTCCTCCTGCTCAGCTGGTGCACCCTGTCACCGCTCAGCTCCCGCTTCCCTCCCCACCGCGTCTGGCCTGCAGGACAGGCTTGGCCCCGGTTTGTCACCGGGATCTCACGCCGGTGTGCCAACACTGCCCTGGCATGAGGCGGGCTGGGAGAGCGAGGACGGCGCTGGCAGCGCTCCCGAAGTGGTGAGTGTCCTTGTCTGGGTGAAATCTGCTGCTGGGCTGCCTGTGCTTGAACCCTGGGATGCCAAAGCCCGGCACAGGGATCATCTGCAAAGAATGGAGGCCTGTCTGCTCCAGAGCAGTGAAATCCTGCGTGCTCTTTGCTTCCCAGCTTGGGGAATGGGATTGTCCGGAGCAAACTGTGCCACCTGGCTGTGACGAGTGAGCTTGTCCCTGTCCCTGTCACCTCTGCCAGGGCAGTGCTTGGTGCTGGGACATTCCCTTTCCTGAAGCCCTTTTGCTGCTGTGTCATCCCGGGAAGCTTTGCCATCCCTTTGCTGCTCTCCTGCAGGGTGCAGGGTCAATCAGCCCTAAATCTACAGCTGGAGGCTCCCAGTGCCCACGCAGGTGAAGCTTTTCTTGCCAGGGTCCCAGGAGCTGCCAGGATCCATTGGATACAGCAGATGTGCAGGTGCTGCGTCCCAAATCCCTGAGGAGCAGTGAGCACTGTATCCCCCTGGACACTGGGCAAATGCTGTTGGGATTTTTTGGAAGAGCTTTGATGAGCACATGAACTGCAGGATCATGTTTTATAGAGGAAGTTGCAGCTCTTTATTGTCTCACTATGAATCATCAGATAATGACTTTTGGGGTGCACCACGTGGGCATTTAATAAATTAGGCAGGCACCAAGGCACAATTAGAGGAAGCGTGTTGGGATGGAGGAGAGGTGGGACAAGTAACATTAATAATTGCTCTCCCCTGTCGACCCTTTCATCCAGGAACGGCAGAAGGTTTTGTAAACAGTAATTAATAGGGCCTCTCAACCTTCGCTGGAAGTTGCTCAGGGTAATTATATCACCACAATCCCAACCTGGAACCTCAAGTGCAGAGAGGAGGTCAGAGTCACTGCTCTCTCCGGTGGCTTTGGGCCAAGGTCAATGTTTTCATGCTCTGGTTTCTGGTCAGAGGGAGCCAAGAGGAGAGGAGAGAGATCTTCCTCCCTGTCCATCACAGAATCATTAAGGTTGGAAAAGGCCTCCAAGACTGTCGAGTCCAACCTTGGACCCATCACTACTTGTCCCCAGCCCAGAGCACTGAGTGCCATGTCCAGGCATTCCTTGGACACCTCCAGGATGGGGACTCCAAACCTCCCTGGGCAGCCCCTTCCAGTGCCTGACCACCCTTTCCATGAAGAAATTGTTCCTGATGTCCAGCCCATGAACTTTGCAGCCCAAGGGGATCCTCAGCAAGGAAGAGACAGCTGTGCCATGGCTCGACCTGGTGAAGGTCTCTGGGGTGAACCTGCTGGTGCCCCACATCCCTCACCACCTCTGCTTGCTGGCCACAAAGATGGGATTTTCAGGGAGAGCAAGGACATGGCCACAGGATCCTGCCTCTCCTTTCTCCCATTCATTCCCAGAAAGAGGAGGGGATCATTTGCATCTCCCTCCCTGGCACTCCTGGGTTTGAGGCTCTGGACTCGGCAGCGTTTGGCCTCATTCCTGCAAGCACCGGGGTTCCTCTGACCCTCAGAGCGGCCTCACAGCCCTCGGCTTCCTCACCCCGGCTCTCCCTGCGCGGCCTTCCTGCACCAGCAGTGCTCTCGTGGGCTCTGAACTCTCCTGGGCCAACACCAGAGGACTTTGCTCTCCTGGCCACGGGACAGCGACTCGCACGGCGGGGTTTGGGGGCTGGCACTGGGAGCGTTTCAGAGCGAGCGGCTGGGACGACGTCTGGAGCAAGGGTCACCCTCCGGCAGGGAACAGTGAACCTCTCCCAGGCCTGTGCTCCTTCACACGTGGGTGGAGAGCACTTCCACTGCCTGGTGGGATGGGACCGTTTGGCAGGATCTCCCCAGGGAGGACAGAGCACAGGGACAGTGTATGTGACACCTGATGGCGGCAGCAGGACAGTCCCTTTGTCCACTCTCAGCTTCCTCGGCCAAACCCTTTCACCTCTGAGCTGCTGTGAAGACCTTGAGCCCTGGCAGAAATCAGCAGGGTGGTCTAGCCCAGTGTCCCCCACCCTTAGGAGCACACACAAGTTGTCACCTGGGCTCCACTGTGTGACACCAAGTTCAGCTGCAGGGACTTCTGTCCTCAGATATGGGGTGGGAGACCATGGAAGAACCCCACCCTGTAACTCCTGCCATCCCCAGAGCCTGCAGGATGAAGCACTCACCTATCTCTACATTTCCTGAGGCACCATAAGCTCCAAGCAGGCTCCTGCATGTCACCGGTGGTGTCACCATGTCTCATCCCACAATCAGGGACCGTCTGGACCGGGAGGCAGAGCCCAGCCCTGCTCAGGGGGAATCAAGGTACCGGTGATGAGCACAGCAGCATCAGCCGTGGCCATGTCCCTGTGTCCTGGAGAGGCTCCAGGGGAGGTGGGGATGTGCCGGTGCCTGACTCAGCCGCCAGCTCTGGAGCAGGAGCAGGGTGTGGGGTGACTCAGGAGGAGCCGTTTGCGTGGGGGCAGGTGGGAAGCGGTGAGTAGGCAAAGCCAGGCGGGAGCTGCAAGCCCGAGTCAGAGGCAGCCGGAAAGACCCGAAGATGAGCCATTGTTTGTTGTGGGATTGTCCTCCCATCCTCCATCCCACGGGATGTCAGCTCTCCCTTCCTTTTGCCCTCGTTGCAAAGCACTTTGGCGGGGAAAATGTCACAGGTGAGGACAAGTGACCTCGATTTTTGTGAGGTGACAGTGGCCAGAGATGGCTCCTGCCCACAGCGGGGCAGCCCTGACACCCCCATCAGCCATTCCCGTGATCCTGCTGCCTTGGATGTGTTGGGAGATTCATTTTTCTGCCTGAGCTGGTCTGAAGAGGCTCTGCTGGCTGCATGCCACAGGTTTTCCTCTCTCCTACCAGGATCTGCAAACCCCAGCACTACCTCTGGAGCAGCCAGGTGGACCTGACTCATTCCAGCCTGTCCCCTCTGCTCCACAGCTACCCTGGCAGGGTCTGCCTGTTTTCCTGCTGGAACATCCTCCAGGCTGGGAAGCTCCTTCCTTGGAGCTCTCACAGTATTGGATGCACAGAACTCAAAGAGCTTCAAAGCACCGAGAAACCAGCAGGTACCAACCCCTCCTGCACTTCCTGACCGGGGCTGGGTCACTGGGAAACACCAGCAACCTTTGCCCACCTCTGCTGACCTTCAACACGTGCCACCATCTCCCTCCTTCCCCAGTCCTCCTGCCCATGGGTGATGGCTCATGCATCCCCACTCCCTGCTCCTTGGTTTGACGCCACAGGGAGGACAAGTCTCAACCCAAATCCCTGCCCAGCCTTGTCCCGCTCACCAGCTCATCCTTTACCTCTGGAAGCCAGGATGAGCCAGCTTGGAGCACCACAGCCCTCTTGGGCCAAACCTGACCCTCGTGTGCATCAGTGCCAGACCAGAAGCTTTGACTGCTTTGCCCCAGGGCTGCACTGGTCCCAGGGTCATGGACTGGACACATGGTGGACACAAGGACTGAGGCCAGGCCACAACCCCAGGGTCATGTGCTGGACAACTGGTGGACCCAGGGCCTGAAGCCAGAACAAAATCCCAGGTTCCTGTGTCCTGTCACATGCTGGAATAACAATTGTGGAGTGGCTGGGACCATGGGCTCACAGCTGGAGAACAGCTCAACCCGTTTTTCTCCCCATCGGTTTTCCCCACAGGGACCCTGGGATGAACGATGCTGCCGTATGGATATTAGGAAGGGCCGTGCTGCTCCCAGGAGTGCTGCTCCAGGCTAGCAGCATCCTCAGCAAAACTCAATCCCCAAATACGGGTTACGAGGAAAAACCTGCACGCTTGGCCCCGCTGCCTCTGCTTGGGCAGAGCTTCCCGCAGGACAGGGATTGCCCGGCTGGGCAGGACTTTCAGCAGGACGCCCTGGGGCCAATCCTGCCCCATCCCCGCGGCGCACCTCACCTTCTGAGCCTGGCAGATCATCTTCCTCACCACCTCCTTGATGTGCGCCTGGCCCTCGATGGGTGGCTGCATGTAGACGGTGGCCCTGGTGACCCCGCGGTAGGCGACGGTCTCGGGCCAGCCCAGGTCCAGGTGCGGGATGGAGCGGTCTGACCTCTGGGGCCAGTACTCCAGGGAAGGGGCCATGTCCTGCTCGTCCCCTTGGCTGTTCCGATCGCCCTCGCTGTCCCCGGCGCTGCTGCCGTGCCGCGGGATGTACTCGGAGCCGGGGTCGTACGTCTCCAGCGTGTCCAGGATCTTCTTCAGCTCCAGCTCGGACAGGAAGTCCCTGATGTTCTCTCTCTTGAGGACTTCATAGAAGGCGTCGGGGCCACGGGAGGCCAGTGCCTCCAGGGCCAGGCGTTGCTCCTCGCTGTAGAAGAACTCGGGCTTGGACTCGCTGGACCTCCAGTTGACGTGGCTGTCGTCCAGGCACTGCACCTGGGAGAAAGCCATGGTGACCCCGCACTCCGGTCCCCTCTCCCGAGGGAGCTCTGTGCCCCCAGCGAGCGCCGGATGTCGGCAATAAATGAGGAATTAATTATTCTCTAGTCTTTAAATACACAGTTTGCTTCACCCTCCCCGGCTCAACGTGCAGCTTGGGAAAGGCACCGCTCCCTTTTCCAACGGCTCCTGCCACGCCGGAGCTCTTCCTGCCGGGGAGGAGGGTTTGGTTTCTGGCTTGCTCCCGGCTCCACGCGGCGAGACGGCTCCAGGCAAGGAAAACGCGGAGCTTCCCACAGCAGGGGCTGCGTGACGGGGCAGACAGCCCCAGGTGTACCCCCAGCACCAGGAAGGTCCTTCACCCCCGGGTCCGCTCCCTCCTCATCCTCCGCTCTCCCAAGACAACGCTAACACCCGATGAAATAAAAAGTGGGAAAGAAACAAAGGGAAAAGCGGCTTAATGCAGGGCAGCGAAGAGCAGGATTCCTCGGCCGAGGGGCCGGCCCTGGTTCTCGTTCCTGGAGGAGCGGGGCAGCCGGGGGGCTGCTCGGCGGCGAACGCTCTCGCTCAGCCTCCTGTGCATCGCCCCGGCAGCTCACGGCTCGGGGCTGCTGCCAGCGCGCAGTGCCGGGGCCGGACAGGTAACAGCAAGAAGTGAAAAGAGGAAAAGGAAAAGAGTGATTCATCCCTCCGCCCTGCCCCACCTGCAGTCACATGCTGCCTTCACACATTCCCTGCCCAGCCCGATTAACTCTTTCGGCTGATGCGCCCTCACACCTGCGGGCCCGACCCCGGAGCCCCCCGGAGCGTGCGGGTGCGGGAGGGTCCTGGGCGGCTCCGGAGGGCTTTGGGTGTTTTGTCTTTGAAAAAAAAGTCTCTCTCCTCTGAGATTCCCCCATCTCGCGGTGTGCCGGCTGGTAACTCAATATTTTCCAGGAAAAGAGCTCTGTCCTGTGGTTAACCCCTCCTGTGCTGGTGCAGGAGCTTGGAGCCCGGGTGACCACCAGGTGGGAGCTGCCAGAACGGTTCAAAGCCACACAGAGAAGGTTTAGACTGGATATTAGGAACCATTTCTTTATGGAAACATCTCTTGGAACAGGCTTCTTAGAGAGGTGGTCATAGCCTCAAACCTTTCTGTGTTTAAGAGGCATTTGGACAATGCCCTTAATTTTTTGTCAGCCCTCAATTGGTCAGGCAGTGGGACCAGATGATTATTGCAGGGCTCTTCCAAATTAAAATATTTATCCTGTTCTGTTCTGTCCTGTCCTGTCCTGTCCCCTCCTCTACAGGGTTTGCAGCATTTTCATGGTCACATCACCAGACCCTGCCATGACAGAATTCATTAATAACTGCAAGATGGACAAAAAATCCCACCCTGGATTCACCAGTTGGTGCTCACAAGCCAGAAATATGGAAGCTCTCTTGAGCTTTTCTCTTGGAAGCTCAGCTGAAGATGAATTTCAGGAATTGGGGTCAGATTCTTGCACCAATGCAAAAATGGAAAGTGCCATGGGCTGTGTCGCTGTCCCTGGCGTTGGTGTGGCTCATCTGGATTCACAGCCGGATAAATGAGGGCCCTGCCTGAGTCAGGCTCCCGAGGCGAAGCCGCCCGTCTGTCCGGGTGCTCGGCCATCAAAGTGCTCCTCTCTGCAGGCACAGTGGCCCTGCTCGCCCCACAGTGACAAATTGTCCGTGGGGTTGTGCCCAGCCCTGGCCTGGCCTGTGCAGGAGGTGGCAGCGGGGCTGGGGAACACAGGAATGTGACACCTGTGTCACAGTTGGGATCCCAGAATCATTAAGGTTGGAAAAGATCACCGAGTCCAACCCAGCAGTGCCAGGTCCAACACTAAACCGTGTCCCCAAGTGCCACATCAACAGGGGGAAGATTGAAGTGTTTAGCTCCCAAAGAATATCAGCTCTGGAGGTGTTTCACGTGGAGCTGGTGACTTTATGGAAAGGCTGTGCTGACCCTGCAGGGATTTCCCAGTGGTGGGATGACCCCCCCACACCGAGGCCTGGTCAGTGATTGGTGCAGCAGAGACTGAGGGAGCTGGAACCAAACCTGGGTGTTTCAGGTGAAATCCCAGCGCTGCTGGAAGTGATGGGGACAGCAAATGGGACAGAGGTGAGCACTGAGGCAGCACCCAGGGCCTCTTTGGGTATGATGGGAGATGGCCCAGATCGGCGCTGGAGTGTGGGTGTGTGGCGTGGCAGGAGCGTGTTGTGGTTGTCGCCGCCTCAGCCACTCGCTCCAGGTGTTTTTATTGTGCCAGGAGATTTACGGGCTCTTTCATGGGGTGTGTGCACTAATGATTTATTGCATGTGGGGTAAACGCTGCATCCCAGCCATCGTGTGGTGTGTGCTGGCTCCCAGAGCCGGCTGGTGGGGGCGGATTGGGGTGGCAGAGCCCCACACCTGGAGCATCACCTGATCCTCACATTGGGTGATGACACCAGGGTCCCCCATCTCCAGATCGGGGGGGCTTCTTCCCCCAGGTGAATTTAGCCCCCGAATTGGGTGCAGCCCCTGTTTGCAGGCACAGGTTGCTGTGGCCGAGCAGGTTGGTCCTCACCATTCCAGCTGTCCCCAGGTGGATCCAGCTGGACAGGCAGCACCTGCTGCAGACACGGCCCTTTTTTCTGCAGATGGAAGCATTAATTACAAGGTCCTAATTAATTTTCCATTTTTAGCAGAGGGCCTAAAAGTGAGGCAGTGGGGTAAGACACTGGGCTCTGCTCCTGGCTCGGGGGCTCCTGCTTCCCACTCACTCTGAGGTCCCACCAAATGTTCATTGGTAGAGTTGAGGCCTGGGGCAGGCATTTCAGCTGGAATACAACATCCAGACGCTGCCTTGCCCTTTGGAACGTTTTCCACCCTCCAGCCACCAACGATTTGCATGGAGCCGTGCACAACGTGGTGTTTTAGAGAGGGGAAACCGAGGCACAGAGTGCTGATGGCAGCTTTGCTCACGGCTGCTGCAGGACGGAGTCACCGGAGCCCCAGTGCTGACTCTGACCTTGGGGAAAGGCGGCCCAGGTTGGGCTTTTTGGCATCCTTGGGATGTGCTGAGCACGGCCTGTGGTCTGACCACAACCGAGTCGCGCTCCCATCGCGCCCCACGCTCCTTTATGGAAAGTCCCAAGGTGTCACCGCTGGTGTTTGAGACAAACTGGGAAGCTGAGGGCTGCACCCCGCTTTGGTGGAGGTCACCACGCAGGAGAAGCAGGACAAGGCTCCCAGTGCTGTGCAGGGGTCACCCGTGCTCGTCCCCGTGCTCCTGGGTGGGCGGATGCAGCCCGGAGAGCCGGGCAGCCCATCCATATTTATGCCTGACATTAATTTCCATCCATTTCAATATTTTATGAGCTTAACAATTAAAAAAAAAAAAAGGGTTCAGCGCTCGTTGAGACACAGAAATAATTGGGTGTTGATGGTCCTGGCGAGCTGCCACGCAAATCCCGGGAGCTGCTGGTGCTGCCCATGCCCAGGAAATTGCCACAACGGTGCACGAACCCGGCTGGCCCCGTGGGTGGGGATGGGCAGTGCCTGCCCCGGGGCTCTGCTGCCTCCGGCCCGGTCCTGGTGGGGCTCTGGGGATCCCCCCGGGGCAGCTGTCACTGGATTTAATGTGGGAATAGATCCAACCTGCACCGGGCTGGGTGCGGGCAGCAGGAGGTGAGGGGCGGGATGGATCCTGCTGTGTTGGAGCTGATGGTGGGAATGAGGTGGGGGAGGCAGAGGTGGATTTCCACGTGGGATGTATTCCCTGCTTCTCCACCTGGTGTCCTGCCAAGGTCTGGGCATCGTGGCCATAGCAAAGGGTCAATATCTGCACAGTGGGAGGGCGTATGAGGGGGCTGAAGGGGCGCAGGGCTGGTCCCCACCCTGTCAGGGGGCTCAACATGTCACCTGCCTCTGTCCCCCAGACACCGTGGCCTGCGTGGACCCTGAGGAGTGCACCCGTGTGTGCGGGGCCGCCGTGGGCTGCTCCAACATCGCCTACCCCAAGCTGGTGGTCGAGCTGATGNGTGCTGACTCTGACCTTGGGGAAAGGCGGCCCAGGTTGGGCTTTTTGGCATCCTTGGGATGTGCTGAGCACGGCCTGTGGTCTGCCCACAACCGAGTCGTGCTCCCATCGCGCCCCACGCTCCTTTATGGAAAGTCCCAAGGTGTCACCGCTGGTGTTTGAGACAAACTGGGAAGCTGAGGGCTGCACCCCGCTTTGGTGGAGGTCACCACGCAGGAGAAGCAGGACAAGGCTCCCAGTGCTGTGCAGGGGTCACCCGTGCTCGTCCCCGTGCTCCTGGGTGGGCGGATGCAGCCCGGAGAGCCGGGCAGCCCATCCATATTTATGCCTGACATTAATTTCCATCCATTTCAATATTTTATGAGCTTAACAATTAAAAAAAAAAAAAAGGGTTCAGCGCTCGTTGAGACACAGAAATAATTGGGTGTTGATGGTCCTGGCGAGCTGCCACGCAAATCCCGGGAGCTGCTGGTGCTGCCCATGCCCAGGAAATTGCCACAACGGTGCACGAACCCGGCTGGCCCCGTGGGTGGGGATGGGCAGTGCCTGCCCCGGGGCTCTGCTGCCTCCGGCCCGGTCCTGGTGGGGCTCTGGGGATCCCCCCGGGGCAGCTGTCACTGGATTTAATGTGGGAATAGATCCAACCTGCACCGGGCTGGGTGCGGGCAGCAGGAGGTGAGGGGCGGGATGGATCCTGCTGTGTTGGAGCTGATGGTGGGAATGAGGTGGGGGAGGCAGAGGTGGATTTCCACGTGGGATGTATTCCCTGCTTCTCCACCAGGTGTCCTGCCAAGGTCTGGGCATCGTGGCCATAGCAAAGGGTCAATATCTGCACAGTGGGAGGGCGTATGAGGGGGCTGAAGGGGCGCAGGGCTGGTCCCCACCCTGTCAGGGGGCTCAACATGTCACCTGCCTCTGTCCCCCAGACACCGTGGCCTGTGTGGACCCTGAGGAGTGCACCCGTGTGTGCGGGGCCGCCGTGGGCTGCTCCAACATCGCCTACCCCAAGCTGGTGGTCGAGCTGATGCCCAGTGGTAGGTGGGTGCGAGGGGGTGACTCCTTCTCCACCGGGCTCTGCTGCACCCCGGGGCTGCTGCCAGGGCTTGGATGCTGGGGAGGACCCCTGGATGGTCTGGGAGGATCTGTGCATGGCACAGCCCGTGCAGCCCCTCCGAGGGTCGCTCCAGCAGTGAGGTCAGGGAATGTGAGGTCCCGGCATCCCGGGGTGCAGCTGAGTGTTCCCAAACCCCATCCTTGCCCCGGGGGAGATCCCAGCGTGTGGCTGCAGAGGGATAGGCACCATCCCGGGGTTACCCTACCCCATCCCATCCCTCCCGGTTCAGCCGCTCCCCGACTCTCCCTCTCTCCCGCAGGGCTGCGGGGTCTGATGATCGCGGTGATGATGGCAGCGCTCGTGTCCTCCCTGACCTCCATCTTCAACAGCAGCAGCACCCTCTTCACCATGGACATCTGGAGGAAGCTGCGGCCGCGGGCCGGTGACCGGGAGCTGCTCCTCGTGGGCCGGTACTGACCGGGGCTTTCGGGGAGACTGGCGGGGCCGGTCCGGCCCGCAGAGTGCCTCCACTCAGCCTGGCTTGTGCAAGGGAAACAAGCCCTCGGATTATTTTATGGATGAAAGCGCTGGAAATGCAGACGGGGCGCTCGGTGCAGCCTCTCCCCGTGACCTCCAGCCCGGTGCCCTGGGAAGCCGCGGCTGCTCCCGGCCGCGCTCACACACCGGGCAGCTCCGGCGGGTGGCAGAGGGCAGCGCTGCCCGCACATCCCCGGCCGCTCCCGGGCTGGCGGTGCCGGCGGGGAGCCCTGGAGCTCGGGGCGGCGCAGTCAGCGCTGGGGAATGCCCCGGCACGGTGCCACGGGGCCGGGAGCGTCCTCGGCCGGGGCAGACAATAACAGGGAGCGAATCTGGGTCAGGGCTTTGCCTGGGCTGTGCCGGGGCTGTGCGGAGGCTTGGCTGGACCAGCGGCTCCAGGAGCGGCTGTTTCTTGGCATCCTCCATCTACGGAGGGTGAGAAGGGGATGGGCAGCGATCCCGGGGAATTGGGGTCCCGCATACTCCCCCTTGGGAAGCGGGGCGCTTGTCTCAGGGCCTGCTTAGCCCCTCCCTGGCACCGGCTTCGCTGCCGGTGACAGGGGTGTGACAAGGCAGGACAGCTTTCCCGAGGAAGGATAATGAATGTTTGCGAAGGGCTTTGCCCGCCCGGGGCGGGAGTCGCTGCTGCGGTGGATCCCGGGGAGCTTCCTCGGGAAGCTGTCGGGTGATTGGTGCGAGCAGGACGCTGCGGATCGCAGGGACAGAGCCAAGGAAATGTGCTTGGGAGAGGGGGAAAAAGCTGTTTAAGCTGCTGTTTAAGCTTGAGGTTTTCCTGCCAGCGTGGAGAAAGGTGGGTTGGGTCCTGAGTAGCTGTCAGGGGTTCCCAACTGCTCCCAGACCTTCCAGGGTGGGGATGCCACATCCTGGGATCAGGTTTGGGCTGGAAGGGTCCTTAAAGTTCATCTCGTTCCAGTCCTGAGGAGAGGGCTTTGATTGTCGGGTGGGAAAGTGCTCCCAGGTTCCAGACCTGGGGGTTTGAGCTCCTGCTGCAGCTGTGGTGCCCGGCTGGAAACTCCAGCTGGTGATGGATGCTGCTCCATGCCAAGGTGGTGGTGTGGTGATGGGAACACCTGATCCTTCCCGAATTCCCCCAGCCTGAGCTGTGCCAGGTGCTGCTCTCCATTCCCTGCTGGGATCAGCTGGTCACCTGGCACACCCAGCTCCTGCCTCATTCAGACATTCCCGCTTTTCCATGATCTTTTAGCCTCAAGACCAGGTTGGACGGGGCTTGGAGCAGCCTGGTCTAGTGGAAGGTGTCCCTGCCCATGGCAGGGGGTGGAACAAGATGAGCTTTAAGGTCCCTTCAACCCAAACCATTTCATCATTCTTTGATTCTATCCACTGTGGCTCACAGACATTCCAAACAGAGGGATTTCTCCTTCCCCATGGATCAGGGCGTGCATTTTATGCTCAGGCTGGTTCCCCTTCCTGCAGCACCAGGCAGCCGTGGGAGTTCCAGCTAGAGCTGCTTTCATGGCTTTATTTTTCTTTTATTTCTTCTTACTTCTGCTTTTCGAGATGAGCAGATGGAGATGTAGGAAATTTTGTGGAGCTGTAAATAAGCTGGGCTGAGCTATAAATACAGCAGCTTTGGGATGGGTCCTGCCCAGGCTGGGCCCAAAATCTGGGGTCTGGCCAATGCCTCGTGCTTCAGAGGAGGGTGATGCTGCGGGGTGTGGCTGGGATTTGGGCAGGGATGGGGTCAGGGTGATGCTGGGGGTTAACACACTCCTCTGTCACAGCCTGGCCAGGGGAGCTGAGCATGGGGCAGCTCAGCCCACGTCCCCAGCTCCCAGCTGGGTGCCTTGGCTGGACATGGGGGTGCTGAGAGCATCACCCAAACCTGGCCAGAGCACCCAGGCTCTGCATCCGGTGACTTTTCACAGTGGAAGTGTCCATTGCCTGGTGGTTTCCCTTGGGGGGGTCCAATTTAGCAGCCCCCAGGGCTGGGCAGGGGCCTGGGAAGTGCTTGCCTACCTGAGATGGAGCAGGTAGTGGCATAATCAGCATCCTCCGTGGTCCTGGGGATGTCACCAGCAGCGAGTGATCCACCTGCATCCCCAGGCAGCACTGGGGCCAGCACTGGGACCTGACCCCTGATTTCGGGGATCCCCCACAGCCAGGGATGCTGCAGGTGCAGGGAGGTGACAGGAATGTCACCTGCAGCACCTCGCTGCCGCTCGCAGGGTGGTCACAGTGGCGCTGGTGGCCCTGAGCGTGGTGTGGATCCCCATCCTGCAGAGCTCCAGCGGTGGCCAGCTCTACGTGTACATCCAGGCTGTCACCAGCTACCTGGCCCCCCCTGTCACCGCTGTCTTCATCCTGGCTGTCTTCTGGCCCCGAGCTAACGAGCAGGTACACGGCTGGGGTGGCTCTGGGGACACCTTGGGGACATGGGCGGTACCCACATAGGGGCCACTCCACCCTCTCTTAGGGCTGGCTGGAGGGAGCAGCTCCCAGGGGGTTTGTCCTCCCTGTGGGGTGACCATCCCTGTCCCCACTGTGGGGTGACCATCCCCCTCCAGCCGCCCCCGTGTGTGCCTTGGCTTTGCAGGGAGCTTTCTGGGGCCTGATGGCAGGGCTGGCACTGGGACTGGCCAGGATGGGGCTGGAGCTGGCCCACCCCACACCCCTCTGTGGGGTCCCTGACCAACGGCCGTGGCTGCTCACTGATGTCCACTACCTGCACTTTGCCGTGCTGCTGGCCACTGTCACAGCTGCCATCGTGGTGGGGGGCAGCCTGCTGACCCCCCCAGTGCCCCCAGCACAGGTGAGTGGGGCACCCCTGATCTCAGCCAGAGGTGTTGGTGTCACCCTGTGCACCCCGGGCTCACTGGGGGGTCCCCACGGTGGGGTCAGCCCTGGGAGGGTTTTCCCAGCAAGTCTCTGGTTTCCAGCTGAAGGATCTCACCTGGTGGACCCTCTCATGGGAGCCCCCCCAGCTCTCCGTGTGTGGCACAACCCAGGGACCCCCTGATGGTGAGTGTGTCCTCGGGGGGCAGCCTCTCAATCCCTGCCTGTCATGGGCAGCAGGGTGGCATCGACACCCTGTGCCTCAGTTTCCCCAGGACTGTGCCACCTGCCAGTTGGTGGCTGTCCCCAGGGTCATCTGCCCCCACACTCACCACATTTCTGTGCCAGGTTCCTGTTCAGCCAGCCTGGACACCCAGCAGCCACCCAAGGCCGTGGGACCCTCGGCTGTGGCCCTCAAGGACACCAGGGAACCCCCGTTCTGGGCCCGTGTCTGTGGCATCAACGCCATTGTCCTGATGTGTGTCAATATTTTCTGTTATGCCTACTTTGCCTAGAGCCCTGACAGCCCCTGGGGTGGGGAAGAGGCACTTGGAGAGGGGAAAAATGCAGATTTGGGTGGTTGTTTTTACTTATTTGGGACGTGATGTTTAAATTCACCAGTGCAGTGAGGTGGGTGTTCTCAGGACTGCACACCCTGAGTGCATCCCAGGGGGTGTGAGGTGTGGGGGGCATTTGTGGGGGCAGAAAATCCCTGGGAGGGGTTTGGGACAGGCATTGGGGTGGGGAAATGGGGGCTGCAGGGAAGCAAAACCACAGCAAAGCAGCAGCTGCGTGACTGGAGGGATGGGAAAAGGAGCAGCTGCACTCGAGGGTGACACCCAAACACATTTTACTGGCCCTAAATAAAAAATAACATAAAAAAGCGCCACAATTTACAGCCATGAACAGCACCCTCAGGACGGAATCCCCCTGGATCAGCCTTCCCTGGTGCCTCGAGTCCTGGAATTCCTCCGTGGAGTTACAGATCCCGGCTGTGTCCTGGCTGCCTGCAGCCCTCCCTGGAGCCGGGGCTTTGCTTACAGGGTCCGAGGAGCAGCCAAGGTTTGGGGTTTTGGGCTCACTCCCTCTGTGGCTGTCATCCCACTGGATTGTGGCTCTGGAAAAGTTCTTATGGCCGTGGTTGAACACTCCACACTCCCTCCCTGGGGAGCGCTGTGCCAGCCCCATCCCTGGGCTCTCGGGGTCAGGCAAACGGGGGAGCCACAGCTGAAGTTTCGGGGTGCCCCGTGGCACAGCGTGGTGGCGCTGGGACAAGCACCATCGTGGGGACAAAGGGACACTCAGTGTGCGGGCACGAGGCAGCTCTGGTGAGTGGGGACAGCGGGGCCGGGTCCTGCCCGGTCTCCTGCAGTGGTGAAGGTCACTTGTGGATGGGGTGGACGTAGTTCCGGGGGAAGAGCCCGACGCGGCCGTAGATCCTCCCCTGCCACCAGTTGGGGTCGGGGCAGTCCAGGACCTCGATGATGTCCCCACGGAGGAAGGGCAGCTGGGAGCCCTCCCGGGCTGAGAAGTCGAACTGGGCTTGCACGAATCGGGGTCTCTTCACCTGCAGGGAAGCCGAGGGCAGGGGTTGGTGGGAGGAGAGGGGTCCCCATCTGCCAATCCCCGGCACTGGGCAGCACTGCCTGGGTCCCCAGGGTGATGGGGACACTGTGCCACCACAGGATGAGGACCAGCCTTGGGGTACTTGGTTTGAAGAGAGAGAGAGGCCGGGGAAATCCTGTCATGGGAAGAGTGGAGTGCTGGGGACAACCCCAAGTGCAGGAAGGAGCCTGGGGTGCAGGGCACAGTCGGGGATGCAGGGGAACACCCTGGGGTGCAGGGGGGCATCCCGGGGTCAGGGGAACACCGTGGATGCAGGGGAGCACCCCAAGGCACAAGACTCCCTGTTCTTGCTGCTGGGACACCCAAGATGGGTGCCCAGGGGACCCTTGGAGGCAGCTGGCACTCGTCTCCTTCCCAGGTCCTTCCCAGTGCTGACCCTCCCCCAGCCCAGCTCCCAAGGTCCAGTTTTGCCACCTCCACAACCACCGCCCCAGGGCTTGGCTTTGCTGGAGTTTGGCTGTGCCCTGTCCTGATCTGGTTGGGCTCTGCCACCTGCCCTGGGCATCACCCCTGGCCCAAAGGACGGTGATGTGTGCCCTGCCCTGCCCTGCCGTGCTGAGCTGCTCCAGGAGCTCTTCCTCCCTGCAGCACTGCCTGTCTCCGGCTGCTGCACCCTCTCCTGCTCCTCACCCCCTTGAGCCAAGGGCCAAGTGCCAACCAGGGATGTCCCTGTCCCCCTCTGCAGGGACACTGAGCCTCGAGAGGGCTCACGCAGGGGTTTGGGACCAGCCCTGCCATGACCCCACGGCCCCATCCATGGCAGTACCTCCTCGGTCTGGTCCTCGTCCCGCAGGAAAATCTGCTGCTCTTTGGCGATTGTGGTCATCCTGTAGAAATCCACCAGCTCATTGAGGGAGTTGAACTTTTCCTCCCAGAGGAAATATTTGCCATTTCTCTCCCGGAGCACCTTGAAGTGCTGGACGTGCTTCCCGTAGCTGCGGAAGGAGGATGGATGTACCCCAGCCTTGGGATGCTGGCAGCACCCCCTGAGGTGGGTAAAGCTGGGGGTGCTGGCAAGGTCGGGATGAGCCCCTGGGTCTCATTGCACCCTTCCTGCCGTGGTGGGGGTGACGGTGGCACTGGGGTCATTCCTGGCCCTGCAATGAGGACCCGCCGCTGAGACCTGCTACAACTCATCCCATAGGCAGCCAAAGCTCGGTGCCCGGCCCTGGCACAGCGGGATGCCCGTGGGCTCAGGGATGGCAGCGTGCCAGCCACGTGGAGGGCAGGTGGCTTTGTCCAGGGCCGCATCTGAGGAAGGCGCGGTGAGAGCTGCAGGTCTCAGCACACGCCAGGAGGAGGCTGCAGAGGCTGGGATTGTGTTCCCAGCTTCCCTGTGCTTCTGGGGACCCCGGCGCTGCAGGAGGACGGGGCAGGCAGGATTTCCCTTGCTGTCACCCCACAGGGTGTGCCCGGGGTGGCAGGTTGGGGTGCCCACACTGCAGAGCCCCGGCGCTGCCAGGCCCCCGGGCAGGGGCAGGACCCGGCCGCGCTGCTGGTGACGCACGGCAGAGCACGGCTCTCCCTTTCATTATGGGCAAGAACCTCCCGAAACGTTTAATTAGGGATTAAAAGAGTGAGAAAGTGCCTGGCTGGCCTGGGGCCGCCCCCCGCTCCCCCGGCCGGGGCAGGGAAGGGGTGAGATGCCCGGGGACAGGCTCTGCCCGTTGTACAGCCCTGGCTGCGGATCCCGAAGTCACGGGGATGCTCCGGCACCTTGTTCCTCCGGGCCGTGTCCCCGGGCTGTGCGTGCAGCTCGGCCCCGGCCCCGTCATCGCCCCCGGGGTTGTGTTCAGGGGTGTCCCTGCGAGGGACCCCGAGCGATGCAGCGGTGCAGGGAGCGGGGAGCAGCGGGGATGGAGGAGAGGAAGGAGGGGAAGGTCCTGTGCGAGGCTGTGCCTGGACGCGTTGGGGACACGGCTCCGCAGCCCCTTCGCGACAGGGCAGGGTGCTCACCCCTTCCCCAGCACACACGAGGGTGGCTCGATGCCCCGGTCCCCAAAGCGGGGGCTGCAGGGACCCCTGCCCCTCGCCACGTGTCCCAAAGGCACTCACCTGACGGAGAGGGAGAACTCCCCCGGGGTGCTCTCGCTGTCGCGGATCAGGAAGGCTCCCAGGTGATTGCGCTTGAGCAGCCGCTCCTCTGCCAGGTGCCGGGAGATCCTGCCCGCGTACCACCTGCGAGGGGCACCGGGCTGAGCCCCGCGGGCACCCGGGGACACCCCAGCGCCGCATCCCCACCCTGTGGGATGGAGGCACCGAGATTCCCGGTGCCGGCGGGAGCGGGGTCTCCATCGGGCTCCTCACAGGGCTGGGACCCTCCCCGGGCAGTTTCTCCCTTCCCTCCCCCTCCTGGCTCGTCCCGGCATTTTCGGGGGGGCACCGCAGGGTGCTGTGGGTGCGCTGCCCCCTCCGCGCAGGGCGAGCGCAGCGTCAGCGACAACCGCGACCGCATCCTGTCACCTGGCCTGTCACACCGCGTGCCTCGGCCCCCGCTCTGCTGCCTGTCCCCTCCTCCGCGTCCCTCGGCCCCTCGTGGGAACAGCCCGTCCAGGTGGAGAGCACAAAACCCTCGGTGCCAGGGTAAACCCCTCCTGCCTGCACTGCCGGCAGCTGCCCAAACGAGCCGCAGGAGCAGTCCCCGCCTCCCGTCCCTGCCAAGGCTGTGCCCGGCTGTTTCAGGTCCCTGGGCCATGAAGATTCTCTGCTACTGTTAAAATTGCCCGGTGGATGATCAGTCACGGAGTTTAGCACAGAGCATCTCCCAGTGGCAGCCCTCCAGGTGCTGCATGGAAGAGGCTGTGTCTTGCCCATCCCGGGTTGTTATCCCAAGCTGGAGAAGCAGTGGGATGTGCCCCAGGCTGCCCGGAGCCCACGCGTTCACTCCGGCATTTAAATGTGATTTACCAGGGGCTAATGATACATAAAACACAGGTTCAATCAGGGATGGATTAGGCTGGGCTTTAATAACACGGTAATAGGATTGTGTTTAATGCAGTTGTAATCCCATAACGCTTTGTTGTTCCCCAATTATCATTTATTTAGTGGCAGCTCGGTGTGAGGGTTGGATTTTTGGGGGTATGTGGGCGTTCTGCTGCCTCCTGTCCCCTCGGGCTGTGGTGGCATTGGCAGACTGAGCCGGCAGGCAGACCCCATCTCTGTGACTCAGTTTCCCCACGTGTGGGACTACCCTGGCTCGTGGCAGACCTTTGGGAATTGGGATGCACCGTTGGGATTGCTGCTGGGAAGGTACTTACGGGTGTGGCTTGACCTTGATGTAGTTCTTGGGGACAAAGCCCTCGCAGCCGAACAGCTCAGCCTTGTACCAGTTCTGGTCATCTTCCATGTTGAGGATCTGAGGCGGGACAGGAGCAGGGAGGTGTCAGCCTGGCTGCCTTTCCCCTGAGAGAGGGGCTGAATGGGACCCCATTGCTGCTCCAGACCCCACAACACCCACCAACCATCCCCTGGGGAAAGGGGGCACTGACAGTGCTGACACGGTCCGGGGGGGTTGGGGTCACCTGTGCCTGGTGTTGTCCCAAACCCTGCCCAGGGAAGAGGGTGAAATCTGTCCCTGGAGCAGCTGGGACATCAGCCAGGCCCCCTGGGACGGTGGCAGTGGGTGCTGACACCGCTTCCGTGTGACAGCATTTTCCAGCCTCCCACGCAGGGGCACGGGGCCGGCACAGCTGTGAAAACAGGATCTGAAACCCTGTGTCGGGGCACGGGGAAAACAGTCCGGGAGGCAGGGATGGCACAGCGGGTTTGGGGCTCTGGGTTACAGCCAGGCTATGCCCTCACCCTCCATGGGGGGCTACCAGGTGCCAGGGGTCCGGGAGGAGCCGGAGAGGGATGAGAGCTGGGCAGGGTGTGGGTGCCCTCACTCCCATCGCAGGGCTGCTGCCCCCCTGGGATGTTCTGAGCCCTCCTGAAGCTTTTTGGGATTCCCAGGTGGCATCTAAGAGCCCACCCTAATGCCAGTGCCTGGGTGGGTGTTTGGGTACGTGCTCCCTGCTGCTGGATCCCTGTGACCTCCAGTGCCCCCCGGACAGGGAAAACGTGTCCCAGCCCTGGGGGGCTGCCACAGAGCCCAGCTGATGGCACTGATCGCCAGGGAGGCCACAGGCCATGTCCCAGCTATGGGCGTCCCCCTCTGGAGATGTGCCTGGTGGCACAGACAAGCAGGGAATGCTGCTCCACGCTCCAAAATCCTCGAGGCTGGCTCCTCACATCCCACAGAAAGCCCCAGAAGCAATGAAGTCAGGGACAAAGAAAGCACCGGTGTCACCATGTGCTCACTCTGTCCCCAAAACAACAGCATCCAACCCCCCCAGCTGGTGACCCCTGCCTGCGGTACCTTCAGGATGTCCCCTTTCTTGAAGGGCAGCTCGTCCTTCTCTGTCGTCTGGAAGCTGTACAGGGCCACCGACTCCATGGCTGTGGCGGGGCGGCTGGCGGGGTCCCGGGGCTGCCTGGGGCTCGCACCCCGCAGGGCTGTGGGGTCGGGGCTGAGCACACGGTGCGGCGGCGCCGGCGGGCAGGAAACCGCGCTGATGTCAGCGCTGCCGGGGCACCACGCGGGCCCTGCCGCGGCCACAGCTGCCCAGATGTGCGGGGGAGGCGAGGGAAGCCGTGCCAGCCCACCCGGGTGCCAGGGGACCCATGTGCCAAAGGATGGCGGTAGGATTTGGCATTTCCTCCGTGGTGAGTGGTGGGCAGCGGCCGGGGTTTGGGTGGGAACAGGATGGTGATGGGCTGGGCACGGGTCGAGGATGTTGGGAAGGGTGTCTGGAGAGCACGGGCAGCGCTTATGGGGGAATCTCTGGTGTCTTGGAAGGGCTGAGCTGCCAAAAGGGGGCTCGGTGGGAATGGTTGTTCCAGAAGCAAGAAAATCGCGGCGGGTGGGAATGGCGGAGGCGGAGGGAGGTGGGTGGATGCACGCACCTGGTTCCTTTGGAATTCAGAGCGAACGCTCCGTGTCTCAGCTCTGAGCAGGGAGCTTTCAGCACAACTGGTATTGGCTTTTTGGGCTGTGGCCCCTTTGGGGGGGTTGATTTTTTCCAGTTTTCCTCTGCAGGGCTAGGGAATAAAAAATCCCTTTTAGACTAAAACTGAGCACTAAAACTTCCTGCTGCTCCCGTGGGCGTCAGGCACGGAGCCTGCAGGGCTCGCACGCCGGGTATCATTCCCAGCGGGAAGGTCTCCGGAGCTGTTCAGCCTTCCTGTGTGTGGGCTGGGGCATGGAGCGTGCGGAAAATCCGCCAGACACTGCCTTGCTTTGCAGCGAGGAATTAAACCAGGGACAGCTGCAGCGCAGTCCCTGCCCATGGATTTGGGCATTTTCCAGCGAGGAACAGGATGCTGCTGCCATCTGCCCAGGGTGGGATGAGCGATGGTGCTTGTAGGGCCACTGTGGGGACATGGGCTCGGCGATTCGCCTCTCCCAAACCTTAATCCCGCTTCCTGCTGCATCTGAAAAGCAAATGCCCTGTAACACCCCACTGAGCCACTCCCAGGCTCCCAGTGCCCGTGGGAAGCAGAGAGGGATGTGCAGGGTGTCCCTGGGTGTCCCCACACCCAGCGAGGCGCAATCCCCAATGGTCATCCTGGGATGAGCTGGTCCCAGGGGACACGGAGATGCTGGGAAGGCCAGGAAGGTCAGGAGGCCGTGGGAAGAGGCTCCATGTGTGCTCGCCTGTCACATGGAGGATGGGACTCAGCAAATCCCCACGTCCCAGAGAGACCCAGGGGATGGGAATGCAGCAGGAAATCATCTCGGGATGAGCTTCCTCTGCCTCTCAGCAGCCTCGGGGAGGATGGAGCTGGATATTCCCTGGGGAAAGCAGCCCAGCAGAGCCTCTGTTCCACCCTGCTGCTGCCAAGGGCCTGATCCTGTCCCTGCTCCATCAGCCCAAACTGGAGGATGCAAAGGCCACTCCAGGCCACCCCTGGTGGGGAACAATAGGGCAGGGGAGGTGTCTGGGCACGGGAAGGGATTGGTGTGGGAGAAACCTGCAGCCCAGGAGTGGGTTATTGGGGTGGCAATCAGCTATGCCAGGGGTGGACACCGGGACCAATTTTGGGGTTTGGCTTCCTGGGGCAGCAGGGAGGCTTGGGGGGCACCTTGGGGTGTCCGGGCTGGAGCCACACGTGGTCCCACAGTGCCTGGGAGGGAGCACAGGACAGTGGGGTCACAGAGGGCCCTCAGGCCTTGGCGCAGTGGCCGGACTCAGGACCGGAGCAGGATGGGATCCTGCCAGCAGATGGCAGCAGTGCCCCAAGGGACACTGGGGACACTGGGGACAGCGCCACCTGCCCCTCCGCTCAGGCTCTAATGAGGCAGGCAGCCCCTTTGTCGTCTCTGTCCTGTCACCTCCTACATCACACCCTGTCCCCGACCCCCTTCCCTCGCTCCGGTCCCTCCTGCTGCCCCGGCCGCGGTCCCCGTGCAGGGTCCAGGGCCCTTCCGATCGCTGCTGGCCCGCTCGTGGCTCGCTGTCCCTGGCTGCTGCCTGAGCACACGTGGTCACTGTGGGGGTGACAGCAGCACCCGCACCCCAGGAGAGGCTGGGCTGATGCCAGAGCACTCTGTGGCCCCTTTTCTGTATTGGGAGCCAAACTCTGCAGTGCTCAGCTGGTCCCTGGGTGCCCCATCCCAACCCGCTGTGCCAGCCGTGAGCCGATGCCCGGCAGGGTGGGCTGCTGGGGGATCTGTCCCCTCATCTCTGTGCCCTGCATGTCCCCAGTGTTCAGAGGGACACGGGAGGTGCCACATGGTTGCTGTTGGTTGGGTGTCAAAGCTTGAACTTTGGAGTGAGGCATTGAGCTCAGCTCAGCCTGCAAGGAGATCCCAAGGGATCCCATGGATCACCCGAAGGCAGAGCAGAGGGTGGGAGCCCATCCTGCCCCGGGTTTCACCGCCAGCCCGGGCTGCCTCTCCCTCCACGCAGGGGAGTTCTGTGACCCTGGGGACAGGTGGAGGAAGGTGCCAGGGGCTCTGGCATTGCTCCTTCCCGGCTGTAGGGCCATTCCAGGCGCTGGGAGCTGCCTGGAGCTCCTGCTGACTCCCGGGTTGCCCAATCTGCCCAACCCCGTTTCATCAACATCCTGTGTTTACCTGGCTGCAAAATCGCCACGCGGGAGGGAGGAAGAGGAGGGAGGGGAGCCTCTTCCCCTTCCGCTGCGGCCTGGGGAGCTTTGTTATGGATGCCACTCCGGGCTCCCCAGCTCCTCTCTGGCCAATGCCTCAGTGACCCCTTGCTCTGTCCATGGGAAAGGACGGGGTGTCCCAAGCCTGGCTTTGCCTCCCGAGGGGCTCTGAGCTGGGCCTGGATGGTGCAGGGCTGGGCAAGGTGAGCTGGCTCATTGCAGACCCGGGGCTTTGCTCCCAGAGCGGGGAGAGGGATGGATCCTGCCCCACAACACAGCATTGTGCCGGGGGTTGGGAACGCAGCACTGCCGGGATTCAGGCTCGTGCCTGGGATGGTGCATATGGATAAATCCAGGGACACGGGTCAGCTGTAGCTGCCTGTGTGCCCAGGGATGGAATCAGCCGCTGCGATGGGGATCCGGATGTCTCTCGAGGAAGCCGGAGCCCCACTGAGGCCCCGCGCGGAGAGGAAGCGACATCCTGGGCTAGAAAACGCCACGTCAGTGCCCCCAGACAGGATCTCGGCGTCAGCACTTTCCTCCTGGAGCAGAGGCCACGTCGGTGACTCTCGAGTGTCGGATCTTGTGCGTAACCCAACTTCTCAGCCCACACTGAGGAACTGGTGTCATAATTTACACCCTGGTGACAGAGGATCAGACCCTTCTGAGCCTCACATCATCCCACAGGACCTGTGGGAAAACATTCACAGGAGGAGCAGAGCCAGTGTGACCTTGAAAGGCTCCTTGAGGTGTCGGTGGCCTCCAGATGTGGAGCTGCATCTCCTTGGGGTCAGTATGGGTGGTTGGGGTTGGTATTGGGGTTTTTGGGCTGGTAAATCAGAGCAGGGCCCGTTTGCCTGTGGTGTAGGTGGGTTGGGGCAAGAGGCTGGTGTTGGGACCTCGCTTTCTGCATTTGGTCCCAAAAATGGATCTGGAAAAGGACTGGAAGTCATGCAGTGCTGGGTGTGGAATTCAACCCCAAACCTACAAGAAGGGATCCTAAACAGCCTCCTCAAGAGGGATGCAGCCTTAGATGGTGGTTGGGAAAGGGCCAAACACCATTTTGGTGAGGAGAGAGAGCCCAGGCAGAGCAGCCTCAGGGGAACACACAGTGGGGGCTTCCTGGGAGTTCCTGGCACTCAGTTTTGGGCTGCTGGATGAGGTCACTGTCAGTGCCTGGCTCTGGGCATGACTGGGATGGGGACTCAGGCCAGGATCACTTAGAGAGGTGAGAACCATTAACGAGTTAATCATCAGGGCCAGCACAGCTGGAGGTGATTTGCCTCCCTGAGCCCTATAAAAGGATGTGGAGGCCACTTCTTGGGTTTGGGCTGATGAGGTGGGAGTGTTCTCTCTAGTGGCTGTGTTTGGGAGCTACTCCTGAGATCCTGCTGTTCCCTGGGATGGTTCCCCTCAGCACCCCAAAAGCAGGTGAGCTGTCCCTCTGCACGGTGGCTGTGTCTTCCCTGGTGTGACCTGGAGAGGATGGAGCTGTCCAGATCCACCTGGAGCAGGTACTTGGTGTCCAGCTGGCAGCAGATCTCGTGTGCTCCATGGCTGTGATGTCCTGGCCCTTGGCTCTGTCCTGGGGCCTTGCTGTGGTCACTGACACAGCTGGGGGGAGCTCTGGGACCTGCTGGGTGCCCTCATGCGGGTCAGGCTCTGCTTTAAGCTGTGGGAGGAATATTTTCTACTCAATCCTGCTCTGGAAATGTCTGATGGAGACTCCTGGGGTGAGCAACTGTGTCTGGCCTCCAATCTTCATCCTTGGCGCTGGGCTGCCTGCTTGGGTTATGGAGAAGGTGGGGTTCCCATACCAAAACTTCCTAGATAGGCTGGTGCTGCAGTGTGGATGGGAGTGGAGAATGCTCTGCCAGCTCTTGTGGGTCCTCAGAAACTACTCCCAGACAGCTGAAGCTGGAAAACCCCTTGTGATGCATTCTGTCAGTGCAGCATAGAGGTGCAGAGGGTCACAGCACTGCTTTGATTCGCACGGGAGACAAATCAGAAGGGTCCTTTTAACTGGACATTCCAAAGAAACCGGGCAAGAGGCGTGGGGTTTGGGTGTGGAGGCTGTTTGCTGTCAGTGTTTGCCATGGGGGAAGGCTGCTCGCCCTCGTCATGGGCTGGTGGAGTAACCACCCATGGGCAGGGGAGCTCCGCGGCTCCCACAGGGCTTGTTTTGGGGGAACCGAGAGTTTGGTCACATCCAGACACAGCCCGGGGCCTGAAAGGATTCCAAGAATCTCCCCCTCAACGAGAGCATCTGTTATTTTTCTAGGAATTAAAGAGAAAAACCCACCCCAGAAGCCTGTGCCGGGTGCGTAGGTGAGGGGACCGTGCTGTCACCGCCGTGACTCACCCGGGGGGGGGCTGCGATTCCCGGGAACAAAAAAAAATGTAGGGAGAAATTGTGAATGATTGCTGGCTGCCGGTGACTGAGCTCTCCACCGGGGTAGTCAAATTTCGGTTCCTCCTCAGGGCTGGCTGGTTAACAAAGAAGTTATTAATAACCAATTAAGCCACAGCTCACGTCATGCCTTCCTCTGGAAGTGTGGCAAGAGCAGCCCTGGTTCCTCCTTCGGCTCTGTACCCACCCTGCGGTTTTGGGGGGACATTTGGGGAGGTGTCCCCACCCTGCAGGGCTGCTGGTGGGGGGGACATGCCCAGGTGACAATTCCCAGGGCAGTGGGGGACTGCCAGTACAGGGGTGACTTTGGGCTGGGCCATGGTGTGTGTGGCTGAGCTGCTGGTGGGAGAGGAGCCATGTGCGGCAGGAATTTGGGCAGTGCCAGGGGCAGATGGTGACAGCCGTGGGGACAGCCAGTGGCCGGAGGGAGGAGGAGGAGGTTCCCTCGCTGGCCGCTCGCTCAGGCTGAGGATGTGCGTGGGGCCGCATCCCGGGCAGCGCAGGAGGCGGAGGGGCCGCTGGAGCGGGGCCCACCGGGAGAACGCGCGGAGCGCCGGATGCGCCGCGGAACCCCAGAGAATCCGGGCACTGTGCTCCTCCTGAAACCGCCTATTCAGGGCACAGACGGGCAGGACAAGAGGGAGGAAGCGGAGGGAAGATGGAGCACTGAAGGCCTCTGTGTGTGGCCGGACGGATGCAGGTGCAGCTGTGGATTCCCCGGATGCTCCGCACTGCCCTTTCCTGTGGGGAAGCAGGGGATGCACTCGGGAGTCCCCCCAGAGTCCCCAGCCCTGCTGTCACTCTGATTTATTCCTGTTGCCACAGTGTTCAGTGCTGCCTTTTTCCTTATAGCTCTGTGTGGATTCTCTGAAGTCTCACCCAGGGCTGGGCTGTCCCTCACTGCTCTGATCTCTCTCCCCTCCTCAGCTGAGTATCTGCAGGAAATGTTTAGCAATTAAGTAGCTGTGAAAACTCTGCCCAGCCTGTCATCGGCTGGGGCTGGAATGAGCAAACAGCCTCCAAGGTTGCATGGGAGAATCCACACACGTGGCCTTGCCCGTCCCAACCCACACCGTGCTGCTGCATCCGCTGCCCTTTGGGAAACCAAGCTGCTGCTTTGGTGGCACAGCCCCCTCAGGGCACTTTCCTGAGTAGTGATTTTCGCCTGTGCAAGGCAAGAGGGAAAATGTAGTGCAGATTTTTTCAGGAAGCCGCAATAAAACGGATGGATTCCTCCCTAGGGCTGTGTGGGGTTGTGATTTCTGACACATCAGCTGTGGCAATCCAGGGTAATTTCACTGAAGCCTCTCCAGATATCTGTGTGTAAATGAGAGCAGGATCTGGCCCGTGTTAAAGGAACACTGCCCAGGGGTTTGCTCCAAGATGTGTGTTCTTGCTTTCTGCTCTCTTAGCAAATGCAGCACTCCTAGGAGGCAATTCTGCATCTTAAATAGAAAGCCAAGGCACTGCTTTCTCTCGAAATATTCCTGCAGAGCTGGAAACAGGATTTGCTTCAATGGAAGAGTTTGAGATCCCCAGGAAAATGGGGGCCTGAGCCCCCTCCCTGTGAAGCTGGTGGCACAAGAACAGCGTGGCTCTGACAGGGCTCATGGTGTCAGGCACTAATGTAAGCACAGGTAATAAAAACCCTCCCTGTGTAGGTGTGTTTGGCACACACACAGAGATGCAATGGCAAGCAAAGTATTTGGCAAAATCCTGTAAAATATCTGTTTCTACACGGTGCTCCTTTCAGCATCTGAAATGCAGATTTGTTGTTCTCCTTCCTCCCCTCTCTTCCCCTCTCAGGCTGAAAGAGGAACTGGGTTTGGGTTTGGCTGGTTTTTGGGCTTTGCTGGGGGGCTGATGGTCTTGGTCACTACAGGCTGAGCAGCTCGTGGAGCTGCAGATGAGGGGGCAGCAGGACACACTGGTGTGCTATGTCCATTTGTCACATTAATGTAACATGATGATGTCCTGCTGTGCTGGAGGAGTGGCCCTGCTGGTCTTCCCTGCTGCAGGAACTGGGATTTCAATGCCATTTCATGTCAGGGAGGTTTCGGTTGGATATCAGGGAAAGGTTCTTCCCCAGAGGGTGGTGGGACACTGCCCAGGCTCCCCAGGGAATGGGCACGGCCCCAAGGCTGCCAGAGCTCCAGGAGTGTTTGGACACCGCTCTTAGGGACAGAGTGGGATTGTTGGGGTGTCTGTGCAGGGCGAGGAGCTGGACTGGATGATCCCTGTGTGTTCCAACTCAGGATACTCCATGATTCAGCCTCTGGCATTGCCTGGGCGCAGGGGGCTGGAGGCACCACGGGGCACTGGATGCCTTGCAAGGGCTCAGATGAGCAATAAGGACAAGAGTTTGATCATGGGCACGCTCCAGCTCCAAGTGCATGGGACAGTGTGGAGGGTGAGGTGGCTGAAGGAGCTCAGGGAACCTCTGGAGCAACAGAAACAGTCTGGACTGAGCACCAGGGGGCTGGAACCACTTGTGGGAGACCCTCAAAAACAGCTTGGGAAGGGGCTACAGCCCCTCTCCAGTGTGGGCACCTATGTCTTCTCCCTCTGGAAACCAGGAGATGAGCTCAGGTTCTATATCCCAACCTGATATCTGCTTGCTGCTCCCTCAGCTGTGATCAGGAATGCAGCCTCCAGTGGTTTGCAGCTGTGCTGTTCTTGGCTCCCTGGGGCAGAGACAGTTCAGTCATCATTTTAGCATATGTTTAAACCTCCCTGAGCACCCCTGGGTGCTGAGGGCTTAGGGAATGTGCCAAGTGTCTGCGAGGCTCAGGGGAGGCTTTAGCCTTGAGGGTGGAAAATGTGCCAGTCCATGGAGAGTCTGGGGAAAGGGGCTTTACAGGGATGGAGCTTTTCAGAGAAACCCAGGAGAGCTGAGGAAAACAACACGTGAGTGCTGCCCTCGGCCTCCGCTCTCAAAGATGATAAACATGAAGGTCGGGAGCTGGAAGCCAATGTGTGGGAAGATAAGAGCATCCATCCTGCTTAAAACCAGGTGTCCAGTCCAAAATCTGAACACTGGCAGTGTTTATAGTGAATGTTTGAGGGCAATGGGAGGGTATAATTGGAGAGGGACTTTTCACAAGGGTGTGTAGGGATAGGATAAGGGGGAATGGCCTTAAGCTGAAGGAGGGCAGGGTTAGATTAGATATCAGGCAGAAATTCTTCCCTGTGAGGGTGGGGAGGCACTAGACCAGGTTGCTCAGAGAAGCTGTGGCTGCTCCATCCCTGGAAGTGTCCAAGGCCAGGTTGGATGGGGCTTGGAGCACCCTGGTCTTGTGGAAGGTGTCCCTTCCCATAGGTGGGGGTTTGGAGCTGGATTATTTTAAGGTCCCTTCCTACCCAAACCAGTCTATGATTCTCTGATAAGAAGAAAAAGTGAGTGAGCAGGCAGAATTCCACGCTGTGTTCTCCTTGGATTCAGCAGCACAGGGCCTGGGCACCTCCCGAACTGGAGCTGTGTCTGCAAGATGCATCTTGAAAGAGGCACCCGTTGAGTGACAGCATCTCCAGTTCCCTGCCTTCCCCCAGGCTCTGATCTCAGAGCAAAACAAGAGGTCCTGCCCTGCCTGGAGGGAAAACATTGGAGTCTCACGTTTCTCTCTCAAGTGCAAGCTGGAAAAGCTGATGCAGACATGCTCTGGAACGCGCCTGTAAAGAAGAGCAGGGCACAGGGTGTTTGTGTGCAAGTGCCTGTCAGTTTTCATTTAAGGGTCAGTTGGTGGCTTCATGGAGGAAATCGCCTGCACAGCCCAGCCCTTCCTCCCCAAGTGCTGGAGATCCTGCTGAGTGCAGAGCACTTCCCAGCTGAGCTGTGCAGGTGCCACAAACCGTTCTTCTGGCCCACTGGTGACATGTGGGGTTTTCATGACATCAGGCATTTTGGGCTTCTTTAGTTTCCACCCTCCTGGACTGGCTTATTCAGCTTATGTTTCACCAAAGGCCGCTTTCAGTCCTGCTAAAATCTGTTGTGGTTGTGCATGGTTTGCACCCCATGCCCCTCCCAAAATGCTTTGAGTGACGTAAAAGCTTAAAAGAGGCTTCTTGAGGGACAGAGGAAACTTGCTGTCTGTAGCAGCTTGCTCTGCAGTTATTTTTGACTGAGGTTATTGTGGTTTGTGCCCCAGAAGAGATGGGGCTGTGCACAGCCAATTCCCAGCAGTGCTGGTGTTTGGCTCTCACCTTGTCCTGTCAGAGATGTTTGATTTCTAAAAATCAGAAGGCAACAGACCCCTTTGATTTCCTCTCATGTTCAGAGGGTCAGGGAGCAATCCTGTATTTCTCCATCTCAGCCCATAAGAATGTGGAAGCTCGTAGGAGTATTAATTACAGCCAATTATAACCTGCTTGACTGGCCAAGGTGCTCAAATGGCTCCTGAGACTCGCTGTTGTTGAAGATGGACATTTTCCTTCCACCAAGTTTTTGAGGAGCTCAGAGCAGGGCTGATGCATGGAGCAGCTTGGCTGGAGAGTGTTAGGATTGAACACGTTCTGGAGGAATTCTTGCCTGCAGTGCTGTGCAGTTTGTTTGCTTTGTGGAGTCTTGATGGCTTGTCATGAATCTCTTCCAGCCCAGCTGGTGAATTTTTTTAATCTGCTTGTTTATCACACAGGGACCATGTATTTACAGCTCTGCACCGTTGTTTAGGGTTTTTTACAGAGTGAAAGTTCCTGGGAAGCCCTGCTGAGGATGAGATGGGGCAGCAGAGACGAGTTTGGAGTCACAACCGTGCATGCAGATATGAAAGTTTCAACTGGCTTTGTGAGCCTGGGAAGGGAGGAAGTCCCTTGCAGAAGTGGGAATCAGAAACCCAGAAATTGGGCCAACTAATTAAGCGACTGGCTGAATGCTGTGCAAACACAAACCAAACAGACAGCTCTCAGTTTTCATCTGTCAAGGGGGAAAGCTACCAGCTTTTTAGCTGGGCTAATCAGTGGTGGGCAGCCAGCTGTAACCCAGGGATGTGGCATCACTGTTCCAGCCTCTCTGTTTAAAAGACACAAAATACCTGCAGCTTCCAGTACTTGCTCCGCTTTGGGGGTCCCATCTTTTTGTCTGAGAGCAAGGCTCTGAAATTTGAGCTAAAACTGGCTGGAGCTGTGCAGCTCAGCTCCCAGGGTTGGAGCTGAGGTGGCTTTCCAGGCAGCCTGTGCTGCCAGGCACCAGATGCTCTGGGAGCAGAGCACACAGGAAGGAAGCTCCAGTTGTCCCAACGATGCCCCGAATCTCTGTGAGCACCCCATTGTGGTGTGATAATTCTGATTTCAGTGTTGGTACCCCTGAGTCACTCCAGGGTAAGGGATGGAGGAATTGCTGCATCTGATTCCTGTGGAGAAGGTGGTGCTTTCTGGGGTTTTGTGCTAAAAATTGAAACTCCTTGTGCTGGACCTCTGCCAGCAGTGACCACAGGCTGGGGGCTGGTTGTAGGTACACATCACTTCCCCCTCTCTTCTCCAAGTGTACAAAGTCTTTTGTCACCCTTTCCAGCCAGGACCAGTCAAAATCCCTGTCCCAGCAGGAGAGAGGAGACCCAAATCCCAGAGGATTCCGCAGAGCCAGGAGCACAACTCTCCTGACACGTTCCTCAGAGTGAACCCCACAGGGCGTTTTCCCTCAAGGTTAGAAACAGCTGGGAGGAGTGAGGATAATCCCTGGCCACGTGAGATCCTTGTGCAACTGCACAGGTCATCCTGTGGAAGTTATTATGGAGCCTCTATCAGTCTGAGAATGGGCCTGGGGCAAAAGGGAGGGTCTGACTCTGCAAGTGACATTCTTTGGGTGGCTGCAGGAATGACGAGGAGGAATTCTGATGGGTGACGTTGCCCATCAGCTCCATCCTGGCAGGAATTCCTCTTGTTGTGACAGGGAGGAAGTCAAGAGGGATAGAACAAACTGTACCAAGCAAAAGGGAATGCCTGTCCTCCAGCAGGAGCTTACTGGCTCTGCCTTGGTGACTTGCTTTGGGGAGCCAGATGGTAACACAAAATGAGCCCGACTTTGCTGGGCCTGAGTCTGCCACTCCAAACTGTGCAGATGGTCCTGATGGGTGAGTGCTCCCAGCCTGGAAACAAGCAGCAGATCCAGGCTCTTTAGGTCAAATGTGCTCCTTGTGTCCTATAAACCCAGAAAAACACCACCTCAGCAGTCGGTGTGGCCTTGCATGGCCCTGTCCTCTCTTTTCTGCTGCTGTGGGTGCTCATCTGGCCCTCTGGTGAGCTGGTTCAGGGAGCTGAACTGGCTGAGAAGCAACACTCCCCCCAAAAAGTGATTAATCTTCACCACAGGTGGTGTAAGCTGGTGCTGGTGGCAGGGAGGGAATGGGAAGGGGTGGTGGAGGAAGGGCAGGAACCACAGCACCCTGACTTAGGTCAATTAAAACTTGTGGAATTTCACCCCGAGGCTTCAGTGGGATTTAATGTAAGCAGCACAGTAGCCTTGGCTTCTTGCTGTGGCATGGGAGAAACTGCACCTCCGGAGCAGTAAGGAGAAAGGAATGAGGGAAGGTGCCCACAGATGAGAACAGCTCCAGCTTCTAAAGAAACACAACACTTGGTAATTACTAGAACTAAGCACATTCAAACGTCACTGCCTCTTGCACTGTCAGAGCACATTCATTTTGAGAAAACCAGAATGTGCTGGGCTTGCATTCTCTCTTCTCTTTTCATGAATCTGCCAACGTGTTCAGAAAAGGTCTGTTTTGAATACCCATATTAGAGGTGTATTAATTTTGAACTTGTCAAAACGAATATTTGCATTGGAAACAGTTCTACAAGTTTGTCTGCATCACGAAGGGAACGAACCCCCTCCTGCTGGCTCTGTTCTGATTAGCTTGGGTTGCTTCCAGCTGAACTCAGGCACAGGCTCACTGAGCTCTACTCTCCCTCATTCCCATCCTTCTGCTTTTCTCCCTCATTTAAAGATGTTTGAAGAACCCAGGCTAAATATGATGGGAGCTAAACTCTTATTTTGGTTCTCCTTGCTTTGTAGACAAACCCTGGAAGTGTGGTAGGGCTGCAGACCCTGTGGATCCATGTGTCTAATTGAAGCAGACAAGGCTGTAACTCAGACTTTGCATATTTCAATGAAATATTCATGAATCCAGGAGAGAATAACCCGGGGTGAACATCAAGTTGTATAATCTGAATATATTCTCTATAACTGTCAGCAACACGCAAACAGCTCAGAAAATTCCGGGGAGGGTCTGTGCTTGTTGAGAAACATCTTGCTGCTTTGGCTTTAAGGACAATGATGATTGTGTTTGCCCAGACTATTTAATTAGCAGATTTCCCAAATTGGGCTCTTAGGGACTGAAGTCCCCATTTACCCCATGTGGAAGCATGTGGCTTCCCGGGAAGGCTGGGAAGCTCCAGCTGCCACTGCAGTGGAGGGTGCCCAACCTCCTGAGACGTGAGGCAGTTTCTCACTTGGCTATTTAATCCAGACTGAAGTGCTGAACATTAAACACACCTTCATTAGATGATGCTCGTCTCTATTTTCTGCATTGATTCCTCTGAAGACCTGTAGGTTAGGAGTGGGAAGGAAAATCAGTAATGGAGCAAAATGACTGTGATTTAGAGATCGGATTGCACACAGCCAGGGCCATGCATCAGGATAATGAGATTCAGTCTTGTTTGCTTACAAGCACTGGAGACAGAAGCAGAAAATGTGATCCACCAAGCCAGCTCTCAGGAAATGAGAAACAATAGAGTGAGGAAATCAAATTTCAAGTGGCAGGGATATATTTATCGAGTTTTCCTTGGGATTTTTGCAGAGCTTTGGGGCGTTCTCTGTGCAGTGTTTTTTCGGGCAGCCGACATATGGCTGGAGGATTAGATCACTGCAAAGCACCGTTGTTTGTGACCTATTTGTTAATGCGGGGCTGGGGTCAGCGACAAGAGACAAATGCACTTGTCATTGTTCGGGGCTTTTCAAGTGCTGCTCCTGTTGTCCCTTGCACCATGGCCAGACATTTGGAACAAACTCATTAGCTAATTAGTGGTGTGCTCAGCCCCACGTGGGCGATATTCCTATTATGGCTGTGGAACAGGCCCTCCTGGGGCTCCCTGGCAGCTGCTCTTCCCTAGGTCACTTGGGAGGGCAGCCAGGGGAGGATGTGCCTTCCTCATCTTCTCTGGGAGAGCCTCCTGCATTCCAGACATCCCACTCCTTATCCTTCTGCTCCTTGCCTTGCAACAGTCTCTCCCACTCGCTGGATTCACTGCCACCAGCTCATCTCTGGTGACCAGTGGTGGGACCTGAGGGCATGGTGTGGAGATGTGCCAGGAAGGTTTAGGTTGGGATATCAGGAAAAGGTTTTTCACCTGGTGCTGGGGCACTGACCAGGCTCCCCAAGGAATGGGCACGGCACCAAGGCTGCCAGAGCTCCAGAAGTGTTTGGACAACGCTCTCAGGCACAGGGTTGGTTTCATAGAATCATAGAATGGTTTGAGTTGGAAGGGATCTCAAAAACCCTCCAGTTCCATCCCTGCCACAGGCAGGGACACCTCCCACTATCCCAGGTTGCTCCAAGCCCCGTCCAACCTGGCCTTGGACACTTCCAGGGATGGGGCAGCCACAGCTGCTCCGGGCAACCTGGTGTAGTGAAAGGTGTCCCTGATCCTTGGTGTTGTCCTGTGCAGGACCACGAGTTGGATTTGATGCTCCTTGTGAGTCCCTTCCATATCCCGAGGATATCCTGGGAGTCTGTGAGCTGTGTGGATTGCTCTGCTGGTTATCAGGGTGGTGCCACAGCTCTCGGTTCGTGGTGCTCAACTCAGACTGCAAATCATGGCCTTGAACTCTGGTTCTGCCAACGCAGCTGGAATGCTGTGGGCTGGGAAGGATCAGAGAGTGGCTCGGGTCAATATCCAAGGCGTGGTACAGCCTGCTCCGAAGAGGGATGGGGCAGGGCTGGAGTGGGAAGTGTCCTACACCAGCTCCTGGGTTAGAAATCACAGGACAAATGCAGTGAGCTCCTGTTGCTGATATGAAATGAGATATAAATCCACTGCCAGGAGTCCACTCTCTCCTCAGGGGACCGCCAGGAGGGAACATCCCTGTGCAGCTTGGGCAAAGCTCTGCTGGTGCAGCTGTACCACTCAGGTACCTGCCCAGTGTAGCAGGAACACTGCAGTTTAAGGCATTAACAAGGATATAATAATCAAAAAATAAGTAATTTTACTTGGCTGGTTTGTCTTACTCGCACTAAGGGGCTCGATCTGGTTGACATAAAACAGTTTTTTTGGTGGAAGTGTGCCAGCTGCAGGGGGTTTTTGCTGGGTTTGCTGATTTGCACACTTAATGATGTAGACAGACACCTGGGATGGAGCTGGGAAAGGAGAGGAAGCTGCCTCCTGCTCTGGAGAGCTGTCTGCCCAGATCTGGAAGGAACACAGGCAGGAGAGAAGGCAGCAGGAACAATCCTGGTCTTCCCATTTTATTTTAACCAAGAGCTTTCTTCTCCTCCTTTACAGCTGTCAGCACCTGATCATTAGGATTAATAAATGTGCACAGAAACATTGGGTTTCCATCATTGCTGTTTTCTTGCAAAGAAGAAAAGGAGGAAGTATTCTTTCAGCTCCTGCTGATACCATCAGATGTGTGCTGATCCCTCATTTTTTTCACCCAGAATTTAATCCTGCCTAGCTCAAGGTTAACAGCTAAGCCAGAATCACAGCTCGCTGCAGAAGATTCGGAGCTTCCCGGCTCCCAGATGGTGTTCAAGGCATTGGAATTTGCAGCATTTCTAAACAAGTTGCTTTCAATGCAGCTCACTCGGTGTTTCACTGCAGTCCCCGTTCTTCTGTAGTTAAGCCTCAAATCTGTGGCAGATTTGATAGTGGCTCCATGGGAGAAAGGGCTGGGCTGTAAGTGGTGGATGCTTCATCCCTGGAAGTGTCCAAGGCCAGGCTGGATAGGGCTTGGACCACCCTGGGATAGTGGAAGGTGTCCCTGCCCATGGCAGGGTTTGGAACGAGATGATTTTTAAGTTCCCTTCCCAAACCATTCTGGGATTTGATGGAGCTTGCAGCGCTCAGCCTGACCTTCCTTTCATTTAAAAGCAGTGACTCATAAACTGGATTTTGCTCCACATTTCTGTTCTCCTATGCTTTTGTAAGGCACGATTTCTCAGGAATTTGGGTTTTAAATAAGCAGCAGCACTGCCCTGTGCCAGCAGTGATCCAAGCAGAGCTCTGCTATCCAGCTTCTCCCCTGGCCCGCGCCAATCCCGACCGTCTCCTGAGAAGCCACGTCCCGTTTCCTTGAATTGTCTCACAGTTTTACGATGGGAACAAATATATTCAGGGAGGACTACAATGGGACCAGTAACCTCCTCCAGCCTGTGATGCTGGACACGTTTAGTCATTATCCCGAGGGGAAGGACGTGTGCTCTGACCCACCCAGACCGTCCGGCTCCTCCTGCCACGTTCGTGCCTCTGTGTCCCTGCTGAGCTCCCCTTTATCACCCAGTGTGGTGACCCTGATCCATCCCTGATCCACAAATGTGTCCATAAAGTGTCCCCTTATCCATAAATGTGGTTATTTTATATTGGCATCTTCAGTAGGAGGGGGAAAGTGCAGTATCTGTGCTCTGTGAGGCAACGGGAACTGTGCTGGGGTGATTCAGTTTGGACATTGGGAGGAATTTTCTCACAGAAAGAGTGATTAAATAGTGGATGGGCTGCCCAGGGATGTGGTGGAGTCACTGTCCCTGGAGGTTTTTAAGGAAAGGCTGGATGTGGCACCCAGTGCCATGGTCTAGTTGATAAGTGGGTGTTTGGTCACAAGTTGGACTGGATGACCTCAGGTCTTTTCCAACCTAACTCCCTCTATGATTCTGCTTTGGGGGCTGCCAGCCCACACTGGACGTCGATTTTTGGGGGGCTACCCTGCCCTGAAATCAGTTTCTCCTGGGAGCTCTGAGTGTGGACGGAGAGGGTGTTCCCCAAGCCTTCTGCTTCCATCAGTCAGCCCCGGACCCCCTCTAAACTGTTCGCTACTCTGTAAATGTGGTTATTTTGTACTGATAGTGATTACTTTGTATTATTTGACCCTGTCTTTGGGGGGATCCTTGGCCCTGAAATCCAGGGAGCCCTCAGGGGGCTCCCAAGGCGTTCTCCTTCCATCAGAGCCAGCCCCAGCCCCTATTTAAAGTGTTCCCTGATCCATAAATGTGGTTATTTTGTACCGACAGTAATTATTTTGTATTATTTGTCCCTGGTTTTTG
>VZTH01016323.1:0-46173 GCA_013397815.1 Aleadryas rufinucha | reverse complement strand
TCCGACCCCCGCCCCGGCGTTGTTCACCTCCATCGCGGCGGGGCGGGGGTTATTTTGTCGTATTTTCAGTACTATCGTTGTTTGGGAGATGTGTATTAATGCTTTTAATCATTTTTAAGGGTCTGTTTTATACAGGGGGCTTGGACTAGATGATCTCCAGAGGTCCCTTTCAGCCCTGATAATTCTGTGATTTTCCGTGGTTCTGTGATATTCTTTCTCTCTCTTTCTGTATATATACATTGATACATACTTACATATATATATTTTTTAATTTTTACCTGCAGTAACTGTGATGCTACAGATTAGGGTTGGGTAGTCAGCGAGCTATATTACATTAAGCATTATTGCTGTGGAATATATTGAAACAGTAATTATCACAGGCTGCCCACAATGGAAGTCCCCTATTTTAAAGCCGTAAGGCTTTAATGTAAATGTTAAAATATTCACGTTAAGATTTAAAGCTCTGAGGCTTTAAAACTGGTAGCGTTTGGTCTCAGTTTTATGGGTGTGTAATGCTTCCCCCTCCCCCTTCTCAAGTATGGTATCGACACCGATCTGAAATGCCAAGTGAGATTGAAAATTTACAGCAGTTGGACATACTTTTTGTTCTCATCTGTTAAGAAAATACCCTGAATTATCTACATGCTCATCTATTTTCAACAGGAGGCCTAAAAGACTTGTTAGGATTGTGAAGCTGTTGCAGATGTTACAGGCTGTGGAGTCTGACTTCAGGAGTTCAAAATGCAAATCAGGCCATGAGATTAAGTTTTATTATTCTCTCCACTGAAGTACATGTTTTATGGTAATACAGAACTCTTGCATAATTCCAGTGTGTTGCTGTGTTTTGTGAGACAAGGTCGTAGGAAATTGTATTGTTGGGATGTGAAATGTGGGATGAATGATTTTTTAAAATTAGAAATATAAATATATTGTAATGGTATCTTTAGCAAAATGCAGCCTGTTTAGGAATTACTTCTAAATATGTTTGTCTTGGCTGATTCTCAGATGTGTTATTTTTGAACAAACTCAAGTATAGAGTTTTATTGGGAAGAATCAAAACTTTTGATAAATTTTCCTTTATAAGCTCGAAGTAATGGTAAACTAGCGTGACAGAATTTCAGAGATAATCTTGCCCATATTAAATATTTAACTATGTTATCAAATACTACCAAGCATAAATGACCCATGAGTGTGCATTCCTGAAGGCGAATTCTGATAAGGCCAAATTGACTGTGGGTTACATTTGAGGAAGTTTGACTTGGGGGTGCTGATTGTAACTTCCTTGATTCCGTGAAGTAACTCTGCAACATTGCTCCTGTGTCACAACAGTTCTCTGACACAGCAGCTTGACTTTTATGTCTGCTGAGGAATGAAAATTACTGTCAGCCTTTAAGAGATGAAATGTAGCACTCACAGGATCTTAGAGTCCCGGAATGGGTTGGGTTGGAAGGGACCTCAAAGCTCCTCCAGTCCCACCCCTGCCACGGCAGGGACACCTTCCACTATCCCAGGTTGCTCCAAGTCCCGTCCAACCTGGCCTTGGACTCTTCCAGGGATCCAGGGGCAGCCACAGCTTCTCTGGGTACCCTGTGCCAGGCCCTCCCCACCCTCCCAGGGAAGAATTCCTTCCCAATATCCCAGCCAATGCTGCTCTCTGGCAGTGGGAAGCCATTCCCCCTTGTCCTGTCACTCTTGTAAACAGCCTCTCTCCATGTTTCTCCATCTCTCCATGGACTTGTCTCCTGAGAAAAAGTAGTTGACCTGTTCCCTAGGTAGGAGCTAAGCAATGGTGAGTAATACTTGGGTGAAAAGTCCTATGTGTGAGTTACTTGATGGTTGTGGAAGGACCAGAGGAGACATCCCTGACTGTCAGGTAGCCTGGCTGGTGATGGTCATGTTGGTTTTCACTTCCATTATTCCTACAGTCACCTTTAATGAAGACTTCACAAACATCTGATGTCCAGTGTAATGCAGGCAGCAGAAATGAATTCAGCTTGGACTGACCACATCATTATTTACATAACTGGTTAATCATGCTAATTTTGTTCCAGCTGTCAGCCATTTGATTGCTTTAAAACTTGGAGCTTTTAAGAAGCCTCAAATCTTGGATCACTGCTGGGAAATGCCAAAGGCCTAATTTGTTACTTCATAAAAATGCTGATAGTCTCTCTTGATACAGAAATCGGTGTTTTGTTTCTGTGGTTGTTTTTTTTTTTTCCTTTAGAGGGAGAGAGAAATCATTAAATGATAATCAGTTTAGAGGAAATACATTAAAGAGTAGTTATGATGTTCCTGATCTTGCTTTTCTTAGGTCTCGTACGTAGGATGGGGAAATGACTCTGGCTTTTGCTTGGTGTAGAAGAATATAAGTTACTCTAATATCTTTCTTTAATGACTGGTACTCAGGAAGCAACTTCCCAGTCTTCCAGGGCCATATTTGCAGAGCGCTAAAGCGTCCCTTGGGATGTTGCTAATAGAAAATGAAATGTGCCTGGTTTGTAGGAACGCCTGTAATGTTCTTTTCCCACTTTGCCTCGCTCTGATCTGTGCAGGGAAAATATCGAAACGTACCAGTATCCTGCTGGCTTAAGTGCTTCAAAGAACAGCAGGTTTTTGTGTGTTTCAGTAGCCTGGCTGCTCATTAAGAAGGCAGGAGACTCCATGGAGGAGAACAACATGGATTGCTGTCCTCTGGAATAAAACCTGCCGGGGCTGATTGTAGGTCTGCTAGCGTTGGTGTGCTCCAGGTTTGGTACCGACTGGGCTGTGCTGAATAACAGACCCTAAAAAGTCCGAGTTAATCAGGTGGTTACAGGACTGCTTTCCTGTTCTGGATGGAAAAAGAATTGAGAATGGATGAATGTGAGAGTGAATTCAGAGACTGTGGGCTTCAGGATGGATGTAGAACTCAGTGGCTGTTGGGTTGAGCCTCTTGGTGGTGCAGCAGGTAGAAAGCTACAGGAAAACTGGTATTCTTTATTTATCATTTTACAAATAACAGTTTTGTCTCTGGTTTCCAAATTTGGGGTTTGCTTGATTTTATGATGCTGCTCCAAACCATTGATAAAGGCAAAGCAGTTGGATGAGAAAGTTCTGTGGTGGTTTCTGTAGGTAACCAGTGGTTGTGAGCAGAGTTTAAGGAGAGTAGCTTAAGTTACCAAGGTTGAGTTCTATGTAAATATCTAATAGTGGAGTTTGTATAAATGATGATACTAATTAGAAAATCAGTATAAAAGTACTTTGTATTTGTTGGTTGCACTGACACTGGAGATGTTTGTCTGTCAGAATTCGGTTTGTAATTCACTATTGTGCCTTTTTATATGGAAATATAACTTTGAGCTGTTATGCTAATGAGATGCTTTTCTTTCTGTATAGATAATTTTCAGCTCATTTTTCTGGTATTGTTACAAAAATTGAACTTAAATTGATCTCAGAGCCAATTCCCTGTGTTGCATTAATTGTTAATAGTGTGTCTATCTGTTTCCTGTCACCCAGGGCTGTTAACATAAATGCCTCTAACTGGTGCCTCGAGCTTGTGTTCAAGGTCAGGCCTGGGCTGTTCACGCCTCCTGTGCCTTGGCTTGCAAAATCCAGCTCTGTGCAGGTGGGGTAACAGGAGCTCAGGCACGGACAGGTCCCCACTGGCAGTGGGAGTGCAGCTGGCTCTGCTCTGGGGCTGGGTAAAACCAGTCCCAGCCCAGGCCTGGGTGCAGCTCCGCCTCGGAGGCTCCCCTTATCTGTGTTTTATGGTGGAGGTGGCTGGGAGAAGTTTTAAGGAATCTCAAACACTGTTTTGTTGTCCTGATCCATACAAATTGTTTTCAAGGAACAGTTTTCCTTCTGCCGTCAGGAGTGGAGCTCCCTGAGCTGTCTCAAGTAATTAGCTGAAATTTGTGCATGAGACCTCTGCAGTTTCCTTCCACAGTGTTCCTGCTCCTGTTTCCTTCCACGCTGTTCCTGCTCCTGCCTCTCCTGCCAGAGCTGTTTTAGCCATGTTGTCTGCAGTGCCTGAGCCTTGTCCTGTCACCATATAATAAATACTAAATGGTCATGAGGTCCAGGAGAGTTTGGAGGGTGACCCAGGCAGGAGAAGGCATCTGTGATGCTTCTGCAGGCTTGGGACAGATCTGGCTCTTTCAGGCTCTTCTGTTTCTCAGAATGCAGCACTCAGTGAACAATACTTGAAAAAATTAAGTAATAATTTTTATTTTGAAAGTTCAAAGCTGCTTATTAGTTTCAAACCATGCCAGACACCTTAGGTAGAGATGTTTTATGTCCACCCTACAGGACAGAAATCTGAAGACTCCCTTGTTTGCTTTTCAGTGTTGCAGGAGTTGTGGCCAGTTTTGGGGGCTGAATTTTTAGAACTGCCTACTTAAAAGACATGGTGGAGCCTGGGGGTCATGGCTGAAATTCAGCAGCCAGACACTGAGTTAATCTCTCTCCAGTACGACCTCACAGAGACTTCCCTGCCCTTCTGGAGATGTCACTTACGTAATGTGATGGCTTCTAAAATCAACCTGGGAGTTTTCATTATTTAAAAGCAGTAACCCAGGCAGAGCAAACTCCCTACTTCTGCTTGTTGGGTTTGAGTTCTGCCACCAGGAAATGTTACAACCCACACTGTAGCCCAGCTAGGGAAAAATACCAGCACGGGTGACAAGGTACTAATGATGTCTGGGATATTATTTTACATTTTTTTCTTTATTCTCCCAAATCATATTAATTTCTAGACTTAACATCAATTTAGTAGTTTCTGAACCTTTGCAAGGGCAATGGTCTTTTCAGAGCTTTGCTAGAACAAAGACATTTTAAGAATCTTAATAGAGAATCGTATAATCTTATTACAACTGCTCCTGTTTAAATCACTTCCTTGTACTTAAATAACAATCTGTCATCAGCTATTTCTTGATTGTAGTTTTTGTCAGTTACAATTTATCCCCCTCCCTGGTTTGGTTGTACTTTTTTTTTTTTCCCCTGATTGTGCAACCCTTGGGCTGGCAAAGCTCCTTCTTTCTTACACAGTTCTTCTGAGTCCGCTGGGAGTAATCGCATGAGTAAACTGCTCACTGGTGGAAGGGTTGTGCAGTTCACAAGTAGAACCTTTGTGGGACAAACCCCACTAAAACAACTGATACAGCCAGTTCTGATTCTCCTCAGGGAGAGACAAAGCAAAGTATTTTTGAAGGTAACTTCCTCCCCTGAGATGGCAGCACAAAAGAATCCTTCAAACACGTTTCCCTGTAGGTAGGAATTCTGTTCCTGAGAGGTTCCTCGTGTGTGTTGCTGACTGGGTGAGCAGACCCCAAGCATCACCTTAGTTTTGTCATTCTGATTTTTATTTATTTCTTTCTTTTTAGTGATGAGGATTTCTTCAGCCAAATCTGTTGACCCAATTGCTGCTGAAGCTGCTTTTCTACTGACTTTCAGCTCTGTTTGGACAGGGATGAGGCTTGTGACAACAGCAGTAAGGCAGAGATGTTTGCTCTAACCTATGAAATCAGCCAGAATTGAAGATCATTAATTAATCCTTATCCTGCAGTTCTGTTTAGAGCTGTTTAAACATGCCTGTTCTCTGGTGGATGGTCAAGCACTATGTGCTCTGCCACATGGTGTATGTAAAGGAAAGCACTTCAATTGTTACTTGAAAAACAGAACTTTAATATTTTAAATTATTCACTTAACTAATTAATCAGGGAAACCCCCTCCCATTTTGTGACATTGCTGGAATGTGACTGGTAAATATTAGAGATTCCTGATCATGCATTACCCTCAATATTCACATCCAGGGAGGATCTGGTACATCTTTAAAATGCCCCTGCCCAGGTATTTAATTATTTGATAAAAACCTCGTTCTCTAATGACCATTTGAAAGCATAAACTCACCTCTGTTGTGTTATCTAATGAAATATTTGCCTTCTGAGCCCATCCTGCCTTATTGCAGGGGTTTGATTGCTTCTTGCAGTGTTCTGCTGCTTGCAGTGATTTTTATTTAAGGATGGAATGCTTATTACCTATGAGAAGTGTTACTATATTTTGCTGCTGTTGTTGAGCAGAGTTCATGAAGTTAAACTTTGTCTACCAATTTAGAAGAGTTTCTCAGAAAGTCAAGATAATGCCTCTGTTGGAATGTTTTTAGATAAACAGCATAGGTGACACCGACTGCTTCTCTGAGGAGTATGCAAATGCAGATTGGAAATCAATATTTAATACTGTAATTTTTTGAGAATCTACAATTTATGTATATTTTTAAGGCAGAAATTTCTACCTGCTGCTCAGAAGAGCAGCATGACTGTCCTTGCACTGGACTATGATTGTGCAGCCACGTTTTTTCATACTTTTTCAGCAAAGCAGCTGCTTTCTGGAGGTTTTATTGGTACTTGGGTGACTCCTCTGAAAGATATTTATGTTTATATGTTTACTGGTTCTCTTGGGAAGCTTTAATAAGGAAGTAAAATACAGGAATGTTTATAATTGGTTTGACTTGGCTTTCAGAATTCTTGTAGAGAAGCTGAAGTATAAAAGCTTGAGTACAGCAAAATCACTTTTAAACTGGTTTATTGCAGAGGAGCACTGAGGTAAATCATCAAAGGATTTTTAGTCTGCAAAACTGCTTAAGTGTTGTGTTTAAAATTTACAAATCGCTGACCCCTTTGTGAGACACTGAGACAGACTGAAATGTCTGGCTCTTTTTTACGTTTGACTACCTAGTGAATAATCTCCTTTTGCCTGGCCTGCTGCTTTAAACACACTGAGTGCTGCAGTTGCCGTTTTGGTGTCTGTCTGCCAACCAGCAGTGTCTGTGTATATTTAATTTCACAATAATATGACCATAGGATGCCTCCAAGAGTATTTACATGGGCTTTAAAAGTCAGGACATGTTGTATGGCTGGAGATTTGGAATTTTGGGGAGTGCTCTGCGTGGTGGGAACTCTGCTGAAATGCTGAGGAGTGAAGAACAGCAGGAGAGTTTTGTAGGTTGTCTTTATTATTCTGTGTTTAATTTGCTCTGTGAGGGGGGTTCTGTTCTGCGGGAGATGGTCTGGATCAAGCAGAGTGTGAGCACATCCTGCCCTTTGGAGGGGTGAGGGACCTGTTGATCTGTGCTCACTGGGATCCGTGGTTTTTAGTGCTGTTGGCTTTCCAGGTGTGAGTGCAGGAAACACGCTCCAACATCCTGAATGCAGGAACACTTTTGTTATGTATGCCCTGTGCAAAATTGTGTCTGGATGCCTTGGCTTACAGCCAGGGTTTTAATCTCTTCTTTTTTGTGTCAGCTTGGATAGTGTATATCATACTGTAGTGTCTTTTCCTGTCCCTGGAAATGCTGATTTTTAGTTTTATTTTAAGAAGGGTTTTCTTTTTCTTACTCAGAAGGAAAACAAACTTTAAAGGAGGAGGAAAGTCTGTGCTGTTTGTTTTTTTTTTTTCCTGTTTTGTTTCTTGTTGTAGTTTATGCTTTATAGAAAGGCCTGAAATGTGCTGTCAAAGCTTTGTTTCTTGTCTCACAAATTCAAAATTTAGAAATGGGGCAGGGCAAGGTGGGGAGGGGTCTCCAGGTAGTTGGAGTGAGAGAAGGGGAGAATGAAAAACATACTGAGTGCCCATCAAACGTGTGAAATGGATGTGCCTTTAGATGCCACAAGGCTTATTCTTCCATCCAGCTTGACTAGTCTTTTGTCAAAACTCCTATTTTAACAATTTAAATAAAATATGGTGACTTTGGCATTTTCTCCTTTCATGGGAAAGCAGAGTAAGAGAATTAAGCCCTGCCTGCCGCTTCCATGCTAAACAGATGCAAATCAGAGCCCCCTCCCTCCAGTTGCATCTTCTCTCCTTATGGGTTTCATTGTTTTGATGAAAGCTGTTCTGGTGCCAACTCCCAGCCCAGAGGGCAGGTGAGAGGAATTAAAAAAATCCCAGATTCCAGCTCGGTGATTAACATATCTTTGGGAGCTTGTAATGTCATCGTTGCACACAAAACAAAGTCGCAGCAGCTTCACAGAGCAGAGGTTTGTCAGAAAGGCAAACATCAAAGTGGCAAGAAAAGAGGAGTTTATTTAAAATATAGCAGAAAGACTTAAAACATTCGTGCTAACCTATGAGAGCTATTAAAAATTAAAAAAAAGCCTTTGAAGCCAAGCATTAAAGATTTAATAGTATTAATTGAATTAAGCCGTGGGAGTTGAGGATATGTAGACACATGTGTGAGTGTATGTGCTCTGAGACATCATCTGTGTTAAGGCAGCAAAGGTACTGGGAGTTGAATTAACTTTGCTTGCTTTATAAGGGCTGCCTTAACAAACCCCTCTTTATTCTTGGGGTTAATTAGAGCTACCATTACAACTGAGAGTGTAAACACAAGGAAGGGATTTACAGAGATGGAAAACTGCAGAGCCCACCAGCCTTGGCATCCCTGGGCAAGGCAAAGCAGGCAAAGTAGTTTCCAATCTACATTTTAAGGATAATTTTGTTTATATCATTAAGGCCTATTTTTTTTTCAAGAATAAATTCCTTTTCCTTTGTTATGAACACAGTAACTTAATACTGTTGTACTCCAGCCACAGGTATGGGCTTTTTTTTTTTTGTTTTTGTAGCTAAATTTCCGTGTTACTTGATAATTATTTTCTTTTAAGACTGGCTGATTTTTGGTAGCTTTTAGCTTTTCTTATGTATAGAACTTTCACTGTTAGGAAAACTTGCTGCAGGAAGAAGTTTGTCCCTCCATAGCTCTGTAAATAGACACCAAAAAATCACAGTCCAGTGTGTGGCAACAACGATTGCAGTAACCTGGTGTCGAGGGGTTTTTGTTGTTTTTTTTTCTTTGCAAGTTAAAAACTCAATTTAAGGCTTAACATATTTGCCACGTAGATTAAAAAGCAGGGAAAATCCAAATCTTTGTGTCATTTATAGAAAGAAAGAGCACTGAAAGCTCCTTGCAAGCCTGCAGGTGGCTTGGCAAAGGAGGGAGATGTCCAGGGGGAGCAGCTCCAGGCAGGATTTGATGGCTGTGGGAATACTGGTGTGGAGAGGCACCACCAACCCCATCAGGAGGGATAACAGAGCTGGGGGGGATCTCAATACATTCATTTTTCCTTCTTTAGGGAGGTGGTTGCTGGCAGTGTGAGGAGGGTTGTGTGAGCCCTTCCTGCTGCAGATGTAGTTACTAAATGATTCAGCACGATGCCGTGCCCACGGATTGGAGCAATATTGATGAATTCATTACTGCTCCCTGATGGGTGTTAATGGGCTAGAATTTCTTCTGTGCATTTGGACTAGGTGGAAAGCTCTTGAAAAAAAATGAGAAAATGGAGTGGGTGAGTTTTTAAGCCACTTTTGTGTTCTGCTTCTAAATCTAACGAGAGAATGTTTTTAATGACTTGCACGAAAACAGTGGTCAAAACAATAATCACCAGGCAGAGATAGCAGGCAGCTCTGGGAGGGACAGGGAGGAGCAGTGCTACACAAGGCATTTATTGCTTTTTGTTTAATGTATCCCAAGCCATAATCAGCTGCTTGGAAAACAGAGGTAGGTATTGCCTTCTCCATGTGGATCCCTTAGGAGATATCTGGAGTCCCAAGGACAGGAGCAGAGTTGCTGCTTGCAGGGTATCAAAGCTAAGGGGGTAGAACATGTTCTCTGCGAGAGCTGACTGGAAGAAAATGACCTTTAATGATGGAACAGGCACAGATGCTTTTGAGTAACAAGTCTTTGTCATCGTCTTTGAAACGAACAAGCTGCCTCCCACTCAAATAATTTTCCGTCTAAATATCCAGAATAGATAAAAGAGTAGGTAGAATTTTACTGCTGGAGGATGGATTCAGAAAACTTGAGGAATTGTTCTGCTGACAGCTGAAAATTTCTGTATATCTGCATAGGAGAATGTGGGACTCACTGGCATCTTCAAACCAGATTTTTTTTTCCTAATTCCACAAAAATCAACAAAGTAATAATAAAATAATAACAAACTTTTGCATTGTTGAACAAGGATGACTTTCATTTGTGCCTGAGTGAAGGAATAGGAAAGTTTCAAGCAGCAAAATGAGGCAAAATCCTTATGTCAAATGTGCTGATTTTTTAAAAAAATCTTTTAGTGATTCACTTCCATCAAAGCTGAACTTAAAAATATAGCTCAGAATCAGGAACTGGGGCAGCACAGAAGTTGACCAAAATGACTTATTTTTATATTATTCAATATTCTTGAGTTCTGTTTCCTGGTGAGCAGAATCCAGTATAAATCCAGGTTGCTGGTGGCACAGCTGGGACCTCTCCTCTGGAATTGCTCCTGCCGAGGTGGTGGTGCTGGACGTGTTAGACAGGTCTGATTGCAAGAGGGGGAAGAGGTGGGTTGGTTTGGGAAATATTTTGGAAACTGTGGTGTGTACAGTATGAAAAGATAGGAGATATGGAGGAGTCAGAGGGAAAACTGAACATTGGGTGTTGCAGGACAGAGCTAAAATCAGTGTGGGAGAAGGGCAGGGCTACGATTTTATGAAGTTTGGTAATTTTGAGAGTGAAGGACCAAATTTCCTCCTTCTCTGTGGCTGTCTTCAACACGGAATTGCTGTTACTAGGCAGAGAAAGGAGATTTCCCAGAACCCATTTGCAGTCCTTGCACAGTCACCTGCTGAAGCAAGTCCCAGATCTAAACCATCATCTTCAACTTCATCACCAGTTTGAGCTTCCCAGGTGCAGCTTTGCCCGGTGAGCTGTAACTGGAGACTGCTGTTGAAATGACTGGTGCTCCCCTTGTTTGGGGTGTTCTTTCCAGTAATTAGAGTGACCTTGGCATTAATTGGTTGGTGACGTGATCCGTGAGCAGCCCCGGCTCTCCGTGTCCCGCTGGCCTCTCCCGGTGTGTCGGATCAGGTCACGGGAGCCATTGCACCTGGGGATCTGGTGTGAGGCAGAGTGGAGCAGGCTGGAGCTGGGCTCTGCCTTCTGAGAACCCCATCCTCAGTTCTTCTCTGAGCCTGACTGCTGGGCAGCAAATCCTGCTGTGGAACCCTGGGCTTTGGCCAGAACATTCCTCCAGTGAGGGGCAGGGAGGGTTTTGGGATGTGTTTCCCGCTTTGCGATCTTACAGCAACTTAGTCACAGAATCCCAGGATGGGTTGGGTTGGAAGGGACCTTAAAGCTCATCCTATTCCCCTCCCTGCCACGGGCAGGGACACCTTCCACTATCCCAGGGTGCTCCAAGCTCCATCCAACCTGGCCTTGGACACTTCCAGGGATGCAGGGGCAGCCACAGCTTCTCTGGGCACCCTGTGCCAGGACCTCCCAGGGAAGGATTTTCTTCCAAAGCCCAGTCTCATGAGCAGACAGCTCACGTACCTGAATTTCTGAGAGTTAAAGCAATCTGATGTTGTTACCAGCTCTGATAGTTGAATGAAGACATTGTGTTGATGTTTCAAGATGATTGTGCAAATCTGGTGGCTGTGAGGGAAGGCACTTGAAATTTTATGCCATGAATGGACATTGATGAATGTAAGTAGGATATTAAATCAATCTGTTTTCTCTACAGGCTTGTAGTTTGTTTTTTGGAAAAAATAGTGTTTGGATGTATGGACAGGTATTTCTTGGCATGTTGTACTTCTCCTTGAACAATCCTTCTCCTTAGAAATTCATGTCATAAAATAAAACTATTAATCCTTTAGCTTGTACCAGTAGAAACATGGAGAGTTCAACTGTTTCTCCCCCCTAATCTTTGTCATGGTGAGCATTTGCCTCTGGCCTACTGAGTGTATTAATGTGGTTTCATGTCTGTGCTGTGTAGGAGGATGGGAGAAACTGCACTTGGTGACGTCTGCTTCATATTAATAAAAGTGCTAAATGAATTTAGTTAATGAAATCATCGGGCAATTTTAAGTAGCAGGTATCTTCCCAAAACACACTCCCAGAATATGGAGTGTGATATGTGAGCACACATCTAGATGAATATGAATTTTAAAAATTGCAGTTCTGTAGGAAAACACTGGGGCTTAAGGAAGGGAGCTGACATTTTGTGGTCTCATATTTTTTGCAGTTCTTCCTGTGTTCAGGCTGGTCTGTGAAGGCCTGAGCAGGTGCCTGTCACCCCTTAACAGCCTAAGTGACAAGGCTGGACTTTCTAATTAGTAATAAATTCTAGGACACATTATCTGGCAAGAATACTGGATATCCTCTTCCCTTCCAGAAGGAAAATTTGAAAGGGGAGAAGTGTTTCCTACTGTCCTTAATTCAGCTGAAAATACTGTTCAAGTATACTTGGTATGCTGAATTTATTTCAGATTGTTACCTTTCATTCAAGGCACACATTGGGTGATTATTTTTCCTACTTGATTTGTGGGAAAACGGACAAAATGCTTTCCTTGAAGCAGGTGATCCCCAGAGAACAAATTCCTTTGGGGAGTTTGGGGAGGTATTTTCACTGCCCTGTTGGATTAATTTGCATTTGGAATTTCTGATTCAGTGCCTGACCTCAGACTAGTCTGTAATTCTGCATTATTCTGATACTCACTGCACACCTGGTACTTGTTGGGATGAAGAATCAGCTGAGATGTGCCCACAGTGCAGGTGGCACTGTGGGTAACACTTGACCTGGCCCTAGAAGGAGGAATGTGTTATTTTTAAAGAGCTGTTGTCAAAGCTCGTAATCCTAAAATTAGATCCCGGTGCAGGTCAGATTTGGATCCTTAGTGGTGATCTGCAGGTCTGGCAGAGCTGTCCCCTCTCCCAGCCCTTCAGAGCACATTTGCAGCCCTTCTATCAAGAATTCCAGCTGCAAATGGAGCTGGGGGTGCCAAAGCCCCAGCACTGGTGGCTTGGCAGGTCCCAAAAGAATGTGGCCAGGTGATGCTGCCGTGTGAGGCAGGTGAGAGATCTGCTCCTCATCCCCCTCCCCATGCACTCTGAGAAATGAGCTCCCCATGGAGCTCAAATACTGGGATTCAAGGAGACAAGGAGTAAGAAAAGGTGGTATGGAGAAAACTGAACCAGATTTGTGTCCAGAAATCTCTTTTACGGCTAAAAGTCTGCTCAAGCTGGAGTTACTTTCCCTCAGTGAGGCTGAGACAGGACTGTAAAACCAGTGCAGAATCGAACCTTGGCAGGCACGAATATGCATAAATTTGAAGGAGAATTATCTTTCAGCATTAACTCTTTAAATAAAGAAATAATTTGGCCACCTGCTGTCTGTGAAAGCTGACCTTGTTCTCTCATTTGTAAAAGGGAGTGGAAAGCTTCCAAAACTTGGAATTTTGAACCATTTCCTCTCCTCAGAAATTACACTGAAGAAGACAAGCATTTAAGCTGTGAAAAATGGAAATGAAACCTTTCCTCTGGAGTTAACCCTGTTCTCCAAACCCTTTGCCAATCTGTATTTGTAACTCGTTTTCTAAATAATTTTGAAGGTTGAGGAAGGGCATTGATGGGAATTTCAGGCTCTTCATTTTGCTGTTTTTATTCCCATGAATTGCTGTTTTCTCCGCTGTACAATAGCGAAAGAGAGCTAATAAGTGTTCTGCTTGTTGGCTTTTATGAGAAGTGCCAAGTGTCTTCTCTCCTCTCAGTCCTCTCCTCCAAGTGGCCATGATGCACAGTTGCCCCTTTTCCTGTTTGGTTTTGGGAGCAGTGTTTGGACTGCAGATGAATGTTGTATCCTGGGCAGGGTAATGATACCCTCTGGTCAGGCAGTTGTTCTCTGAGAATTATTTATGAAGAGAGAAAAAAAATCAGAGAATTAGTTAAATTTTGAAAATCTGTCTAGCAGTGTGGATGTAGTGTAAGAAAAATGCCCTTTTTTTCTGCATTATATTCCTGATTTTTATATAAAGGTTTGTGCTCGGGTTTTTTTTTTTGATTTCTGAGCCGTTTGTGGAAAATGAGACTTTCTAAAACACAGGGGGCTTGGATTTATACACATAATGAGCTATCCCAAGAAAACCAGGATGTGAATTTAGTGTCAGGCAATGGGAATCCCTTTTCTTTGCCATAAATAGCTATCTGCTTGTTGAGATTGGGTTGTGAGTGTGTGCAGGTGTGGTGTCAGGGTTTGTCTGTCTGGGGGAGCTTCTTCCTCAGTCAGCACCTGCCAGCACCTCCTCTGAGCCTGATCCTTTGCAGATTGGCAAGAATTTCCTGCTTTATCCTGGAATACAGATCCCTGAGGATCACCTGCCTCTGTCATTGCAGCCTGATAGCAAGGAGAGTGATCTCTGGGTGTGTGTGTGTGTATTCCCCCTGGGAGGTGAGGCAGTAAGGAAGGGATATTTTTATGTAGATTGCTGTCTGTAGATTCAGATCACAGACTGACTGAATTAATAACCATTTTCCAAACCTCACTTTTCATGCATGTGACTTACAGTAAATGTCTAATCTAAGGATATATGTTGTCTGTAATACTGTTAATTAAAATTTTATGCAAATGTCTGGTGAACTCCTCATGTTTAATGTTAATTTTCACACTTGATATTAAAGGCTTTTCATATATTTCCGGTACATGCTTAGCTGGGCTATGCAGATATTTACCTTCAGGCTGATATGAAGGGCATTTTATCAGTGCAGACAAATCCTGGTTGGAGTTTTACATTCCAGAGGTGTGAATGGATTCTGCTGAAAGCCTGTCTATAGGTGGATTTGTGTTGCTGTTTTCTGTGAACTGAGTTTATGAAAGACCTTGTGGCTTGGCCTTGGTTCTGTGTTAGTCTCAGCAAGTTAAAGATGTTTCCTCATGCAGATTTCGTTCACTGAGCTTAATCTCATGTGAGAGAGATGAGGAGTTCAGTCAAGAATTCCTTCTGTCTGCACGTTGTGCGTAAGAAAGCACCATGAGAATTCATTCTTTGTGTAGTGAAACTGTTGGAATAGGGAAAAGGGGATGGGGTGTTTCCCTCCAGGTCACCCTTGGTAACACAGGTAAGCTTCACCACCTTGTCTGCAGATCTGTTTGCTTTTCTATTTGAAGATGTCAAGATACTTAAAAATCACAGAAAATGGCTCGTAGGGACCAAGAAAGAAAATGAGGAAGTCTCCCCAAGACTAAACTGTTTTACTTCACAGAAATCTGCTCAAGCCTTTTTCCTGCTAACCAGAAACAGCAGCTTTAATCAACTGGTCTCACTTTCTGCTTTCTTTGCAACTCTGCTGTTAAAAATGCAAACTCACATTTTTGCTGAAGTTGCAAGTGCATTGTGCTTCCTTGTGGTTTGTTGTGAGAAGTTAATTCACTGAGGTCTCTGGAAAAAAAATCTAAACTTTGTGTGTAAGAATTTAATCATGTGTTAGAAACAGTTCCTTACTTTCATGCAGTCGGGGTGTTTGGCTTTTTGATCTCTTTAATGGTAAAAGAGGCTGTTGTGGTGCTTCGAGACTTGGAATAATCCGGGAAAAAGCTCCATTGTGTGGTGAGGGAGCCGAATGTGGAAAGCAGGTACCAAAGGCTTGCAGGGCTCTTGGTGAGGGCCAGTCCCACTGCTGAGGCAGGACCTTGAATACTGGTACAGCTGCATTGCTGGGGGGAACGAGGGCTCCATCAGCTTTGCACTCCTGTCATCCTTAGTGCTTTTAATTGAGTAAAATGAAGTTTAGATTACGTTGTCTGCAGTGGGTTATGAGTAAAGATGAAAACATGTCCGTCAACAAAAGGAAAAAACAAACGTTAATGTTTCTCTCATTAAAGGCCTTGGTTTTCAGGACTCGAAGATATGAAAGTGAAGAATCACTCAGCGTTGATGGATTGATGGGTTTTGAGTCTATTACAGAACAACAAGTGACATATTTAATTTCCTGAAGGAGTGTAAATTGCTGGTTTCTCTTAATCCAATGTGTTCTCTCCTGTGTTTGCTCTGTGGTCGTTTTTCCAAAGCGCTGCTCCAGACTTAGAAAAACTTCCAGTTTGGAGTTCTTCCTTTGGTTTCTTCAAACCCAGTGCCTGCTTTCCTAGTGGGGTATGATTGGGAAGACTCTTTGCTATCAGGTTTTCTGGACCTGGACAGCTTTGTGTTGCATTTAATCAGCTCCAAAAGTGAGCCAGGGTTGGGTTGTTCTTACTTGTCTTGCAATCTGCCATGCAGCAAAGCTTAGGAGACTTTAAGTTGAGTATTTTTCCTGTGCTATTGTGTAAAAATGGCTGGATTTAGTGCAAGAGAGAGAAAAGGGAAGCAGTCTTGTGTTGTGAGGGTGCTTAATTCTTCAGAGATTCACATGGGAGGTATTAAAATGATTTTTTCAAAAGCTTGTGAGGTGGTAAAGTAATAAAACTTGTCTTTGACTGGGGAGATGCACACAGGTGAGGCACTTGCTCCTGTAGTGTACATGTAAAAATATTTTGGGAAGGCCTCTCATGCCTGGCCTTGAAAGAAATAAAACTCTCATAAGGCAAGAATGTTTTTCATGGATTTGCAGTGGGTTAAAAGAGAGGAAATGGGGTTAGGAGTAAATGTTGGTTCTCACAGGGAAGGGCTCTTCCCAGCCAAGTGTTCTGCCAGAGATCAGTGCTCTTGCAAACACTCCCTTTTGCACATTGTCCCTAAATAATAAGGTGGCCAAATTGAAGCAAATTAGTCAAATTTGAAATTAATCTTGAATTGAAAGGAATGATGAAAGATTGAGACCTGCTGAGGGATAAAGTGGCAGGTGAAATGCACAGGGAGAAGAAATGTGCAGTAGAAGTACAACTCCCAAGAGTCACATGGAATTTTAGGAAGTTGATAAAGGGGGAGTGCTAAGCAGTGAATGACCATGTTGTGATGCAAACTTTTGTTGCTGCCAAATCTGAAATGCAGAGTGCTGGGAAGTCTGTGTGTCCCAAAAATGGGAATGTAATTCATGTATCCAAAGACCACAGGGATGATGGCGATACGGAGAAGCTTCTAAGTAGCCTGAATTTCAGCAGATCTCAGCTCCAGAACGAGTTGGCCAATTCCTATAAAACCATGAGGGACACAAACAAGCTCACGGTGATGTGTTCTTTCTTAGAAAATGGAAGGAGTTAGTGCAGCGTGGTCACCGTGCCACTGGTTGTACCTGCTGAGGGTGACTCAGGTGGCTTCTGGAGGGGTTGGCAGAGGCCCAGTGTGCCCACTGCTGTCTCCAAGGTGTCCAAGTTGCTGATAGCACAAGGCAAGGGAATAGAAATGTTTCTTTCTCAAGCTCTTTGCACAAGGATTTGTGTCTGAGGATATCGGGTTTGGTAGACTTTTTATCCAACTGGTTTAGAAGGTTTTGTAGTTCTCCTGGGTTTGGTTTTTCATGTTATTCACTGCTTTTCTGGTTGAAAAAGCTCAGTTTTTATGGGGGAATTGGATTCTTCTCCTCTGGGATCCGTATAATCATCAGGATTGTGTCCACGATTCCCCTGGCACTTGGATCCTCTGCTGCCTCCGGCTTTGCCAACTGAAGGAGCTCCTGCCTGCAGCCTGCTCCCAGTTCAGTGTGACCATCCACATCCCCTGGATAACTGGTTTCAGCTTGGCTGGGAACTTGCCTTAAGCCATTCTTGGCAAAAAGAAATGGTTTAGGCTAAATAAGATGCATGTTGTGCTTTTTCTGTTTAATTTTTATCGTTGCCTCACCTTTTACAAGTCACGCATTAGAGAGTGATCACAGGGGCGGGTGAGCCAACGAATCTGGGCAGTGTAAAATTCCAGGGGGAAGGAGCAGTCATGGAATGCTTATGTAGGATCAATGTTTTTAACTTCTGGGTTTGGAACACCCAGAACTTAAATGTCCCAGGAGATACCCCTTTTTATTGCTGTTGCTGTGAGCCATCTGCCACCAGATGGACACTCTCTACAGCTGGTTCTAAATATTGGGGAGAACACCAGGGGGATGCAGTTTACCTGAAGTTTGGTGTTGATCTCATTCAAAGTTAATTTTCCATCACATCATAAGAGATTTTTATTCTGCCAAAAATCAACTTTAGTTGAAGAAGATAAAATAACTCATTAGGGGTGTTTTGTGGTAGTTTAACCTGCTCAGAAAGGTTTCCAAAGAAGGGAATATGTCTTTATGTTGAAAAAAGTAATCATAAACCTGTGTTGACACTGAATTCTGCTTTCATTCCAAATGGCACTGTAGTAATTTGAAGAATGATAACAATGTCAGGCTTGAAATCTGTGCTTTCCTTGTCTCCAGTGTCTCTGTAAGGGATGGGGTTGGTTCTTGGGAGTGTTTGGAGGAACATTATTAAAGGACATCTGGAATGGGCGTCCCTGTGAATGTGGCCAGTTCAGTTCCAGAGTCCCTGCTCAGTGTTTGTGCAACTGGTGACTCTCAGGGCTGTTCTGTGTTAATGTAATGGCAAATCTGCCAGTTTGCTCAAGTAATTTATTCCAAAGCTTAATAGGCCTCTGTTTACTTGAAACAGTGACCTTAACTAAAGAACTGACACAGCTTTCCAGCTCCACAGCTTGTCCTTGGCTTTTCTTGCCAATCATTTTGGCTTTACAATTCCATTCTCATATAATTAAAAATTCTTCTGTGCTGTGCGAAAGACACAGAGCAGGAACCGTGGATCTGATGAGTGTTGTCAAATGTACAAAGTAAATGCATTTGGGGGAAAAAAAAATTCCTTCTAATCTGCTTATCATGAAAGGTCACCTTGAGTTGGAGTGTGTTGGGCCACAGGATCTCTGCCCTGAGACTGAGAGTGCTTTCAACTTATCCAGGGTTTCAGAAATTGCTTGGCTGATTTTTAGGAAGTTTGCTCATTCTCTCTGGATGCAGATTCCTACTGTTAGAGGGAAGCTGCTGAACATGGAATTTCTCATGTGGTTTCATCTGAGCTCTGTAATTTCTGTAATTAAAAGTTCTAGGTAGGTTGTACTTTGGAAACTAAGTCTCCAGGTTGGACTTCGTTTCTGGTTTGCTTTTAAAAATTTGCCTTTGTATCAGTGTGATTGTCATCTTGCTTTTGTTTTGCTCAGCACTTCAGGTTTTTAATCTTAAATGTTTAATGCGACTCGTGAGAAGAACAAGATGTTTTCAAAATCAGAAGGAATTCAAGGAGGAGAAAATGAATCTAGGAAAATTTCTCCCAGGCGTGTGTGTGGCTTGCTGGCTGTGCAGGAACAATCAGCCCCAACTAACCTGCTTTGTTTTCTTTCCTCACTCAGGTCATGATTTTCATTTTCTCGTGTCATTCTCTTGAGGAGAGGAAATGATTGTAGCGGAACGTGTTACAAATAAGCCACTGATACGGAGCCTTCGCAGTTCAGAAACGTTCCTAGAAGAGCAAATTTAGCCCTTTGCTGTTTGTGTTCTGGAATCTGTCTTGGTAAAAAGGGAAATAAAAATGACGACTTCGTCTATCAGACGGCAGATGAAGAACATTGTGAACAATTACTCAGAGGCCGAAATAAAAGTTCGGGAAGCGACCTCAAATGACCCCTGGGGTCCTTCCAGTTCGTTAATGACTGAAATAGCAGATCTGACCTACAATGTTGTGGCCTTTTCTGAAATTATGAGCATGATCTGGAAACGACTGAATGACCACGGCAAGAACTGGCGACACGTGTACAAGGCCCTCACTCTCTTAGATTACCTGATTAAAACTGGGTCCGAGAGGGTGGCCCAGCAGTGTAAAGAGAATATTTTTGCTATCCAGACATTGAAAGATTTTCAGTACATTGATCGAGATGGGAAAGACCAGGGCATCAACGTGAGGGAGAAATCCAAGCAGCTGGTGTCCCTTCTGAAGGACGACGAGCGCCTCAAGACAGAGAGGGCCCAAGCCCTGAAGACCAAAGAACGCATGGCTCAGGTGGCCACTGGGGTGGGCAGCAACCAGATCACCTTTGGCCGAGGCTCCAGTCAGCCCAACCTATCCACCAGCTACTCGGAGCAGGAGTATGGAAAGTCTGGAGGATCCCCAGCATCCTACCACGGCTGTAAGTACAGGAAACACATCCCAAAGGCTCATTCCTTTTCTTTCGGGAGTTGCTGTTGGAGGTGGGAGCGAGTGGTGCCTTTGGGAGAGTGGGAATGGTGCCTATGAGGGGCTGGGATCTGGGATCTCTGTGGATCTGCTCCATGGTATTGATGTCCCTTCAGATGCCTGGTTAAATATTTGCTTTGGAGAGGATGTGTGGTGACGGAAATCGATTGAAAAAGCGCTTGTTTACTGTCAGTTCCCAAAGGTAGCATTGCCAGGCTGCTCCTGTGAACGTGTTCCAGTGTTTGATGTGATGGGGAGGGTGTGAAGGGTTTGTTTCTGGTTTTAAAAGGAGTGCTTGAACACGTGTTCTTTTTGTTCAGTGTGGAGTCATAGGATGATTTGGCTTGGGAGGGAATTTAAAGCTCATCTCGTTCCACCCCCCTGCCATGGGCAGGGACACCTTCCACTATCCCAGGTTGCTCCGAGTCCCGTCCAACCTGGCCTTGGATTAAGAGTAAATAAGAAATACAGAATATTTCCTGGATCATTTTGCTACTTTGTGCTGCTCCTATTGTACTTTGGCAACAATGCTGCTGTTTAAATTTCCTTTATTGCTTACTCAGCAGTTCTTGGAGGAGGAATGCTTTGAATCTGTATTTAAATATTTATATTCTCAGTATTTGGTGTGTGTGTCTGTACTAAATATTGTACTTCATTCTTAAAAAATGAATACAGTGATGTGGGAAGAACAAATTCTTTCCACCACTGCTTGGGGGGACTCCCTGTCATGTTAGGAAGAGGCCTGATTTGGCACTAAATCCTCCTTAATGTAAGTAATGATCTGATGAAAGCTGCTTTGGCTGGAATGTCAGTGGTTGTGGTCTAATTCTGAAGGAAAATCTTTTCTTTAAATGAATGTTTAGAGTGTGTGGAGGGCTGTAACTGAGCCAGGGTGGGGAAACCATTGAGCACCAGTTTTAGGAATCCGAAGTTTGTCATGTCCTGGGTCCCAAAGTGCTTCTTAAATCATAAATCCATGAGTGGGGTCAGCCCTGCTGACATTTGCAGGAGGAGATAGCAGGAAAATCAAACCACGATGGAGAACATCTCTCTCTGTTTAAAGCTATGGAGGAGCAGGAAAAAATATTATATTTCCAAAAGGAAATATTTTTAGGATACAGAGAACAAAAAATGTTAGTGAAGGTTTCCAGGTATGAGAATTTTTGATCTTGTTTTTTAAATAGCAGTAGGATAACAAACATCTTAATTTTTCTGTAATAATCATATTTCTGTTTGTATTTTCTATACTTAAACAGTTTTTCTATAATAACCATGCTTGAGCACTGTGAATTTTAAAAGAAAAACTCGTGTATTATTACCCCAATAATAACAGCATTTTTCCTTTTCAAACCAGTAGATTGTTGTTGACTACAACAAAAATTCTTAATTTAGAGATAGCTTGAAATGCTGTTTTTAACTTGGGCTGGTGGGCTGAAATAAGTGACTGAGGTGTGCTGAGCACACCTTGGGTTTCACAGGGTTATTGCTCCACCAGTCCCAACTTTAATTAATGCCTGGAACTATTGTGTGGCATCTTAAATGCTACCAGAGGCTCCAAACTGTTCCTCACAGCAGGACTGAGCAATGCAGGGCGTGTCCCCGAATTGTTCCTCGGACGCTTTAGGAATTTTGATGGGAGAAGCAGCAAGTTTGGCTGTGCTCTCACTATTCCAAAGTGTGGATTTACTGGCTGCTCCCACTTCCCTGTGTCCCTCCTGTGGCAGGATTGCTTTGGAGATAATGATTCCTTAAGCTTTTTTTTTCCTCACCCCATAAGAAGCTTTAGAAATCTCAGGCTTTTTCTCCCCCCCTCTTGGTTCTTCCTCTGTTCCAACTCTCCTGGACTTTTTTCGCTGTGGATCAGCAAAAATCCAGGTGGCTGTCAGTTTGTGTATTTTGAGGTTTTAATATGTTTCTTGTCTGGTTTAATTGAGTAGAGCAAAGCAAACCAGCACCTTCCAGAGCAGCTGTGCTAAGTCCTTCTGATATTGGGAAACTGTGAAGAGCTTTATCCCAGGAAACGAGGAAGGAGTTTCATTAAAATCCAGACATTTAATCTGTTACATAAATGTAGGGTTATTCTTGTGCCTGCTAAATTTGATGGAAAAGATGCTTTTCATTATTTAAAGTGAAAGAGATTGTATCCATCGTGTGTTTTTTTTTTTTTTAATTATACCCTTCTTTTGTGCTGAAAATATGGATTCAGAAAAAAAAAATCTGTAAAAGGAATGAAGTTCTGCTTCACTCCTGGGAAATACTCCCCTTAGAACATCCCTAAGATGCTGTTGCTGCTCTGTGTATTCTGGCAGAATTCTCTTTCATTCCTCTGAGCCTTTGAAGAAGAGATCAGAGACATTTAGATTTACCATCTACAACATGAGATTTGCCTCTTCAAAATGTCCATCCACCCCCTTTGCTAAATGTTTAGCACATCTTACCAGGCAAATAGAAATAAAGTTTAGGAGAGTGGGAGAGCCTTTTTGCCAGCACCACTACAGGAAATGTTTCATCCCTCAGTGGTTTGCTCTCAGCACATTTTACTCCTGTTCCTTCTAGACACGAGGGGTGGGGGTTGCAGAATTCATTCCCCTTGCTTGAAGAATTTATGTTGGGTTATAAAATCTCTTTTTTAGTGCCTGCTTGCAGAAGAAAGCTGAGTTTGGTAGTTCCTCCAGGTCAGTTCACCAGGGGAGCAGTAACTTCCAGTGGTTGCTGGATTGGGCGTGAGGGATCTCTCCCCTCTCCTCTGAGGGACTAAAAGTGTAATTTTGGCTAAGTCATTGAAGCCTTTTTGGGTCAGTTTGGTGAGAATGTAGAATCAGCTGCACTGCACAGACAGCACTGACTGAACTCTGCTCAAACTCCTGCTCCTCTCCAGCTTCCCAACCTGTGTAGGTTTGGATGGGAACAATTGGGTTTTTACTTGATGTTGAGCCAGAAGGGGTTTTCTTAAAGAGCTGCTGTTTTTTCTGTCCCACATTTATCCTTTGTGACAAAATGAAAGCAATATTGATACCCTGTGTAGTGTGAGAGAAAGAATTCAGGGTGGAAAAGGATCTCTTGACTGATGTCCAATCATCCCTCATTGCTGCAGGCAAGACACTGGCAAATAAGGATATTTTTCCCTGTTTCCTTGTGAACATTTTCATTTCATCTCTAAAAATCCTTTAGAAACTGTGCAAAATGGAATGGTGCAACTTGATAGTTTTTAATAAAATCCTTTCCCCCAAAGCTTTGCCTTGATGACTTTGTTGGCCCTGAAGATCTCTTGTGCTTGGATGATGCCAGGGAGTACATTATGGCATGTGAATTGTAAAAGTATTTGTATTTTTCTTCCTACCCAGTCTCATAACCTGTAAATGGAAACCAAGAGAGATACTCAAAGGCAAAAAGCAAAAATAAAGCTCCTCCCAACCTCCATCTTGTCAGCAATTTCTGACATACTGGGAACAATTGGTTTTATCTTCCACCTTTAAACCAGGGACAATTAATATTCAGATTAGGAACTGTTAAATATTCCATGACAAAATGCATAATTTTTATTTATTTTGGAAAATGTGCAAATTCTGTGGAGTTGCATCAAATCTGATATCAGGTTTTATTTCACCTTAAGGAAATGTTCTTGTGTGGTGCTGGAAATAAATCTACTGGGAAAGAGAAAGGGATATAAGATGGATATTTAAAATCTTTTGGAGCAATAGTCCCTCACTCCTAATCTGCCTTTGGGTCTAAATAATTGGGGTTTTGCCTGACATTTGTCACCCACTTTCAAAAACTTCAGCCTCTTGTTCCTGGCCTTGTTTCATCTCCAGCTGCCAGTGACCACTTAAATAGGATTCTGGATTTATGGTTGCACGGGGAAAAGTAGGATGTTCTTAATTTAGACCTCTTAAGCCTGAGCTGGGATGCTGCTTCCAGCCTGGCAAACGCTGGTCGTGTTTTAAAACCAAGTTTACTGAGGCCACGCTTTTTAAGAGATCCAATCCTGTTATGCCCAAGGTGGGACATCCCAGTGTTATTTTGGGTTGTGCCCACATTCTTCCATTTTTCCCTGTGCTCCAGGAGGGTTTGGGAAGCAGGGATGGGATGGGATGGGATGGGATGGATGCCCTGATTCCAGTGACACAAACGCAGCTCAGTGTGACCTGATTTCAGCAGCACTGCCCGAGGTGGGCTCGGCTCGGGTTCACTGTGCTCAGAGCCTGCTGGAGAGAAGATGCAGAAACATGCACTGGAAAGGGTTTTTATGGATCTTGGGAAATGCCAAGTCTTTAACCTGAACCTGTAAAAATTCTGGGAGCAATTTGCTGTAGCTGAATTAATGAGTTTTAATATTTCCAGTGATTATTCATGTTAAATTGACTCGTTATGTAAAAACAGTTTTGTGAAGCCTCAGCAAGTCTGTGTTCACTCATCTGTTTCAGTTTTGTCTCCCCTTTTGCTTGGAGTAGAAAATAATTCAGAGGAATTGCTATTTTGGGTTTGACACAATAGGAAATTTATAAAATCCAGAATGGTTTGGGTTAGAAGGGACCTTAAAGCTCATCTTGTCCCAACCCTCTGCCATGGGCAGGGACACCTTCCACTATCCCAGGTTGCTCCAGCCTTGAACATTCCAGGGATGTGGCAGCCACAGCTTCTCTGGGCACCCTGTTCCATTCAGAATGCTCCTGTTTTTAAAGTGTTTGTTTTTTATTTAGTAATTATTTAGCAATCTGTTCTGCATCTCTGCAGGTTGGAACACATCTCTGCCCTTCCATCTTAGTCAGGGAATATAGGGAATATCACCCAGCAATGACTCTGGCTGAACAGTGTGGAGAATTCTCGTAGTTTGAGGTGTTGAAGGAATGTGGCAGACTCCTGTCAGATGTCATTTGACAGCTTGATTAAATCCTCTCATCGTGCATTTATTTTTCTGGTGCTGAGAGTGAAGGTGGGAGGTGCCACTGGTGTATCCAGACTCCTGTAGTGACACTGAATTATCCAACTGTGTCCATTCCCACGGGCGTAGGGATCACCTGAGAGCAAAATGCTCCCAACAAAACAAACCTGAAGGATTTGTTGAGTGTTAAATGAATTTCAGAAGTTCTCAGTCTGCTCAGTGCAATCAGAATCCTGCAGGAAGGCTGAGCAGCTCCACCTTGTCACGTTCAGCGGTGTTATCAGCTCTCTCCTTGTACCTGAAAGATTCCTTAATTCCCATGGGAAAGGTGGATTACACAATTCCTTCTAGATTAAGCAGTTTGCACTTGTCTTTCCATCCTTTGAGAGGCTGGATTGGCTTTCTTAAATTATCCAATCTTTATTTGAGTGGTCTTTCACTGGAATGCTGACAGATGGAATCTCCCAAGGGAATTGCTGTTGGTTTCTGAGTCCTTACCTTGCTATTATTTTAATTTTTTAAGTCCCTTTTGGTTTTGTCCACCTTTGTAGGTTCACTGATTGAGTGAGGAAGCAGCTTTTCTTTCTGAACAGATGAAACTGAGCAGTGAATTCTGTTCTGTTCTTCCACCTGCAAATTAGAAAGCCTGACACTAAAGAAAAAAATGACAAATAACAAAACCAGCCCCAAAACCCAAGCACAGGCTTCAGAATGAAAATGCAGAGTCTGATTTTTATTATTAATGCAGGCTCTGCTGTCTGTGTCCTGTATTTCACTTTAACTCAGCCAGATCTATAGCCAGCTACAGAGGCCTTTTAATAGAGCCAAAATATAGGAAATCATCAATAGATGTGTCTGAGGGATGTCAGAGGCTGGCCCAGGCACAGATGGTGGAGCAGAATCCTGCTTTAGTGATTAACTGAGGCTGGAGATGATTTCCTTGCCGAGCAGCCGGGCCCGCTGCTCCCTGCGGGAGCAGATTCCCACAAATTTGCTCCTGGGCTGCCTGGAGGGACTGGGATCTCCAAATTCCCAACAAAGCAGGGCTTAGCAGGTCAGAATTGATCTATTGAGTCCCATCTTACATAAACATCTGAGTTAACTGTCATGTGCTGGGGGATAAGGGATGCTTTGTGTGGCACCGTCCTGTTACTAAGGCAATAACCTTTCTGCTGGATCCTGGGAATTCTAACCTTAGAGCAGGATGAGGCCCGTATGGAAGGGTGGTTATAGGACTGTGGGAATTTCAGATAAAACTTGTCAGGTTACTCCCAAGAACAGTGTTTTGAATTTCCCTTAATCCTTCTTCAAAAAAAAAAAAAAAGGGCTGGCAGCTCTTTAATGTGGATGGTTTTATAACACTGCAGAGGCTTACATGGAAAACAGCAACATTCCTATAGTTTGTTTTTTCGTTGAGGCCCAAGGAAGAACTTCAAATGGACATTTTTCCCTTTTTTCTAAGTAAAAATGAGCTGGAAATACCTTTTAGAGTTAATGAAAGCAAGTAGAATGAACTGCTGGAAAGCCTGAAAGTGAGAAGGAATAATCCATGTGTGTGTGTGTGACCCCGCATTATCCGTGTGGGGATCCCGGAGCCGCTGGCTGTTGGGATCTGCTGGGAGCTGTGAGCTCATGGAGCTCCCTGCCAAAGCAGAGCCAGCCCTTCCCATGCACGGCTGGGAGTGGAGAGCCAGGGAAAGGCTCTGAGTGGGATGCAATCCCTGCTTCTTCCAGCTTTTCCGGGCAGGAATGCAACTGGGCAGCGTGTTCAGCCAGTCCTTTGTGTGGAAATGGGAGGAAGAGCAATGGGATTTATGCCATTTTGCATCATTTTAACGTCATTCTGCCATCAGGTTCTTAGTTGTTGTGGAATGCAGTTATGTGAACAGAGATGGAAAAGCTGGGGTGCAGGAAATGCAGGGAATCCCATTTCCCCCCACAGTTCAAAGCCCAGCAGAGCAGAAGGTTCCTCCCTGCTCCTCATCCAGGTGCCATCTGTTCTCAGGTGACTCTGCTGGTGTCCCATTTGTCCTAGGCTCTGTTTTTAAACCAGTTAGGACTCCTTCCTTCTCTAATCCTTGCTGGAAAACTGCTCCCCTCCATCTGTATCTCAAATCTATTTGTGGCCAATTTATACCATTAATTCTTACCCCTTTATCTGAAATAGTTTTTCTCCCTCTCTGGTATTTGCAAGCCTGAGGTATTTAACAACCATAAACTGCTCGATCTTCTTTTGGCAAAGATAAACATAAAACATTCTCTGGGCTCCAAAGGGAAGTATTTCCACCTCCATTCTGGTTTAAAATCCTCCATTTTGGATTGGAATGATGAGAATTAGTGCTAATTTATTACCTGTATTAGGTGAGTGGCTGGGAATTATCATATGCTTTAATCATCACTTTTTTAATGTACTGTATTGGAGAGCCTGGCAGTGACTGTTGGAGCAGAGAGGACTCATCAACCAGGCTAAATTTAATTATTTCATATGAGAGAGTTTGAAAAAGTAATAGAATTGAGGTGTGAGTAGCATCTTTATTGAAGTAAGGTTGGCTTGAGAGCTTCAGGATCAGCACAACGTGGAAGAATTGTTGTGGGTGATAAATTAATTCGTGCCTTTAGAAGCAGATGGGGTGGGATGGCTCCTGGGGGTGTGGTGGGAAGAAGGAAAGGTCATTCCTTGTTTATGGAGTCACCTTCCTTCTGGCCTGTTGGATGAGAAAGTTCCACTTGTTGCTTTGTGATGTCATTTTGGCCTGAAACTTAAGGAGAGACAAGACTGGGAAATGGTTGGAGGATTAAAGCAGTGATGAAAAAGTCATTTTCAAACTGAGTTTGGCAGTCTCATTTTCACATGCCCAGCTGACCTGGTAGGAGCAAACTTGATTTCTTCGAGCTTGACGTGCTAGTTTGAAGCATTCACTTGAATGTATTAAATGTCAATATATATTTTGCCAAACTAATCATCATTCCAGCCACTAAATACAAACTTCCTTGCCAAAGTGAGATAAAATTTCTGTGTGAATGATTTGGATGCTAAAGAATTGTCTGAGAGAGAGTGAGCACAAAACTGTTTAATTACTGTATAGTGCTAAACCTGCTAGTGGTGTAGGATGGGAATTTCACATGCTCCTGGAGTGAAAACATCACTAAAAGATGGTTTGTGTATTGAGAAATTGCATATTTTAGCTGTCAAGCTTGACTGTTCCTTGAGGAGAAGTGGGGGAGATAGCAGCTAATAGAAACCTTCCTCCAAAAAAGCCCCAACCAACCCCAGAAACCAGACAACACCCCCAACCCATTTACTAAACTCTTTTTTTAACAGAGAATGATCCCGTATTTGTGTAAATTTGGGGTCTGAATAGCTGGCTTGTTTGTCCCCGAGCCTGCTCAGCAGTTAAGAATAGTTCTTTATCTTCCCATTAAGACTGTATTATTTTACAGAAAAGTGGGTGGTATCCAATCTTACCCTCATATTGGCCCACTCCCAGCAGATCCTTACTGGCGCTGGGAGATGTAAGAAATACTCACAAATGTTTTCTTCAAGAATGAATTCTGTACATTTTAAGTCAGTGTCCTGCCCCTGGAGCTCTGATACACTCAGGGTATATCCAGCATGAGCTGGGAGTACTTCTTGATATCACAGCCCCACAAAACCCCTTTGTTTTCCAGGAATATTCTTCCCTTAAAGCAGCTGAACTGTCTTGCAGAGCTAAATTATCCTGGCCTGTCCCCCTCACCCTTGGCAGGAGCTTCATCTCTTGACCCCGAGGGAGCTTTGGGACCGAACACGTGCAAAGGGGTGCGGGAGCCGAACCTGACCCCTCTGATTGCTGTTTGCTGTGCTGAATGTGCTGGGTTTTGTCTCCCAACAGCGACATCCCCTCGAGTCTCCTCGGAGCTCGAGCAGGCCCGGCCTCAGACGAGCGGGGAAGAGGAGCTTCAGCTGCAGCTGGCTCAGCAGTTAAGAATAGTTCTTTATCTTCCCATTAAGCTGGGAGTACTTCTTGATATCTGCTCAGCAGTTAATCCCATTAAGACTGTATGTGTACGTTTTAAGTCGCTGGCTTGTTTGTCCCCGAGCGGGTGGTATCCAATCTTATTCTCATATTGGCCCACTCCCTGACCCCTCTGATTGCTGTTTGCTGTGCTGAATGTGCTGATACTCACAAATGTTATCCTGGCCTGTCCCCCTCACCCTTGGCAGGAGCTTAATCTCTTGACCCCGAGGGAGCTTTGGGACCTAGTTCTTTATCTTCCCATTAGAAGAGGAGCTGCAGCTGCAGCTGGCGCTGGCCATGAGCCGGGGGGGGGCGGAGCAGGTCGGTGCCCGTGTAGGTTTTCCAAAGTGTCCAACGTTTTAAGTCAGTGTCCGGCCCCTGGAGCTCTGATACACTCAGGGTATAGAGCTGGGAGTACTTCTTGATATCTGCTCAGCAGTTAATCCCATTAAGACTGTATGTGTACGTTTTAAGTCGCTGGCTTGTTTGTCCCCGAGCGGGTGGTATCCAATCTTATTCTCATATTGGCCCACTCCCTGACCCCTCTGATTGCTGTTTGCTGTGCTGAATGTGCTGATACTCACAAATGTTATCCTGGCCTGTCCCCCTCACCCTTGGCAGGAGCTTAATCTCTTGACCCCGAGGGAGCTTTGGGACCTAGTTCTTTATCTTCCCATTAGAAGAGGAGCTGCAGCTGCAGCTGGCGCTGGCCATGAGCCGGGGGGGGGCGGAGCAGGTCGGTGCCCGTGTAGGTTTTCCAAAGTGTCCAACGTTTTAAGTCAGTGTCCGGCCCCTGGAGCTCTGATACACTCAGGGTATAGAGCTGGGAGTACTTCTTGATATCTGCTCAGCAGTTAATCCCATTAAGACTGTATGTGTACGTTTTAAGTCGCTGGCTTGTTTGTCCCCGAGCGGGTGGTATCCAATCTTATTCTCATATTGGCCCACTCCCTGACCCCTCTGATTGCTGTTTGCTGTGCTGAATGTGCTGATACTCACAAATGTTATCCTGGCCTGTCCCCCTCACCCTTGGCAGGAGCTTAATCTCTTGACCCCGAGGGAGCTTTGGGACCTAGTTCTTTATCTTCCCATTAGAAGAGGAGCTGCAGCTGCAGCTGGCGCTGGCCATGAGCCGGGGGGGGGCGGAGCAGGTCGGTGCCCGTGTAGGTTTTCCAAAGTGTCCAACGTTTTAAGTCAGTGTCCGGCCCCTGGAGCTCTGATACACTCAGGGTATAGAGCTGGGAGTACTTCTTGATATCTGCTCAGCAGTTAATCCCATTAAGACTGTATGTGTACGTTTTAAGTCGCTGGCTTGTTTGTCCCCGAGCGGGTGGTATCCAATCTTATTCTCATATTGGCCCACTCCCTGACCCCTCTGATTGCTGTTTGCTGTGCTGAATGTGCTGATACTCACAAATGTTATCCTGGCCTGTCCCCCTCACCCTTGGCAGGAGCTTAATCTCTTGACCCCGAGGGAGCTTTGGGACCTAGTTCTTTATCTTCCCATTAGAAGAGGAGCTGCAGCTGCAGCTGGCGCTGGCCATGAGCCGGGAGGTGGCGGAGCAGGTCGGTGCCCGTGTAGGTTTTCCAAAGTGTCCATGCTTTGAGACTTGAGATTGCAATCCTGGTTTGTTGGTTTGGTTTTTTTTGGTTTTTTTTTTTTTTCAAATGGCAGCTTGGCTTTGCTCCAGGTGGAATAAGGGGAGTGAGAAAGGCCATTTTGGAAGATGTTGCTCTTGTGTGATTTTTTTTTTATTTTATTTTATTTTTATTCTTTAAATCTCTTTTTAAAGTAACTTCAGCCTCCGAGCTGTTGAGACTAGTGGAAGATGACAGTCACTTTGCAAGAAGACTTTGTGTGGGAGGATGTTAATCATCACATTACTGAAGATGTTTTCAGTTAGGAAGAGCTGAAAACATGACTGGTCCTGAAAACCTTCATTAATGTCAGTGAATTCTGATTCCAGTGGAATTTGGAACGGTCTGTTTCTTTTGGTGGGAGTGTCTGGAACAGGAGGGTGACCTGACACGAAGTACCAGAATATATAAAAAAACTTGGCTTAAAGCAAATTGACTTCTGATCTATCACCTGGGTTATGTTACTGTGCTAATTCTTAGGAGCTTCATTCTGAATTTGGAGTAAATGTGATGAAAATTACTGCATTTCATATATAATAAAGTTGAATCTCAGCTCTGAGTGAAAATTCAAGTCAGCCATGCTGAGTGCCTGTAACATTTTAGAGGCTTCCTGTGACAATTTAGTTTACAGCTCTATGTTATGCGTGAGTGCTTGGAAAGGGAAACTATCACCCAGTAAACTTTATCATTATTGGGCAATAAAGGGAATGAAAATATAAATCAGAATCTAAGCATTTGAAGTAGCTTCAAAAATGACAAGGGAAATACCAGCTGGGGGATTAGTCAACTTCTGAGAGACATGATGCAAGCAAATATATTTAAAGTAGTTGAATGTGGCATAAACATTGCAGTTACAGATGTTTAAACCTTCAAATTACACATGGAGTTGGCAAGACTTGATTCCCTCGGTGGATCTTGCACCAGTGTGGAGGGAAGTGAACAAAAGCCTGGGAAATTTAAGTTTAGTTCCCTACAACCTTCAGTGGTGATTTGAATGCTGAAAAAACCATTATAATAATTTAGAAATGGGTTGTTCGCTTGGAGTTCCGTGGTGTTTCTAACTGAATTTTGGCAAGAATGTTTCATTAGGAATAAAACAACGCCAGGGTAAATTCCAATCAGCGAACTGAACGTTGTTGTGATCACAGGGTCAGGGTGCTCCTGAGGCAGGAATCACAGGAAAACTCCTTTCCCTCGTTTGTGTTATGTCGAAATTGCAGCCAAAACATCCCCCTGTGGTGCACAGGGTGGCAGGGTTGGAGCCCTGGAGGGAGCAGCAGCTCAGTGCAGGCTCATGGTCTATATCACCAGTGTTGATTTCCTTTGCAGGAGGAGCGCCTCAGACGCGGAGATGATCTGAGATTACAGATGGCTCTGGAGGAGAGTCGCAGAGACACAATTAAAATTCCCAAAAAGAAGGAGGTAGTGCCTTCGCCTAAGAAATTCCCGGTTATGCTGCCAAAAGCTGAAATACAGTAACACAAACTAGCTTAATACTGAGCTCTTGTATGCTTTTGGGTTTGCTTTGTTGTGTAGCTTAAAGCTTCTTCCATGTGGGTTAAATTTGGAACTACTAGTCAATGCAGGCGTGTAAAAGGAAAAAAAAAAAAATAATAATAATTGCTTCTTCACTCTCACGGGTTTGTACTTCAGCCTGACAGTGCTCTTGAGTAAAGCTCAGCTTCTTCCTGCCCTCAGCACACCACTTTGTTGGACCTGATGGATGCCCTGCCCTCCTCGGCACCGGCCCCGCCCAAAACAGAGCCCTGGGGACCTCCTGCTGCTGCGAACCAAACGGATCCCTGGGGAGGATCCACAGCTGCAGCCCCTGCCTCTGACCCGTGGCAATCATTTGGTAAGAGAAGACTGCCAGCACCAACGGGGTTTAAAAGGTTTTGCTTTTGAACGTTGAGCATTTCAAAGTTCCTCAATGTCCACCTTGTGTATTAGCCCATTTTGAGTCATTCCACTAAATCCCTCCCCTCATTCCCAAGCAGAAACCAATGGAAGTTGCACTCCTTTTAAGCAGTTGGGCTTTTGTTCGTGCAGTTTGAATCCTGAGAAACAGGAGAGTGGCACTTCTGTTGTCTTTACAGCAAAACCAACTTGTCTCACACAGGGAGGATGCTCGTGCTTCACTGCTGCTTGTGTCCAGTGCCATGGGTTGAGACTCCTCCCAGAATTTAATATTTAGGCAGTGTGCTGAGCTTAGGAAGGCCATAGATCTGAATTATCATGTCCTTAATTGCTCCTAGAGAATTGTGTTGGGTTTGTCTATGGTCAGAACCAAAAGGATTAAATTATTTAAATGGAAATTTTTATAGCAGACAAAAAAATTCAGGTTGCCATTTAAAATATTCACTGTTCCATGGGATTTTGATGCTAAATCCATGGAATATTTCTGAAGGGAAAGATGCAGTGTTTCACGTTTTGAAGAGCAACTAAGCCAAATTTTTGTGTGTTTCTTCTGTGTGTTGCTGCTTGTGTGGTGGGCTGGTGATGGGTCAGCCACAGCCTGTCCAAGGAGTTCCTCCTTTGATAAGAAAGTGGATGGTTCCTCACACTTGGAACTGAATCTATTTTTTTGTTGGGTTTTTTGACTTTTTTAAAGGGCAGGGACTTTTCAGTGCAAATTGAAGCTTTTCCATGAAGATTGACTTTGTTCTGTCAGTTCTGCTTCAGGCTGGTGATTCTACAACCTCTGCTCTAAAGTGCTTCAAAGTCATTTGCATTCCACACACCACCATCAGATTCCTGATGAAAAATTGGAAGTTTAGCAATGAAATGCCTTGTTTGGGTTTTTTTACCTGCTCATGATGGCATTAAAGGCACCTACAAAGCTCCTGGGCCAACTGCCAGGTCATCCTTCCAAATGTCACCTGGTATTTTTGGTGATAGGAACTGAGAAAAAGCCCAAATTTTGGGCCCTAAGGCTGTTCAGTTTATTTTTCCATGGTTAAAACCAACCAAAATCCGCTTTCCTCACATCTCCTGCCTGATGTGTCATCCTCTGACAGGATTTTCCTTGTACCAGTTCCAGCTGTAGCGTTTCCTCAGTGCTTCCCAGCTTTCTTACACCACAGCACAAGCCCTGCTTCCAGCCTGCTGGATTCTCCCAGGGATAGTCTGGAAGATGCAAGTTCATGAATTTTCTGATAAAAGAGTGACTCATGGAACTGCATTTCCCAAATCCTGCCAGTGCTGTGGCGTTTCAGTGGAGCTGCTGGAAGCTCCGGGAGGGGACCTTCCCGAGCGCTCTCATTTCGGGCGCTCCCTTTAGGAAAGAAAGGACATTTTGGGAAGCTGCTGTTGATGGGAAACACTGTCATTAGTGTGGCATTGCTCCTAACTCAGCACTGGGGGCAGATAAAGGAAATGTAAGTACTGGTGTGGGAATAGTGGGGCTTCCTTGGAGTGTTTTGACATTTCCTGCTCAGGAGCTGTAGCGTCCACGTGCCTGCTCATGAAACAAAAACCGAAATTCCAGCTGGAATTTGTGCCACTGTGTGCAGCATTCAGTTGGTTTACAGGAATATTGGGGTGCTGGGGGGTTGAATGGAGTTTTAAAAGCTAAAATAATTCTCAGTTGTGACTTGAAACCCACAGGATATTAAAGATAAGAGTTGTTACATGTGGGTGATTCTGTCCTGCTCTTGGGTTATAAAATCCTCATTTGGGAATTCAACCTTTGGTGATTGGATTTGTAGGAATGAAGAGTTGTCAGCATCTTCCAGTAAAAATGAGAGCCCTGAACATACAGGCTTTGTGTTAAAAAAATAAAGGGTTATCAGTGGGCAGCTTAGATGTGTGTCAGGAGTGCTTAGAAATGGGGATAGAAAAGCACAGCTGGCTCAGGGAAGCCATATATAAATAGATAAATATTTTTATATAATAGCAGTATGGTTAAAAGAGTTGGAAAACATTCCCTTTGAATCTTACAGATTCCTTTGTCCAAGGGTTAATGTTGTGTATCTCATACCTTTTACCTTCGGGCTTTTTATAAACTCACTTTCCCCCGAGTTCATAAATAGACCCTGTGATTTAGGTCACCTCCAGCCAGGGATTGTCACTTGTGGTGGCAATGTCAGTAATAAAGGCAAGTTTATTTTCTTGTTGGAAGTGCAGGTATTTGTATTCAGGTTCAGAGAGGGGAATTGTTTATTGCTGTGCCTTGCTCAGAATCTCCTGGTGCTCGTTGTTGTTCAGAGTGTGTGACACAAATGCTGGGAGTTACCAGTGCTGCTGGTGCTGAGCTGCTGCTCCCATTTATGTTCAGGATTAATTGGGAGTACAGGCTCCTGAGAGGGGTCAGTCTCAGGGAAAGCTTTCCAGAGATTAAAGATAAGAGCTGCTCTTCTTGCAGCTGCACTCACTGCTGATTCTTCTTGCAGGTGCCAAACCAGCTGCTTCCGTTGACCCCTGGGCAGCACCAGCAGGATCCACAGCTCAGCCTCTGTCCAAAAATGTGGACCCTTGGGCTCCTGCTCAGCCATCTTCTACTGCAGCAAAATCTTCTGTGGATCCTTGGGGATCAGCACCTGCAAACAAACCTCTCTCTACTTCTGGTGAGCAACGGTCTCATCCCATATCCATGTTATTTGAGTAATGAGGAGAAGTCCAAATGATTTTCTTGCATTGTGTGGTTCAAAGAAGCTGAACAATTGGCAGAACTGGTCTGCAAAATAAAAGGGAGTTGTAATAACCAGCAGGACAAAGAAATTTAAATGTAATTATTCTGACTTAATGCTCTGAATTCGTGGTGCTGCTTCGTGCTCTGTCCCTTATACGTCTCTTCCTGGTATTTGTGGCTTCCTGCTGAGCACTTGGGACTGCTGCTGCTCTTGGGTTTTATCTTTAATTGGACAAGGACTTAATTTCTGGCAATGAATGATACTCTAATTTCACCTTTCCTTATGATAAATAGCTCTGCAGATGGATGTCTCTGCAGATGTAGATTGACAGGTTGAGCAGCTCGGAGGAGACTTTTAGAGGTGCAAATGAAGGTTTGTTCCTTCAGACTGAGGGTGTGAAACGCTCCCTGAGCCCTGGTAAAGATGCAGAAGGTGCTGCTGTAATTGTCTGTTCATGCTCTGTAACTAATGCAGCCTTGATGAGTGTTAATACCTGGCATTTTCATATTGGCACCGTGGCTAAAAGCATCCAAAATGCATTTTCTGCTCGTTATTTATCCCGGTACACAACAGACAAAGGAATCTGAGTGCTGCAAAAAGTTGTCTAAGCAGCTTTTCCCTGGGCAAAGGGCAATAACTGGAGCAGTGTGAAATGAGCCTTTAACTATGGTGGCTCTTTGTTCTTGATAAATATTGTTTTTATAATCAATCTTCACCCCTTCTCTTGGAGTTTGTCATCTTGTGCTCTTTTTGCTTGAAATGTGTTGAAGGTTAAAACTAAATTAAAAAAACATTTCAGCTCATTAAAAATAGCCACACAAACCTTAAAGCTGTTCAGGAGTGTGATTGTTGGTCATTTAGGTGTGGTTTTTATGCCTCCAATCTGAGGTAAGAGTGTGTCCACATTTTGAAATGGTGATGTTTTACTGACTGCAAACTCTGGGCGAGTGCCGGTGCTTCAGCTAACGGGGCTTCACCATCTCCACAACCTTTGCTATGGCATTCCTCCTCCTTTCCACTTGGGAAGCAGAAGTGAAATCATCACTGGTGGTGTTTTACTTGAGAGCTGATTAACACTTGATAGTTGAGGCTGTAAATCCATTTCTGTTCTCTCCTTCCACAGCAAGATCTGCTTGTCTCTAGTGCAGACACTCAATCAACCAAACCCCAGCATGCTCAGGTGTGCCCTACACTGATCTAAAAGCAAACTGCTCTGAATTAGTTGTTCCATGCTGTCAGAAAGGACAGTTCTGTGACATTCTCCTTCTCCCAGCTCCTGGCTCAGAGTAGGAGCACTCCCAGCTGCTGCCCTGGAACCTGTCGTGGCTTCTTGGTAACAGGAATGGGTTAGGAATTGCTTCCAGGAGGATCAGCTGTGTGATGCAACCGAAGATGTGTTAATGACAGGGCTGTCTTGTTGTTTTGAACAGGAAGTACATCTTTTGACCTCTTCAGTAATTTGAATGGTACAGTTAAAGATGATTTTTCTGAATTTGACACACTTCGAACTTCCAAAAAGCCAGGTACGAATCAAATTCTTAGCATGTGGACAGGTTGGGTGACAGTCACAGCAACAAATGTCTCTGTTCTTAAATTTTATTGGACAAAAAAATCAGCTTTTGCAAAGGGAAGGAAGTGATGATGCAGCAGTAAAAGCTCCTTGTTCACATTTTGGCCTGTGTATGAACTCGTGGGGAATGGGCCTTTTGCACTGTAATCCATGGAATTGCACTGTGTGACCTTTTGCTGCATTGACCCAGAAATTTGTTGGACTTCTTAATTCCCAGTGTCCAACATGTTTGGAGCAGGGCTTGTGCTCAGAGAGTCAACCAGAACCATGCTGACTGAATTTCTCAAATGTGTAAATTCCAGTAGGAAGATGAGAAAATACCTTTTATGAATACTCTGATTTACTTTTTCTCTGGTCAGTGGTCAGTAAATCAAAACTGCCAGACCCTCAGGTGTCAGTGCTGTGGTACCATTGCTCTCAGGATGGTTCTGCCTGAAGCACAGCTGGGCTTTTTGAACCCAACAGAGAAACCCTGGGTGGAATCCAGCTAGGAAGGGCACAGCAGTGGTGTAGGGCGAGGGCACAAGCCAAGGCTTTGGAGTATCTTTTCCTTGGAGCCTGTGAGTCCCACCTGGAGCAGCAAAGCTGTGGGAATTCCATCAGTAGAGCACTGCAACTCTGACTGTAGCTTCTTCATGCTCTCCTAAAGAACATTGACCTGCTTGCATGCTGAGAGGGTGTAACCAGCCTGAAACACTGAGCCCTGACTAACACAAACTTAGAATAAAGCATTTCTGCTCTCAGACACTTCAGGCTTCTCTCTGCCTGGCTCTCTGTGGATTAACCAGAAGTTTGGTTTGTCCCTTTGTGTTGTTGCAGCTGAATCAGGTTCCACTCTGCCGTCTCAGCACAGCGGTACCACGAGTCCTGATCTCTTCGAGTCCCAGCACTCGAGTGGGACATCAGGCAAACAAAGCGCTGCCCGGAAAACCCCGGAGTCCTTCCTGGGCCCCAACGCTGCCCTGGTGAACCTGGATTCTCTGGTGTCTAAGCCACCACAACCTGTTACTTCACTGAACCCATTCTTGGCACCAGGTTGGTTTCTGCACAATCCTTCACATTTCTATTTTAGCTTTCCCTTCCTGTAGGAAAACTCTGCATAGCTCAGTGCTGTTGGAGTTAAAGAAGGGTGATTTGGGCTTGCTTTTTTTGGTTACTTCAGCCAGCAGATCATGGGCAAGAGCAGGAGGGTCTCAGGCATCCTGGGCTCACCCAGCACAGTGACAGTCCCTGAAAACACAAAGTCTCTGCTCTTGGTCTGCAGCTGGACTATTCCAGCTGTTCCCCTTCCCCTCGCTGAAAATGATCTGTGTTGGAAGGTTTGGGATTGTTAAAAATGGCTGAGCTCCAGTTGGTTGTTGTCAAAACAGGTAAGATTGCTTTGGGGAGGTTATAGGTAATAGGTTCCTGTGGAAGCAGGTTGGAATTGCCCTTTCCTTGGAGCTGCAGCAGGCACAGGAGATCTCTGACTGCAGCCTGAGGTTCCAGAGAGCAAACTCTGCAGGGTATTTCAGTGAGCTGCTGGTTAGTGTGTCTTAGGCTGGCACAATGAGCCAGTTTTGATCTGAAAACACGTTCTCAGTTTATTCTGAAAAAAAAAATTGGCTGTTGCAGTTCTCTTGTAAGCTGGGCCTGTTAGAAGTGAGCCATTGCTTCGAGCAGACTGAAATGGTGACACCAAACATGTGGCAGATGTGTTTTTTAGAAGCTGAAATTTGCACTGACATTTTCCTGTGTTGCTCGTAGGGTGAAACACTTGGAAACGACCTTTCAGTATTTATTTTCTTCACTCTTCCAATGGAAAAAAAAGTCGATTTATTAAAATCCTTGAGTAGGAAAAAGGCAGTGATTCTGAGCAGCCTTGGCAGTGAGCAGGGAGAGAGAGGAAATCTCCGTATCTGCCCTTCCCGGGTACTACAAAAAGTTTGTGAGGGGTCACTGGGCCATCCAAATAATCCTGGGCTTGTATGGTAAAAGGAATTTGCAGGGCTGGCGGCAATCCAGGGAACCTCAAAGGCTGGGAAAGTTGTGCTCTGCTTTTTTGAGCACCGCTGTAATTCGGAAACAAGTTGTTTACTTTGGGAATTCTTGAGTGAGCTCGGTGCCAGAAACATGAAAATGGAGGTGGCTGCTGAGAGCTTGGAGCGAACGTACAAATCACAGAATCCCAGAATGGTTTGGAAGGGACCTTAAAAACCACCCCTGCCATGGCAGGGACACCTTCCACTATCCCAGGGTGCTCCAAGCCCCGTCCAGCCTGGCCTTGGGCACTTCCAGGGATCCGGGGCAGCCACAGCTTCTCTGGGCAACCTGTGCCAGGGCCTCCCCCCCTCACAGGGAGCAATTCCTTCCTAATATCCAATGTAAATTCACTCTCTGCAGTAGAGGAGCACAGAGAGCTTGCAAAGTAGCATTTAAAAAATGAAACCAGTGATGTGGATGTCATAGTTAGGGCTGTTCCAGGTAACCAAATTTGGAACCTCTGTTTCCAGTCAGGGCTGTCAGAGGTGGGAGCTGTTGGTCAGTGAAGGGGTGTTGGAGGCATTGGCTGCTGCAAGGGAACAGACTGTGCTGGTGCTCTGCTTTGCTGGGTGGCAGATGCTCCAGAGGGTGTTTTGGGGGTGGGGATGCGCACAGGGAGCGTTCTTTGCCAGGAAAGACCCCGGTGTTGATGGCAGCACCATCTCTGTCCCCTTCTCTCCAACCCAGGCGCCGCCACCGCACCGACTCCAATCAACCCCTTCCAGGTGAACCAGCCTCAGCCACTGACCCTGAACCAGATGCGAGCGAGTCCCGTGATGGGAAGCAGCCCCTCCTTCAGCGCTGTGCCCCCGATGAGCATGGAGCCAATACCTCTGTCTTCCATGGCCCCCGTGCCCGTGGGGATGGCACCGCTGCCGGCCATGGGCACCGTGGCGTCCATCAGGATGGGCCAGGGGCTGAGCATTGCAGGATCAATGCCCCAAGCTCTGCACAGTACAGGAATGCCGCCGGCAGCCTCCCAGTCTGCAAATACAACTAACCCTTTCCTCCTATAAAGACCCAATTAAAGGAACTTTTCTTTTCCTAGTGTTTCCAGGCTGAAGTCTTTCCAGCGAAACGAACGTGGCCTGTGTGGACTGAACGGTGTGTGAGAGACTTGGAAGTAGATTTGCAGTTTACAGTTATGATCTTTGAAGAGTTGTCTCTACTTACCAGTTAATCTAAATCTAGTCTTTGCTACAGATGGTACCTTACTTTGGCTTGTTGAGCATCATGTGAAATGTTCAGACTTTTCACCAAAGTTAGATTCTGCCCATTTTTGTTACTTTGTTAATCATTTCAAATACACTTTCTAGGGAGAGAACCTGCCATTCGAAAACTCCGTTGGCTATTTTGTAGATGTCAGATCATGTGCTGGATTCCTGAATTTACTCTTCCCCTGCATCTGTCACTTCCTCTGCCCATAAGATAGACCTGAGATTCCGAGTGCTAGTGAATGTTTTGCACATAACTACACACAGTTCTAGACTGTTGGTTCACCCATAGTCCTTACTCTTAGAAGAGACCGACCTGGAGGGCCCAGGGGGGCTTGGTTTTTATGCATTAAACATTGCAAACTCGCACTGCTTTGGTATCTCTGAGGTGTGACTGAGAAAAGCAAGCTTGTCTCGAAAGGAAAATAACACAAAACCCCAGACAAAACACCCAAGACCATGCTCGAGTTGTGCTGTCGTGTGCAGTGTTGAATTCCTACACTACTCTAAGGACTCCTGGAACTCTCTGTGAGTGGCTGCACTCGTGCTGAGTGAGTGTCCTGCTCTGTGCTTGTCCAGTACCGGCTTCGTTTGGAAGTTTTTTCATGTGTATTTTGTTTTTATTTGACTTACAATGTGAGTTGAAAGAAAAAAAAAAACGGAAAAAAAAGAAAAGAAAAGAAAAAAAAAAAAAGAAATACAGTGGGACAACTTTGAATTCAGTTTCACCGGGGCAAGCTTTAAAACTAATTCAGGCTTAACCTTGCTATATGCAGTTACTCTTGTATACTTTTGCACATATTTTGTTTAGTACAGTTTCATATTTTGAGTTTGCAGAGTTACCTAATAGTCCTTTTTTTGCTAATTTTTATAATGTGGTTCTTATTTAACTGTCTGGTTTTGATAGATTTATCAAGTCTGGCTGAAAAATTAAGATATTGGCAAATGTCATTTTTATGGTTTTAATGCCCTCTTATTTATGGTTTTAGCTCTTTGTTTCTGTAAAGAGAGTTTAAAAGGGAAGATTAACACTAAAATATTTACTTTTAAATGAAGTATTCATAATGCAAATCAAAAACAAATCCTCGTGACTAATTATTTTTAGATGAATTGAATTTGAGCATAACATGATTTAAGACTGCATTAAAAAGAAAAAACACTAAAGTCGCCTTTCCCTTGATTTGTTCCCTTTTCCCAGTCCCCAGACTGGACAGACTTTTAGCCTTGATGAAGATCCCAAGAGAGGCTGTTTGGTTTTATTTTCCTTGTAAAACTTCTGGAGCTTTTAAAAATCCTGATGTACAAACACAACTTGTTTCATTTTATCCACTGATTTTTCCTGTTGGAAGGTGCACTCCGTAGGATAACTGGTTCCATGTCCAGCCATCCCTTGGGAGCTGAATTATCCCTTTTTAATGTTCATGTCTGGGCTCCTCGGCACCAAACCACACTCAGGGGTTCTGCTGGAGCCCCAGCCTCGATGGGGCTGAGCTCTGCTCTCCCAAAAATCCATGGAAAGGGATATCCCAGTGCTCCCTCCTGCCTGCAGGGCACCTCTGAATGGACTTGGTGGCCTTTCCCTAATGAAGAGGGGGAGAATAGAAAACAGAATATGCCAGAGTTGTGTTGTGGTGGAACAATTCCCTGTGGGGCCGGAGAGGGGCTGGATCCCATGGGAGAACTGGGATCGATCTCCTGGTGGGAAGGGGAGGCTGAAGGATGATCAGATTCAGGGCACAATCCCAGATTGGAGCTGTGTAGGGCAGTGTAGCTCTGGTAGTGTACAGAATGCTCAATGTGTGGATGTTCCTGTGCAGATGTTGGATCCTCTGGGATCCTCTGGAATTGGCAAGGAGGATTCCCAATCTTCATCTGCTCTTGTTTTCGTATAGGAGGAAAGAGGATTGCTGTCCACACCCAGCCTGTCTTTAAAAACTAAACAAAACCCCATTCATGTTGCCTTTCAGAGTAAGGAAAAAGACTTTTTTTGTTGTTGTTGAAGTTATTGAAAAGTGTAGAGCAGGAAGGGTGTGATTCTTGCAGATGTGGGATGGGGAAAGTGCTTTCCAGCTGATCTGTGGCAACATTTATCCAGGGTTGTTTTCCCAGTTTGATTTTATCAGCACTGGCATCGAGGTCACTCGGTGCTTTTCCCTAAGTCTGTCACCTGAGCTGCAGTGGGATGGGGCATTGTCTGTCCAGCCAGAAGTCCTGGCCATGTCCTGGGTAACTTTTTAGAGGCAAGATGGGGTTGATAAGAAATATTTAAAATGCTGAAATAATCTGCAGTTGGAGCTGTCACTGTGGATTGCTAAAGCTGTGCTCTGGCTCTGGGAGGGAGCCCTGGCTTAATGAAGCTGTTGAATGGCAAATTGTTGCTTTTACCAAGTCATTGCCCCAAGAACTTTATTCCTTTTGTATTAAAGAGACATTTTTGGCACAACAAACCCGGAGGAGGCTCCCTGGGGAGCCACACCCCAAATTCTGGTGCTGTTAAGATTTAGGCTGAGACTAACCAAGCCCAGATCCCAGCCTGGCAGAGGGCTTGTGGCAGGAGCTGAGTTTAGGAGGAGAAAGAGCTGGTTTGGTAAATGTTCCTGGGCTGGGCTGTGTCCTCAGGGGGTGGCACAGGGGGTCACTGTCCTGGCTGGGGATGCTCCAAATGGTCCAGCTCTTTTTGTGATGATTTTCCTGCTCTCCAGAATAATCCTCCCTCCCTCCTGGCCTTCCTACATTCCTGGAGGATGTTTGTGTGTCCCATCGCATCCCCTCTGCCCCATTTCTCCATTTCCCCCTCTTCTCCCTCTTTTTCTCACTTTGCAAATATTCAAAGTGCTTTTTTTCTTCTTTCACTTTTAAAATGTTAGTAGCCCAAAATAGCCTTACTGGTCAAATTGACCAAAGAGAAAAGTGTTAAATATTTTGTAAAAACAAAATCCCCCCCCTCTCCCCTTGGCATAATTTCCCCTCCCCAAAATAAGCTCAGTTATTTATTCAGTTTTATACTCTAGAGAAACTCAACTCCGTGCAGGGGGCAGGGAAGGGAAGCCCTGGTGGGTTGTGGTGTTTACAGATTTTGGGCAGTCCCGTAGCCAAGACAGCTCTCGTTGCCCGTGTGCCCCTTTGCTGTCCCGGGTCTGAGGTGTACTGTATGCCTGAATATTGCACAGGACGTGGAGAAAGAGGAGGTTTCTTTTTCCCAGCAGAATCTCACTCGCTTTCCTTTCCAAGTGTTACACTTCCAATATTTCCCAAACTTTCCATAATCCCGGGAGCCGGCTGCTTTTTCTGGATTTGTGCTGACTATTGACATTATTTACTGTATAAATAATTTATCATTTGTACTATTGTATCATAATGTCTGTATCTTTGTGTCATTTTTTTTTCCTCCCCCCCCCCCAAGCGGTGTCACAGATGTGATATTTAAACGATGCCATCAGAACAGTGGAAAGACGAGGGGTTTGTAGGTGACTGGTCAGAATTAAAATTGTATTGCTTCTATTCCGGCCCTGTTGCTTTGTCCAAGCTTCTGCGTGGTGTTTGTGATGCCATTCCCACCCGAGCCCTGCTTGCTGGAGTTCTGCAGGAAGCAAAACTGGTGGGTTTGGGGTGAGCTGGGATCAAGGTTTGTGGCAGGAGGGATCTCCCCGTGACTGAGACGTGCTCTGTGTGTGCTGTCAGTGGGATTCCTTGGATCCATCCATCACTTTTCCCGGGACAGGCTGCTCTGGCTGGGAGAGAGGAGGGTTTCTATGGCTCACTGAAATCGGGGTCAGTTGAGACCTTACTAACTCAATAAAAATGAAGACTTGTTGTGTTGCAGGTGCCTGAATTCCTTCTTTAAACCACGCTGCCCCTGGAACAGCCCCTCTGGAGGGATCTTGGAGTGCTGCCTCGGAGGAGGCTCTGGATTCGTGTCCAGGCAGGAATCTGGGGAAGGGGGCTGTGGAATGAGGGTTGGGGAGCTGTGACAGAACCTGGGGAGTCCTCGCTTCCCACTTTTATAGCTCAGCCTTGGCTCTGTCCCACGGATCACGTGGCAGGGCGCCTGCTTCCAGCCGGGAAGCGATTCCAGCTTCTAATTCTGGCTGCTTTAATTGAAGGGCACTTCATTAGCAGCAGCATCGAGAGCTGCCTCTCCAGAGCCCCTGCAGGTTCCCTGTTTAGTTTGCTGCCAATCAGGTGATCACTAATCAATGATCACTAATTAATGCTGAAGCTGTGGCGGGGCTGGAGGTGTGACCGTGGGAAAGGTGGCTTTGGGGAGAAAAGCCTCTGGTTTGGTTTCAGCCAGAGCTGCCTGGGGGAAGGGGGGAAGCTGCTGCTCCAGTAACCCTCAGGTTTCCCTGGAGAAGCTGTGGCTGCCCCTGGACCCCTGGAAGTGTCCAAGGCCAGGCTGGATGGGGCTTGGAGCAATCTGGGATAGTGGAAGGTGTTGGGGTTGGAACTGGATGGGCTTTAAGGTCCCTCCCAACCCAACCCATTCTGGGATTCTCTGATTCTCCTCCTGCCTCTTGGAACTGCACATTTTAAGCTAAATCCCTCTCTGTATGGAAGATGTGGGAATAGCTCAGAGTGGAAGCTGTGGTGACTCTGATCTCTTCCAAAGGAGCTGGATTCTGGTGGGTTCTGGTGGATTCTGGTGGGTTCTGGTGGGTTCTGGTGGGTTCTGGTGGCTGTGTGAGCCAGGGCAGCCTGAGCTGTCCCAGCCCGTGGTGAGCAGGGCTCTGCCTGTGGTCGAGGTTTCCGCTGACCTTGCCAGAGCTGCTCCCCCATCCCACATTTCCTCTTCCTCTCTCTGGAGTGAGGAGGATTTGCCCCTTTGCAGAGGAAAAGGCCTCTGGATAAGGAGTTATCTTTTGGTTTCCCCTCGCCCCCGCTGCTGTTGCTGAAGTTTTTGCTGAGTGTGTTGGTGTCTCCTCTCTGTGCTGGGCTGAGGGTGCAGCTCTGCCCCTTCTGCTGCTTTTCACGGAACTGTGAGGGAAGGGCTGAGCCCCTCTCGTGCTCTGGCTTTGGCAAGGCCTCTGCAGCGCCCTGCAAGCTGCATTTCAGGGAGCCAACCCGACTTATGAACCCCTCATGTTCAAAACTTCCATCTTTTTCAAGTTCAGTGCTTCCCAGGTCACCTTCTCCCCGTTTGTGAGTCGGATTTCCTAAGGACCGGTGTTTGTTTGGGAGCTCGGGATCAGGAATGGTGAAGAGCCAGTGTGGGATGTGGTGGTGGCAGTTCTGGTTTGCTGTTGATTGATTGTACTCAGTAATTGTTGAAGCCTTGGGGTTTCAAGGAGTGGGAAGTTCCCCTTGGTGCCAGTTCCTGTGGGGGAGGTGAATTGGCAGAATCTGGTGAGCCATAGGGAATTGGCATCGGGCCAGGGCAACCCAGCAGTGGTAAATGAGGAATGGGGGAGTGTGGGGATACCCTGGGGGGTCACAGCACATCCTGGGGCTGTGCAGGGAGAGCCCAGAGCTGGCCCAGGCCTGGACTGAGTCAGGGACCCTCATGGGTTTGGGAAATATTCCCTGAGAGATTAAAGAAAATTCCAACCCCTGCCATCCCCAGGGACACCTCCCACTGTCCCAGGGTGCTCCAAGCCCCGTCCAACCTGGCCTTGGACACTGCCAGGGATCCAGGGGCAGCCACAGCTTCTCTGGGCAACCTGTGCTGGGGCCTCATCACCCTCCCAGGGAGGAATTCCTTCCCAATATCCCCCCTCTCCCTGCTCTCTGGCAGTGGGAAGCCACTCCCCCTTGTCCTGTCCTTCCAGGCCCTTGTCCAAAGCATTCCAGGATCATCAGTGAGCGCTCAGCCCACGCTCACATCCCTCTGCCTGAGCTGTTCCTGGCACTTGTTGAGCAAACACGTTCCCATTTCAGGTGAAGGAAAATCAATGACACCTCCAATCACCCCGATAAAGCTGGAGTAAAGGTGGAGTTTGTCTTCCCAGCTCCCTGCCTGCTGCTTCCCGACAGGAAACCTCTCTGGGACACGGGAGCTGCCAGCTTTGCAGCTTGATTGCTTAGAGATCCTCCCAGGCAGGAATGGCATCCGGGCTTCTGCCCTGTTTAACCGCTGGAGCTGCTGGAGGTTGGATCAGAGCTCCATCCCAGCCAGGGGAATGTTGCTGGAGCAGAGACATCGGATTTCCCGTCGCTGATAAGCTGTCTGATAACCCCCGTGTGGATCCACTCCCTCTCCCGGCTCCTGCGGGATCAACACATGGGGTTGGGCTGGAGGGAGGGGATGGAGGGGAGGATCCTCCACAGGATGCTGACCCAGAGCGGGCTGGTCCCACCCATCCACC
>VZTH01016321.1:84524-185570 GCA_013397815.1 Aleadryas rufinucha | reverse complement strand
GGGAAGGGGCTGGCAGGAATGTCTCCTGATGAGTGTCTGAGGGCACTGGGTTTGTCTGGTTTGGAGAGGAGGAAGCTGAGGGGTAACCTCACTGCTCCCTACAGCTTCATGAGGAGGGGAAGTGGTCTCCAAAATGTCCAGCCACCAGTGTCTGAAGAAGAGCACATGAGCAGTGAGTCTAGTCCTGCCAGGATCCTGGGGGTACTCACAGACCTCAGTGGCTGGGACCGGCCCCCCTGGGACCCCCACCCCCACCATCTCCTGCCAAGGGCCCAGGGGACATGTCACAGCTCAGCCTGGGACCTTCAGTCCCTGCCTGAGCCCTGCTGTAGGTGTGCCCATCTCTGTCTCCATCTCCTGGGAGGATCTGGGACCTGCCCTGCAGAGAGCTGCTCTCTGGGGTGGAGCTCTCAGACCTGGGTCGAACCTTGTCATGCAGAATGCTGGGTGCAACATGTCATAACTCTCCTCCTTCTCCTCCTCCTCCTCTTCCTTCTCTCTCTCTCCCTCTCCCTCTCCCTCTCCTTCTCCCTCTCCCTATATTCCTCTCTTCTCCTCTCCTTTCTTCTTTATCTTATCAAGCAAGGTAATAATAGGTCATGAGAGTAGACTTGGAAGTTGATCAATAGTGACATCTGATTTCCATGTTTTCTAATTGACATCAGGATGGCTTGGGTTTGGCAGGTTGTATGCATTTTGGGGTGGAGTTGCTTGCTTTTGGGTGGTTGTATTGGTGAGGAATTTGCTGTTGGATGTTCTGTTGGTGTATTGACTGGGGATCTGATCTAGAAGCTTGCAATCCTATTTACACCTGTGAATAAAGAAACAACATTCTCCATACCAAAGGCTTTACTATCAATATAAATGAAACATTACAGGCAAGTGATTTCATATCCAGGAGGTCTTTTTTTTTTTCCTCTTCTTATCTAACTCTAATTCCTCTGAAGTTCCATTTAATAATAAGGGCTGTCACCTTTTTATCTGAAATACTATGAATTTTAAATATTAATTAATGCAGTTTTACTTTTAGCTTAAAATAAAGCTTTGCTTTATGTTGTTGGGGTTATTTTTTTTAATGTGAATCAGGTCTTAATATTCACATTAGGTTGTCTCAGTTGCTTGCATGATATTAAGAGTTGTGGTTTACATTCTGTTAGTCACCCTTGGCTGCTTTGTCTTCACTAGGCGCAGACCAAGAACTCTCTCGCACCAGAGGTGTCTCTGAGGGAGTGTCCAGGGTCTGCTAGACACGAATTGTTATTCTTCACTGCTTTCTAAATATGAGTTGTGGGAGGCAGGGAGAGAGGCAGGGAGGGAAGAGCTAAATGAGACGACCAGTGGTCTGTGCAAAGCTGAGAGACTTGAGACTCAGGATCAAGTCCCAGGTATGCTACAGAATTCCTTCATGAGCTTTTGAAATCAGCTTTAGCTATGCTTACCAGACAACTTGCAATGCTGTGGAAATATTCCCAAGCTAGTTAGACACCAAGAAGAGGGCTGCTATTCACACAGCACTTTATTTAGGTTACTTAACCCCCTAATTGATAAGCTGAGTATCTTCCAGGCTTGAGTATCCTCAGAGCTGCACTGTATTTGTAAACATCCCTACTGCATCTTTCAGCCTTTTTCTATGAAATCCTCCTTTCCTGATCACACATTTTTGACGAATTGCAAAGAGAGGTGCTATTTCTCACGCTATGTTTGGATGGCACCTAACAATGGATGTCATAATCTCTACCCAACAGTGTAATACAAATAAACAGAAGAAGTGATCCACTATTATTTGCTCGTACTGCTCTATCAGACAGAGAGAGCAAGCCAATTTTACACCCTTCAGAGTGAAAACACACATAAGCCTGTGGGTAGAATGATAAGATTGTAGATTGGATTAATATTTCAAGAAGGATAGCAGGATCTGTATCACCTATCAGACATCTGAAGTGGTCTGGATGAACTGTTTTGTTCCAGTAGTGAGACAGATTAAAGGCAAAGAAAAAGAAGGAAAACCAGACAGAATATCACTTAGACAGTAAAACAGTGACCACCACCAAGTCACACCCCAGTGGCTATAGCTCTCTTTCCCCAGAGCACCGGGCTGGCCTGAAAGGCTTCCCGTTACAAGCTGTCACAAGGTGGTGCAGGGGCCAATGTCCCTGCATGCCCAAGGAACCTCTGCAGGCTGGCATTTCTTAACAAGGGAAGAAGACAGGCTGTGCTGCCTTTTCAGTGATTTCTGCCTCCAGCTTGCTAATGAGCACTTTCCCCACTCCAAAAGCTACCTGGCTCCCTCTGTCTCTTTTTAGCAGCCTGCAGTTACTCTCATTTTCTTCCAAAAGATGCGCTTTAAGTGAGACAATCTGATTCTGGTTCAGAAACTTACATGGCAGCCCACCCTGGCTGTCCTGCACCTTGTCCTCCCCCTCTCTACTTGTGGTACTGTCTACCAAGTGTTTCGCCACTACTGAATCACAAACACAATGGCAAATAAAGCAGAAAGAGAAGAGATAAAGTGCTTGCCTTCTCTGTGTTGAGCCGTACAGCCTAACAGCTGGTATAGCATATTCCCAGAAGCCAGCTACCCTCCCAGACATGAATTGCATGGCACTCTACACCTAGTGTTCTGAGGCATGCTGGGGTTTTATTTACAGGATTCTGATCTTATTTTTTGGCTCTTCTGAATCATAACCTGAATACTGCAGTTATAATATGGATCCAAGGGTCACAAGGGCATGCTACAATTATGAAAGATTAATGAGATACTTCATTAACCTTTGCACTTTTGACTGCTCGGAAATATCTCATCTGTGTTATTTTAAAGAAGAAGGGGGAAAAAAAAGTCATAGCAAAAGGAAGCAAAATACTTTGGTGCTATTAGAACACTTTTGTGCCAGAATCTAGCACTGGTTTTTTTATACTTTGTCTTCTCTGTCTGCTCATACCTTCCACTGCTCTCCTTCCCCTGCTTTCTCCTTTCTCTCCAGGCCTGTTCTCACATCACCCTGAAGAAAGCAATGATCTTCTCAGTGGTAGAGGGGCATCTCAACAACAAACCACCCAAAATTCAGGGAAGTTTGTACTCTCATGACTGTTGTTTTAATCTTCTTTCATTTTGTGATGGTTTTCCAACACCTCCCATGATTTAATCGTGATTTTAGAGGCAAGTTTATTGTAGGTAAAAGGAGGAAGGTAACTTCCTATTCATGTAGCTGCTTTATGACTACTCTAAAGAAGTATGAAAGCAGCTCTAAAACACATAGCTAAGAAAGGAAAGGTACTGTCCCGGTTTGGGCCAATTTCAAGGAAAAAATGTCCAAAAGGATGTCTCCTCAAAGCAAGTAGGGCACTGCTGCCCCTCCCCCACCAGGTTCGGGAAAAGAAAAATATTCCCCGGAGGAATGTGAAAGACAGAAAAAGAACTATTTATTAAACCATCACACATAGGAAAACAACAACAATGCCAAAGACCCAAAATCTCTCCCACTGTAGAGCGGAAACCCAGAAAATTTGAGAGTCCTCACTGCAGGGGAGTGGTCTCTCTCCTCTTCCTTGGAGCTGGGTCGATGTGGGTGCCCCACTCCAGGCCAGGGGAGGGTCCCCCGGAGGAGTTCAGACACTCTGGTGATTTGAGCAAGTCCAGAGGAGAAGAAAACAAAATCAAGTTTTCTCTCTGTCTCTCTCCGAGGAAAAAAAGAGCCAAAAACCTGGGTGGAAAAAAGGCAGGCAGCGTGCTTCCTCCACACTTCTCCCCACAGAGCTGAACGCAGAGCAGAGCGACCTTGAAGCACAGACTGCTTTGAAAAGTTCGCCCGGCCGCTTCTCTCTGCTCTCCCAGGCTCAGTTTAAAAGCACAGGACTCATGTTTGGGCACAGAGCGATGGTAGGGGATACACATGACAAGGTCTCCCCAAGACAGGTACTTTCTGAGACTAAGTATTCTGTATATCAGGACAGTTTTAAACTATGTTAAAAATTTGTTTCTGTGCTGTAGTGAAGAAAATGAGGAAATGAGAAAAATCACAATAATTATAACTTTAGTCAAGCAGCCATTTTAATGTGCTCAAATTTTGCCTTAGATAACTCATTACCTAGGTCTTGATTTGTTATTTTTTTTTGTCATACTGTCCTTTGAATTTTTATAGGAATTAGAATTCAGTGGATTAAGCACTGTACACAACATTTTCCTACAGTGCTAAATTGCTTTTTGAGTCTCTTAAATCTCATTGAAGTCCAGTAAGCCTGAGAGTCTTGAATCATTTAGGTGTTCTTAAAGCTCTCCTTTAGTTTATTCTCTTTAGGGGTTACAGCCCTAACTCCAAAAGCCAATAGTTTAAAATTAGACAAGATAGTGAAAAAATTGATGTGAGCTTGATTTCATGGAGGGGGAAAAGTCAACGATATATTAAAGGAGACAGTTTCACACGTCAAAGTGCATCATGTAAATCTAGCATACATCTTTTCCTGCCCTTCTTCCTTTAATTCCAAGATTTAGTGGTGTCCTAGGTTACAGTGTAAGACGTGCCCAAAAGCATTTATTCTTTTACCATCTTCATAAATATTGAATCCAGGTGGGGCAGTGTTTTCCTTGCCTCCTCCCTCTGGGAGCTATCTTTGTTTAATGGGCAATCAAGGACCCTGCCCATGGCTCATAGATAACTGCCTCTGGACAATCTTTTGTTAATGGGCCCATCAATGCCTTATCATCCCATTGTGAGAAGCTCTACACAGAGGGAGAAACCAAGCATTCCATCCTGGATATAATCTGGGATTCCAAACACCACAGACAGCCTTTTCCCACTGGATTTCCAGAGGACAAGAGCCACCACTGGACTTTCAGACGAAGATCAGACTCTTTTTCTACAGGATCACTGCTTTAACAGGACCACTTCATCTGAACTGCTACCAGCACCCTGACTGACAGGGTGCCGGGTTGTATTCTGACTTTGTCAGTGGTTCGCTTTTTGTACTATTGCATTTATTTTATCTTTTCCCTATTAAATTGTATTTCTGATTTGGAGTCTCGCACTGGTTTGCTTTCAAACCTGTACAAGTGGTTTGTCCATGTCCATGCTTGAATTGGACAACAGGGACCAGTTTGAGCTCTTGCTTCCACAGTCCCTGCTGATGTAATTTCAAGCTGCTCCACCTCATCTCCATAGTCACTTTTTTGTCTATGTTAAGGAAACATCCAACATACTGTCCAAAGCAAGCTCTTTTTCCTCTGCAAAACTGTGAACTTTGCCTTTTTTATTTGTCTGTGGGATTCCCTATCCTCACTGGGATTGTGTCAGTAACACACTGTGCTTTTATGAGGCTTGCTCTTTTCCTCCTATAAAAAGAAAATGAAGGAGGAAACACTGGTGACCTGTGACTCCAGAATATTGCTCTATGCTCAGTAATGAACCTTCTTGACGGAGAGAGATGGGATTTGGGAAATGCTGAGGAGCCACTCCCAGAACAACATGATTTTCCAGGCAATGGGCATTGATGTAAATCACTGTCCTTAAATCTCACACCTGTAACAAGCTCCTGGCCCATCCACTCTAATTCAGCTGATGCTGAATCGTCACATCCTAGAGGTTTCCTTTGAATTTTTTAGTTTGCTTCTGGACATAGAGGCTCTTAACTAATTAAAAACAACTCTTAAAGCTGAGATACCAGTTGGTGATATCCAGTTAAGCTTGTATCACTTTCACCAAAGACTGTGGGTGAAATTCTGGCCTCACAGAAATTACTGCATAAAACTCCCATGAGGGAGGCTAAGATCTTGTCCCATAAGAACAAAGGTCAACAGCCCTTAGCAGCCTTTTAATTTGCCAACAGAAGGCCTAAATCCTTAATTTCATTCAAAATTTGCACCTATAGATAGATTAGTAGTTTAGCTAATACCTAAAACTAGCAATATATTTTTGCTGTCTGAAAAAGAATCCTGGAGTCTGGAGAAAGGCTAATGCAGTCGAACAGTAACAAATTATTTATAAATGAGCATCAGGCCTTGTGTTGCCTTGCCAAGGCCTGCTTGGAAATGCCCATCAATCACCTTTAACTGGTGTGCCTAATCTCCCACTTCAATTTAAGGGTCTTTTTTCATCCTTTTTTCCTGTAAATATACCTTTTTTCCCTCTCCTCACAGAGGAACTGGTGAAGGTCAAACATCAGTTCCTCTTTTTATACTGGACAATTTAAAGTCTATAACGATGAACTCTATATTGAACGCTTGTCTTAGTTCAAGATGTTTCTAACTTGGGCTTTTCACAAACTGTTATTGATCTCCGCCTCCAAACCAGTAAATCCTTTCGTGTAGTAATTCCATAAATACAGCAGAGTTGGGAAGGCTTTGAATCTTCATTTGATCAAAAAGTTCCAAATCTCTCAGATAAATCTGTAACTCTCAGTGGCAGCTTTGAAGGTGTTCAATCATCTTTCCTTGGACACTAAATGAAATGCCTTGAGTTTATGTTTAATCTTTTTGCTATGCTTCCATGACATCTGTCTTAAGTATATTGTCCTCAGGTGTCTGTCAGTTAAATATAGTTTGCATTTATCATTATGAGAAAGAGGTTATCCACTTAATAAATTTAACTAACTCTTTTCCTCTTCTTTTAATTTATGGTCACAGACAGATATTTCAGGAGGATGGGGGGGGTGGGTAGAATAACTACCTGAATCTGCCTGATGTCTTCCTATAAAGTTCTTTAAAAACTGGGTTAGTAAACTCTAATCCCTATTTATTTGGACTATTTATAATAAAGCACATAAGAATCTCCCTTGAAAATATTTGGATTGGGTGAAATTAACTTCTTACAGGCACAAAAAGAGGCGGCACTGGCTACTAATTTAGATGTAGGGTCCGAAACTGATTGCCAAGCACTATTCTTGGCTCCTTGTTCTTTAGCTGCTTGGCAATGTGGGAAAAGTAGCTGCCTCAACTACTACAGCTGGAGTTACTTCTTAAATTTGATAATACATGCCTGTATTTTTTCTGTAATCTGAATATTTTTACTGGTAACACAATTGTCCTGCTAACCTGGAATATGTCCTTTCTTTGCTGTATAAGGGGTGGAAACAATATTATAGAGATGAAGATAAGGAGCTTTTTTCTGCAGAAATGAACTGTCATCAGATTCAGAATATATCTCTTTTATTGCACATCTTTGTATAATGTGCTACAGTAAATGTTCAAAAACACGTCATGCAAAGTATCTCCCAATGACATGTACAAATCAAAAACTCCTTACTCTATTAGGCATTAAAAACATCTATTCATTAGTGATACTAGTTTTATGGCATTTATAACTTTCCCTATTTCTGAGGCCTTGCCTGTGTTCAACAAAAAATATCTTCCTTTTTCTGTCCTGCAGAGACAATCTTATGCCTGTCTCTCTCTGCTCTACAGGCAGTGTCCTAAACTGAAAGATATAATCTGAGTAAAATTCAGAGGAGCTGTTTTTTAGTTTGAATTTGACTTTTAAGTTTGCTGCTTCTGTTTCAGACTCAGAGAAAGAAGATTTGTGTCTGAAAGTTTGTCTTCCCATTATTTGTCAAAATCTCTAACCTTTTCCTTCCAGCCTTGACTTCATTATACATTAGCATATCACAGCTATTGCAATACTACTACTGTCAAAAGAAGACAATAACTGAAGACTGATTTGAAAAAATAAAGTTGCCCTTGCAGGGCCCTAGATTTGAATTGTTTATTGTTCCTTTGGATAAAACCATCAGGTTTTTGGTTTCATCTATTCACTCTTGGCCATATGTTTTTCCTTCTGATATTCCTGTAGTCTCCCAAGACTTTCTCTAATTTTAAGAAAGCAGTTTGCTGGCTGGATAAAACAAGGCCACAACTACACTTAGCTAAATCAAGGCCTTGTTATGATTTTGCAATTTCTTTCCCGAGGGCTTTCACTTTAAAATTCCTCTCAGTTTATCAAACAATCCCTAATTGCTCTTTAACATCCAGTTAAGTTTAATGTTTTGTAGATTTTGTATTCAAATAAAAAACTTTTGCTGATATTTATGCTAGGTGTGAAGCTCTGCTTTTTCCCTTCCTCCTTATTCTCAAATGTGAGGTGAATGCAACCAAGTGAAATTCTTTTATCACAAGCAATAAAGCCAGTGGTTATTAAATAGTAGTCTATCATTTGCATTGGCTTTGTTACACTTTTAATGAAAAGCATGATAAAAGAAGTGCATAGGAGCCCAAAATAAATGTTTTGGGGTAGTAGTTCTGCCTTGTAAAGGTTTGCAAATTCCTGAGCTTGATCACAGAGAAACTACATCATTTTTGTTTTGGCGCCATGTTAGGTATGGCAAATGTTCACAATGTTTGAAAACAATGATCAGTTACTAAAATTTACTTCAGGATGTGCTTGTGTTTATTAAAAAAAAATAATAATCCATCCTTCTTGTCCATTAACCGTCCTTCCTCCCCCCCCAAAAAAAAAAAATTGTTATTTTTTCCTGTAAACTAAAGTAATATATACACACACACACAATGGATATATATAATAGGTATTTGAAATGTCATGTTTAAGTCCTTTGAGCCTGCAAAAATCTAGTCAGGAAAGGAGCCAGACTGTGCTTCCAAACTTTTTAAATATGTCATCACATTTGTGAAGGACTGGTTTTGCACCAGGGAGACTAGCAATAGAATTTAAAAGACTCGATCCAAGAAACATAACAAAGGATGATTTGAAGGGCTGCATTTATAGTAAACACAGTGCTGTTAAATCAGTATGTGACAATGAGCAGTATATGTGACCACCAGCTCTCTAAAACTTTGCTTAGATCCAGCACCCCCACCTTGTTAATCTGATGGAACACATGCTCTTAAAACCAGACAACATGCCAGAAACTGACCAAAAAAATAAAAATTGGATAAAGTGGGTCAAATTTGACATTCATTTGGCAGATAACAACACCTGCTGTTCATCTGTCTGCATTCAAAGAGCTGGCCAGCTTGCAGTTCATCAGCATTGCTTTCGTTCAGGGGTCTACCTTATGAGTGACTGCCTGTGAAGTCACAGGTGAGTGCCTTCTTCCATTTCTTTTTACCAGGGAAAGGAGATACTCCAAATAAACTCATGAGGGATGAAAAGTAATTGGAAAATAACACTCCTCCTGAAACACTCCTACAGCCATTTTAACCCAGAGTACATTTGGATAGTGCTCTACACCATATTTGGCTTACTTAATGTTTATGTGACTTGATTTTGTTTGTATTCTCTGCTTATACATGGAGCCTGGTATGAAGTGGAAACCCATTGACTCTTCTACACTAAAGAAACATACACAGAGCACAAAGAACAAGAAAATTAGAAGATTCCCCAGGCTGACTTGCAGTTTGGCTAACGTGGACCGAGACAAGGATAACACCCTGGGAAACTGGTATTGATGCCATGATGCTTTTTGCTTTTTATATATACCCCTCTACATACTCTTTTATGTAGCTTTTATGTATTCTTAAGGGTCTTTTAGCCCACATACTTCTAATTCCTCAGGTTTGATAAATAGCATAGACCCAATATTCCATTAAGCTGGGAGACCAAACGTCTTGGAAGCCTCAGACACCAAGGTCTTCTCTGGAACACATTTTGCAAACTAAGATAGGCCTGTCAAGGGGGAAAATTCATCAGAGAGGGGAGTTCACTCAGGCTCTCATTGGGGAATCTTTGATAGATATGTTAATTGGTAAAGCCTATAATTTTATACCCAAACTCTTCTGGGTGTGCATTTCGGGGGTGCTCATGGGGGTGCATTTCAGTGCGCACTTCAATGTGTATTCCAGCGTGCTCCACCTCGACGAAGTGCACCAAGGATCCTTAAAATAAATACCGAGGTAAAATCCCTTTTTCCCTTCTAACTGTGTTTGGCTCTTGATTTTAAGACCAAGAAAAGGTTCATAACCCATCAGAAAATACATAGAATAGAATTGTAGAATAATTAAGCTTGGAAAAGGCTTTCAAGATCATTAAATCCAACCTTTGACCAAATGCCATTATGCCTACTAAGCCATATTACCAAGTGCCACATCTGCTCATTTTTTGAACACTTCCAGGCATGGTGACTCCACCACTTCCAAGGCTTAACTACTCTTACCCTGAAGAAATTTTTCAAAATATCCATCCTGAACCTCCCTTGTTGCAACTTAAGGACATTTCCCCTTGTTCTGTCGCTGGTTGCCTGGGAGAAGAGACCAAGCCGCAGCTCACTACAACCTCCTTTCAGGAAGTTGTAGAGAGAGATAAGATCTCCCCTGAGCCTCCTTCTGTCCAGGCTAACCAACCCCAGCTCTCTCAGCCACTCATCTGAGGACTTATGTTCCAGACCCTTCACCAGCTCTGTTGCCCTTCTCTGGATGCACTCCAGCACCTCAATGTCTTTCCTGTAGTGAGAGGCCCAGAACTTGAGGTACTTAAGGTGTGGCCTCACCAGTGCCAAGTACAGGGAATGATCACTTCCCTGGTCCTCCTGGCCACACTATTGCTGATACAGGCCAGGATGCCATCAGCCTTCTTGGCCACCTGGGCACACTCTGGCTCACATTGAGTCACTGTCAACCAGCAGCCCCAGGTCCCTTCCCGCTGGGCAGCTTCCCAACCACTCTTCCCCCAGCCTGTAGTGCTGCCTGGGGCTGTTGTGATCCAAGTGCAGGACCTGGCATTTCACCTTATTGAACCTCACACCATTGGCTTCCACCCATTGATCCATCCTGTTCAGATCCTTCCTGCCCTCCAGCAAATCAGCTTGGTGTTGTCTGTATGTATGGCCAAGCAATACACAGATATCAGGAGTAACTTCCTGAAGGCAATGGTTTCTCTGTATGGAAACTGGTGTGCATTTCAGTTTCGTTATAAAGCCACTGCATGTTAAGATATTGCTTAAACCAAGGCATAGATAACTTCCTTGATTTTGAAAAGGGGTGGATCTGTCATGCTGGACCTCATCTAATAATGTTAAACTGTCCAAAAAAAGGCCTTCCCTCTTGAATTTGAAGCTATCTATTTATTACTATTTCCCATGGAAATTGTCACTGACAACACATGTATTCCTTCAATGTACTTCTATAAAGTGGCTGGTGCTACAAAACTGTTTTGTCAAAAAGAAAAAGAACTGCTGTCCTTTGACTTTCTTAAGTCTTGCTTGGTGGCTTTTGATACATGGTCACATTATGACCCTGTGTTTTATGCCACCAATATATTTTCAAAATTCAGTCAGTATGCCTTTATGTTTTTCACTTTCCTTTCAATGTTAGATGTGAACAGTTCAGGGCTTGCAATTTCAAGGTTGCAGCCCTTAAAATTTACCCTCCTCAAAAAGTGTCTTGCCAAGTGTCAGAGATCTAGAGTTAGAAGTAAACAGAGTTGACAGGACCATTTAACTTCTATTCTTAGGTATTCCTCCTGTAATAATACAAGGATGACATAAGTAGATGCCAGAATCCATTATCCATTTCCTCTTCTGACATAATTTACCTAGTTAATACAGGACTGGTTTATTGCTGAAAAAAATCTTTGATATTTAGTAATGTACTTTTATTGTTAATCTTGTGGTTAGTAAGCTGGTTTTCTGTCGTTTTCCACTTTACCCCTAGAGTTTTTTAAATATTTGCCAATTTCAGATGCACTTTTCTGGATGGGTAGACCCCTTAGACTATGAAGTCCCTGAAAACTTTGTGGTGAGAGGAGACTGGGGAGGAGAAATGAGATAAGTGTGATTTTGTACTAACAGTAAGTCCACATAAAAGGTTATCCATGAATCCATAGAAAACAGGGTTTTACTCTTTCTGATATTCAGAAACTAGTTTAAATTTTTGTTTTCTCGTGTCCATGTTCATGACTGGAATATAGTGCACTCACAGTTAATCTTTCCCAGGTACATGCATGCTGTCAAATTGTTGTCTCTACACAACGCACACTTGGTTCTCCTAGCAGTCTGCACTGAACATATTTCTTCATTCTTTTATTGCTTTAGTTGCCCTCATTGGTTTTTTTCTGATTTATTTCATATTTTGGGTCGGAGTCAGTGCTTTTCCACCAGCACCAACTTGACTTACAAAATAAATCTTGCCATTACAGAAATGAAGGTAATGGCAGTACCAGAGTGGTGTGTACAAAATGCAGGCCTGGCCTCGCAGAGTTGATGTAAAATAGTGCTGCTATTGCTCCCTTGATTCCTCACTGGGTAATGCTACTGTTTATGCATTTCAAAACAGCAATCACCTCTTTTTGCAGCAGTAGCTTCACACTTCATGCTTGTCTGGAGTTAATGGGCTCAGGCTGTATTGGGACCTCTTGATTAAGCTTTGGTATGGTGAAACACTTCAGGTGTACTATGTTTGATCACAGCCCCAGCCTGCACAACAGAGCCTCTCTCCTTCCCCAGTGAAGCACCCTGAGCATATGGTTGGGGTTTCTTTTTCTAGAGTTTGCTGCAGTTTAGCTGCCTCCTTGGCAGTTTAACTGCTCATCTTAGCGTGTCCTAGGCTATTTATGCCCAACAGCCCAATCTGATTGTCCGCAGTTAGATATTTAAAGCATTAACCAAACACTAAACAAGTAGACTGACTTTTATTTGATTTTTTTTCCCCCTCAGTTTGTTTAAAATCAGTAGGGTTCCTGAGTGCTTGAGAAGTCTGAACATCACATCACTTTTGAGGCATATAAAGTTTAAGACCGAAGTGTTGATATTGTCAGTAAGTGGGATTTAGAAAAGTAAGCTCCTCAGCTGCATGTCCCAGCAGGGACAGTAGGAAAAAAAAACCTGAATGATGCTAAAAAAAAAGGGCAGATCCATTCCTGTTTGTTTACCATGTGTTACACCAGACCACTGTAGAAATCTGGGTTCAAGAACATTGTAACTCAACTGATTTATAATGGCCAAGGAAGTTGCCATCCATCAGCTAAATCAGTGGGCATAGACTTAGCCAATGCTGCATACTGAAATCATCTCTTTCAGACTACTTCACTGCCTCAGTCAAGGTAGATGGAGCCACAGCTCAGCTGCTTCTGAACACCAAGTAGAACTTGCCTTTAGCAAACTTTCAATTATTACTGTGTTCCTGGAGTACCAGTGAAGAAAAAAGGTTTTAATTGTTTCGCCAGCTGGACTGATTAGACTTCTCTTATGTAAATTAAGTAATCTCTTACTTCCTAAGAGAAGGACTATGTCTCTAGAAGGATGACTCCTGCTGGAGCTTGCAGAGGTAGCTAATTCAAAGACACCACTCTAAGGTACAAGTCTGCCAGTCTGAAGTTCAGCAGCAGAAATATGCTGACATAGTTATTCCTTACATGATGTATTAACGATGTATTAATCATTGCTATGTCCAATGCAATTAACTGTCTGAACTGGGGTTTTTTTTGCAACAACTGTCCATATTTATATATTTTTATATATATATATACGTATATGTATCTGACATGCAGCATGCACACAGCAAAAACTGATTTGTTTATATGTATGGTCTGTGTGTAAAATCTTGCTTTTTCACTTGAAGGAATATAAGCAACCTTCTACCACCCCAAACATTTTGTCTGGAAATTTAAGTGGATGCTTCCCAAGGGTTGCCATCCCTTTGAAACAAACTTCCAGTCCAAACTGGATCTCCTATGAGGTGTCAGCTCTTGGTGATTCAGCACAGTGCTTCATGGATGGAATATGTCTGGTAAGCTACAACTCCCATGTAGCTTAACAGAGCAGAAATCTTCATTTTCTTGAAACACCCAAATGTTTTCCATCTTCCAGGTACTGCTCATAACAATATAGCTTTTTGTAAATGAAATGCAAGTCCTGGATAGAATATAACTCTGGAGAGCCATAGACTAAGTTTTCAGTTACAGAATGTGATTTTCTAGCACAATGTACCTTACAATCCATGGTCACTTTTTAAGCAAGTAATTAAACATTACTGTGAAGTATGTAAGAAAAATTATACCCATTTAACAGATGCCTGCATGGAAACAAAACAAAGCAGTAGCTGGTAGTCCCTGGGAGAGCCAGAACACTGCATTCATTTCCAGCTCCTGTATCTTAGCCTCTTTCATAGCATCACATATTGTCTTCCAACTGCAATTTTCACAATTATTCCTCAGTAGATCAACTTTCTTTGAACTACAGCATTTGAGCAGATGTTTTAATTCATCCTCATCACCTCAACAAGGAAATGCTCATTGTCCTTGGAGATTGTTTCTCTGAAATTGCTGGTTTTGCCTTGGACAGTGACCTCAGGAACATCCTGGTGGCCCTGTGAAAGAGGCCAAAGCATTCAGCATTGCTGCATTGATAAAACAGGTTTTCTACTCATGACTGGTGAAGAAGAAGCCTTTGCAAAATAGTTTCTAACTACTGGTGGTAAGTAACTGTTGTATTATCCAAAATGCCTTGTTGCTAAACATTTGTTGTGTCTTGTTTTGGTCACGGCTCAGATATTTTATAATGCAGTAGGCTGCCTTTCAAGAAGAATCAGCCTGGATTTTTTTCTTTCATATTTCTTTACCCTGTGTTTTATAATCCAGTTCTACTATAAGAATCTGAAAATGTCTTTACTTCTGCTGATAAAGCTTGCTTTTTTTTTTTTTAAATAATTTTGTGGGACAGCTATTTTAATATAAACCTATTGTTAGAGGCTTATTTATCAAAAAAAGAATCATCATTAATGGTTAGAGCCTTGAACTAGAAGCTGCTCTTATTTGCATTATTGTAACACCCTCAGGTCCCTTAAGAGATCTTGCACTGGCCTTCGTATTACACTAAGATATTATAGACAAACAGTAAGATGCCATTTACCATTCCTATCCCTGAAGAGCCCTCAACCTTCTTGTTAGTTGCCTGACTTGTATGCTCATTAATTTTTCTTCTTTCCCTCTCATCCATATGCAGTTATTCTTCTTTCTATTTAGCTATTTTTACTCATAGGATTCATCCCTACCATAGAAGTGTAAGAAAACATCAGTTGTATTATTCTGGCACTGTACAACCTGAAATACTTACAGCTTAAGATATAGGCTTGCTTCTGGGGTGGGTTTATTTAAAGAGGGAATTGTGCCTGAATATGAATATTAATGGAGCTAGGCTAGTTTTATATCAGTTTCACTGTGAAAACAAACTTTCTTACTCAATCCTACATCTCCTTTATTTACTTTCTCTTTATAGCCATGTAATTCCATACACTTTGACAAAATGAATTATGTCTCATGCTAGCATTAACAATAAGAGGAATAAATGCAAACAACACATTATACAGGTAAACACTACAGGACACAGCCATTAGAGGATATACTGGAATGTAAATTGTATGTTTCAGATGATGAAAAAGATTGTAATGTGCTTGCATTTGGTTATTTTTATTTCCCTCGATTTAGTCCAAAGTATCCAAGATCCTTGGTGGGTCTGTTACTCTAAGATGGATTACAGGATGCAATTACTTTTGTAGAAGGAAACACTTGCCTGAAACTGTACAGGAGTCAATTTTATGTAGTTCAATTTGGATTTCAAAACAGTCTCCTACATGCAGAACATAAACACCTTCCCTCTCGTCTAGGTGGAGGTAGCAAAATGAGGCTCCTAATACACGCTGGGTGGTAGGAGGCATGCTGGAACAGGGACCCAGCGCTGCAGTCTGTGCAAGAGGAGGGATTCCCAGGAACCTGGGAAAATGGTGCAAAGCTGTTACAGTTAGTACTGTGAGTTTCGTAATGGCTCCACTGATAATTGTAACATTGGCCAATAAAAGCTGGCTTTGGTTTTGTCTCCTTATTTCCAGATTTTAACTTTATTTTGCTCTTTTTCTTTTATTATTCTTCCCCCTACTCCAGGTTGGGGGGTTTTTTTGTTTGTTTGTTTGTTTTCTTTTCTTTTTTTTTTTTATGGTCCTCATCAAGCAGCTGTTCCTAGTGTGGGCGCCTGATCACTGCTGCTTTTCATTTGCCATAGTCCCTCCAGGACTCTCATGTCATCAACACCTGTTTCTTATTCTTTTGGGTGGTGACTAAAAGGCGCATTAACCAGATCCTTCGGTGTCATTCACAGAAATTACCTATTGCCAAGGTAAACAAAGACTAAGACTCCAACTCTGTTATCTTCCTTTTTGCCTTTCTTTTTTCTGTTTTCTGGGTTTGTTTTTTTTTTTTTCCCCCCAGCCCCTTCCATCAGAGGAGGGCAAAATTCTTGGTCCTTTTTTTTAGATCACCTGTCAGTTCTTACTAATAGTGTCCTCCCTTGCCAACCCACTATCTACTCACCCACCAGCAAGTCAACAGTATTCTTAATACCTGCTTTTATAGTGAGTACGTGCAAAAAAATTCTGCTCATAAAACAACTGTAAGTTTAACTTTTTGGCCTCTAATTTTTTTTTATTCCTAGCTGAAATGAAGAGAAACGGACCCTTCCTCTCATTTTGCCAGTAGTTACAGCCTGCAGTTTTACCTCTGTAAAATTGCATTCTAGTTGGTGAGCTAGATTTAAGTCTTATAGTTCACACTGCATTAGTCACTGCTCTAGTCCTCCTCTGAATTGTCATCTTAGTACATGTAAGAAAGCCATAACTAATGCTATTGTTTTAACTGTAGTTGTTGGAATGTTTGTTATTCTACATAGAAAATATACTCATCAGACTGGAATCATTCTCCAAGAAATTTGTTTTGGCAGAGCTTTTCTTGGTGGGCAGTAAGGAGGACTGAGTTGTTTATTTTTTGGAAAGCTTTGATAAGATGCTTAAAAAACCTTATGGAAAACAATACTAAATCTAAATCCCTCTATTTTTAATAGGCAGAAAATGCAATTAACCATCTTTCCCTAGAGTAGCAATATAGAAGGCTCCAGCAGGTGTGTTACTATTGCAACATCAAAATAAAAAGTCTAGTCAGCCTTTCACTATAAAAATAAGTGAAATGCAGAGCAGATGCTGTAATAACCATTAATTTACATTCACCAACTATATTTGTTGTAAAAGTAGATGAGGACACTGGAAAAACAAGTTATTTTTGGCTCTTCCCTGCAATATCACAAGAAAACTACTGTAATGTGTTTAGCAGAGCAATGAATACATATTGGCCAAATTTATTTCTGCTATAACCCTGCAGAAATGTAGAATGAATTTAGTTCTAAATTTCACTTTGTGGAAGGAAGGATAAAATTAAAGGAGTTTATTAAACATCACCAGAAATTTTTCAGATCTGGTACTGAACCAACTTTGAAAAACGTCACAAGGAAAACAGAATGATACGAAGATTTTACCTAAATTTTACTGATCAGGATTTACAGTTGTAACTTTCTATTAGAAACAGATTTTAATGAGCTGTGTAATAACCTATATCCAGAGGAACTCAAAAGGAAAGTAGCATTTCTTGGATGCTGATTTCTGTAAGACTCCTGTGCTTAGCGTTGGGGTTTTTGTGCTGACTTTACCATGCAGTATGTCCCTGCAGAACCTCAAGTAGGTGTGGGTGCATTTGGACTACTGGGTGAAAAGGTCAACACTATCTTAGGTTCTATGGTAGGTTTCATGTGGGGATGCTCAAGTGCAGTATATACAATTAAATGAACTTTGCCATAGGCCAATTTATGCCATTTAGTTATTTTTGGAGATGAAAACAAAAAGCTTAACCAGCCTTGCCAGTTTACTAGAGGGGTTGAGAGTCCTCACTACAAAGCACACTGTTCAACTACTGAAATAATTTGCCCTTCAGCTCAAAGGATTTGTGTCACTTCTGTCTGTTGTGCAATATTTGACCCCCCTCTCTATTAATGGCAAAGGATAAGAACCAGTGAAATAATTTCAAAATTATTCTTGACTTCATTTTTCATGAAATTCTGCTATTAAACCAGAGTTCTGACTTCTTTGCAAAGTTGTCTTTTTGTAATGAGACTACAGTCTAACAGATCGTGGGTCTAACACATCAAGACATAAGCCTTTTTCTCTCCGATTGTTATTCATGCAGGTGAGTGCTTATGATATTTTGTCTATATTTGACTGTATCGCAAGTCAGATTTTTTTTTAAGCCATATTATATATCTGCCTCAGTCTTGAATGGAAACTTGATTAATGTCTTTTACTGGTGACTTGCTAGACCTGTGAACTGCTTTAGTGTGAATTGTTTCAGGCTGGCTATGAAGCCAAACTTTCAGGTTTTCCAGCTAAGCAAAAAAAGCCATACACAAAATAAATTGTCAGAGGTTCACTTTAGTAGAAAAATTTGCAGGGGCTTTTGTTTTCCCCCTCTGATTTTTCAATGAAAACAACTGAGAAAATTCACTACAGATTTGCTGGTAAATTTAGTTCAAGGTGGGCATTTTTCAGAGAGTAAAAAACATGCTTGAAGTCTTTTTTCCAGCTGGAAGTGTAACCATTGTGCTGCATCCTTATTTTTAGTAAAAGAGCTAGTGCATAAAGAGTTTCATGCTGAGCAAATTTGAGCAAGGTGAGATAAGTGGTCAGACAGTGACTATCAGTGATTCTCCCCCATCAATCACACAAATGATAAGGGGGGAAGGAGAGAGAAAGAGGGGGATTCTCAAATGAAATGAGGAGAGGTATGATGGTTTGAGATGCTTCGGGAAAGAAAGACACCTTATAATAGAGAGAGGGCAATAAAGGGAGAGGATGGCATCTATGTATGTGTCACTTTTCAGTGGCCCTATGTATGGTTCTGGCTTTGACCCTGACACAGAGGGATATTCACACAACATGACTGTGGTTATTTTACATTGCCAGCTGATTTCCCTGGACTTTCTCTGTTGTCAGTGGAAAGCAAACACTTCTCTGGAGGGTAATTCAGAAAAGGAGCCTAATTCAGTTGAGCAGAATTGGTCTTTAGAGAATATCTGCTTTTCTCCATTGCCTATGGAGGGCATCTAAATCTGGGTTTAAAGATAAACGGCGTGATTACTTTCTCTTTTCCTCAGCGGTTCTGCTCTGACTTTAAAGGTCCTGGGTAACTGGACCATGTGATGTTTATTTTGGAGTTCTGTCAGCACTCAGACACACACAAGGGAATGCATTTCAGATGCCACACTTGAACGGCTTCAATTCTTAGACCGAATGCATTTAAAAGACGTGGAATCCAAAATTTGAATCTCTATTAACCAACTGGTAATGGCCTTATAAAGAGGATATGGTCACAGGGGCTATAACCAGCATACAGGATTGATCTTAACTGGCTACATGGGGTAGAAAAAACACATGTCACATTGTGGGCAAGTATTTTATATCCAAATTGCTATCTGGAAAGGAAACTCCTAACTTTGTTTGCATTGAGCACAACACCACAGAGTGGTGTTTTCAAGAAAATGTCATTTCATCAAAAGTTATGTCTACCTCAACAGGTAATACAGTGTAAAGCAAGTAGATTTGTGGGATGGAAGAATTGATGTTGAGCATCTTGAACCCATTGTGCTTGGTTCAGGGTGTGAGTTTGTGGGGGACGAGGGATGCTGTTCTTTGGACTAGCTTTAATGCATCCATTACCTTGAATGGATGCCAACACGCAAGCTACACATGGCAGGAGAGAATGCATTTTCTATTTTTGTCATTATTATTTTTATTATACATTTTTGTCCCTTTTGCCTTTCGTATTTTTTTTTTACACACCTCGCTTATTTTTCTTCACTTTATTTTTATCATTCTTATGAGGTTAGTAGGACTTCAGAGAAAAGCTCATGTAGCCACATGGACTCCACTACCCACTGGCCAACTGAATAGTTGCATCTTGACACGCCCAGTGTCTCCAGGCAGCATGAATAGAGAAAGAAACATTGTGAAGCTAAAACATTTGTAGTATGGACTCCCTCTCATGCTGTACATACGGCATGAGTGTCTAATGGCACGTATGTGCTTTAAACTTCCTATTAACTTTGGGCATAGCAAAAAATAAATTATTATCTTATGGTCCTGACAGTACAACATAAAAGCACTAACTCCATAAACTCCACAAGAACTTGGCCAGGTTTTCAAGTGTGGGTAATTAAGGACCTGCCAACCTTATCTGTGGCACAATTCCAACAGCAGCGTTCTCTGGCTGGCCTAGTATTGCTATCCCCGGGAGATCCAGCCTTGGAGGAATAATCATCAGCAAATTCCATTCAGGCATTTGCCTGTCTCCCAAGATTCTCCAAAGGGTGGTGAGGTTCATGTCTGTGTGTTTTTTAATGTGAAGAGTAGGCAGGGATTGGTGATCATGGATAGCATCTGAAAGGCAACGAAGCATAACCTGGGTAGCTTTTCAAACAGGAGTGACCTGAAGTGGTTGTTTTCAAACTGTGAATTTTACTTTAGAGCTGTTCTGCTCAGGTACGATGTACTTTAATTAGAATTTGGAAAGAGTACAAACAAAAACACAGATAGGAAAGGGAAGAACAGTTTACTGGCCTTGCCTCAGCAGAGAACTAGCTGGAGAAATGTACATTCTCATTGCACTTGCTATGCCATTTATTAATATTGCAGCAGAGAATGGTACAACTGTAATCATTTGTGATTTCAATAATTTATATCAATACACAATTCATGAATTCCGTGTTTGCACATTTGGAGAATGTTACAGCTGAAAAGGATCTACTGAAAATGTAAGAGATGAGTATTTCTAATCATATCCATGTTCTTTTCAGTTCCCTGGAAGAACAAGACAGCTACAAAATGCAAAGATCCAGGTAATTACTGGCATTAAAACTGCTGCAAAATACATGAATGAATGCAGGTCATAAAACAAGAAAAAAATTACCCATGAACCTGAGTGTCGAAAACAGTGTGTAAACACTGGTTTTTTAGCTCCCGACTCATCAGAGAGCACAAAACAATCTTTGTTCAAATTAAATCAGCAACTCACTTTTTTTTTTACCTTAGTACATAAGTATGTGTGTTTATATATTTCTATATAAGTTTCTCATATGTATAAAAAACTATCTATCTATCTATCTATCTATCTATCTATCTATCTATCTATCTATGTCTTTAATGGACTCAGTTTTCAAAGCACTGTATATCAAAGTGCCATGGGATACACAGTCCAATGCAAAACCTCCTAAGAACTCGCAGCAGTTTTGGGGCAGTAGGACTTCTCCACTGGATGAAGTGATGACTAGTAAGCATCAACTACCACTTTGTAAACCTGAGTCTGAAGTGTATAGTGGTTCTCGATATCTTTTGGGGATAATAATGTGGGTTGCAAGAGACTTTCTTCTTCTTCTTTTTTTTTTTTTCTTTTTTTCTTTTGTTTTTTTTTTCATTTCCATATTTCAAAATTTGGGATGCTGGGGTGTTTTCTGATGAAAGCCCCGTTTTGTGGGCATTTAGAGGTAGAACAAAGCTGCAGTAAATGAAGAGAAAAACACACAAAATAAAAAATTAACTCTGTTGCTAGACTGTCAGTTCATGCAGCCACTTATGCCCAGCAAGCACGTAACTGTGTAGGAAAGCAGGCCAGGTTCTCCTCTGCTGGCAGACCAGTTATATTTGAAAAGACAATGTGTCATCTGTCATGCTCGATGGCATGAGAGCTTTCTTTTCTGGACATAAAATGTAATCATTGCCAGAGGTTGGAACTTGGGCTTGGGTCTTAAATTTATTTATTTATGTTATTTGTCATAAAAAAAATGACAAATCGAGGCAAACATCTTCAAAAGAAAACTGATGACCAGATCAGAAACAATAGTTGAAACAAGATGAGGAGATCAGAGTGGTTTAGATTTCTTTTGAAGAAAGATCAGCTTACATTTTTCTAGCTGTCAAAATTATTGATAGTTTAATTTGTAAGTCTTTTCGTGCCAACCTAATTTTCATTGATGACATGAAAACTTTATGACTCAAAAATTAGAATTCATTTTTATAGGTGATTTCAAAGAGAATTTTTAAATAAAACTTCAAAGCTCCTGTTCAACTGAATAATTCCTGCCTCAACTTTAACTACTATTTACAGTCATATGTTTACGTAGACATTGCAACCAGTTTCAACACAATCAGATAATTCAGGCTGCTGTCATTTGAAATTAGCCTATTGCCACAATTACTCTGAAGAGTAATAAAGGTGATAATCATAAAAACCCACTACCATGCTTATTTTGTAGTCACCACAAATGGTAGTGCAACAGCAGATCAGAAATTTTCAGAAAATTTTAATACCGGTGTAGATTGAACATGTAGTGCTTCATGAGAAATGGAAATATCCTGCTGAATGTGCTTTCAGATTTCCTTTAAATGGAGAGAAAAAAAAAAAAGCCCCAAGAATTATTTATTGTTTGGGTATGAAAAGTGCAATTCAGAAACATGGCAACAAGGAGAAATTCTAAATTTACACATATTATTTCATCCAAAAAGCTAAACTGTTGAACTCAGTCATCAAGGAAAAAGAATCTGAATGACTAAAGGATCATCTTCTTGTAGAGAAAAAATAATTGACAGTTGCATTTTTTTTGTTTGACACAGCTCTGCCAAAAAAAAAAAACAAAAAAAAAAAAAGGCAAGCAAAATACATCCTGGCAGTATGTGTTGTTGAGAATCCCATTTTATAATGCAGACACTATAAATTACAAGGACATAAACAAAGAGATTCTAGTAATGTCCTTATCCAGATGAGTTGTGCTCTCATGATTAATCATGTCACCAGAAACCTGTGTAATCTATAGCTGCCTGTCTTATTTATCTGTCTATTGGGCTATCAAATGTTCCCATTTCATTAAGTGCTTGCTCTCTGCTGAAAAGGTACTTAATATTTTGCATCACTGTGGGCTTTTTTCAGGGCTCCATGCTCCAAAGCCTAGTAGCCCCATTTACTTTCTGCTATTTTCCAGGCAATGCTCTCTGTCAGTAGCTCTCAAGTTCCCACATCAGGGCCTTTTCACCAGTGAGGACAAATTTCTGATTAGAAGGCCTTCATTAGGAGGCTGTACTCTTTTCAGTATATATGTTATTTGTAGGAGCTCTGTAAATCAGGCTTGACGTTTTCTAAAAATCTAAATGTCCCCTTTCTCCCTGTAGTACCTAGCACGTGCCAACTGACTGGCAGCATGAAGATATCCCTGCCTCAGGGGAAAACTTTCTGTCTTGAAAAAAAGAACGTTTCTGAGGGGAATTCAGTGTATTTTTCTTCAGGGTATGGTACTTCCCAGAGGCAAGTTCACAATTTAAGCCCTCTGCAGTCAGGGGAGAGAGGTATTTCCAGAGGGCAGATCTGAGCCACAGCTAGGCTTACTTGTCCTCTGGAAATGCCTCTCTGTTTCTCCTGACTGTAGAAGGAGCCTAAGATGATCAAAGCTACAGCAGAGGCGCAGAGAAGTGGAGCAACCAAAAGGGTTTAGTTTGGCAGGAGAGCTGCCAGGTGGGGGTGCAGCAGCCTCTGATCAGACTTGTCATGAAGTGACAGGCAGTAGAGTTGTTCCAACTGTTAAAGAATGGGAAAGGAGAGGTATACACAGTAGGAAAATATTTTTAAAAACATTACTGAACGTTTAAAAATGTGACTTGAAGGATAGAACAAATTGGACAAATGCATCCTATGTTCCTACCCTTCATTTTTCCAGGTCAAAAATTATCAGTCTTTAATTTTTGTGCATTTTCCTGGTAGCTGACATTTTCAGAGGAGAAAAATGACAGCTTCTAAGGAAGGAAAAGGGGAGTAGGGAATGAAGAAGATGAAGTGAAAAACACGACAGGTTCCAAGAGATATGGAAAGTGAGCAGCGGTATAGGAAGATTTGAAAGAGCAGAGGAGAATTTTGAAGTGATCAAATTAATTTGATCAAATTAGATGAAGTTAATTAGTTTTTCAAACATGAATATGCATAGGATGCATGGTATGTGTGTGCACATAAGAAGGATAGAATCAAGGAAAATAAAAACTGTCACCTCCCAAGGCTGTATTAGTTGTACATAAACCATTCTCAGTGAGATAACCTGTTCTTAAAAACTCCCGTTGATGAAGGACCCCCAGTCTTGCCTGGAAGTGTATTATACTATTTAACCATAACTATTTCTTCTCCTAACAGCTACTATAAATCTTACTTGCTGTAGTTTTACTCATTCATGTCCTATTCACTGTGGCGAAGGAGAAACAGGACATGCTTCTCCTCTATTCTACAGCATGCTACATATTTGAACCGTTACGGTGTTAACTCTATGGTGTTAATTCTTTTGTCTTGTCTTTACAACCCCCTCTTGTCCAGATATATTTCCTAAGCTTCGATCATGCCCAGCTGTTTTCCATCTTTATTAACAAACGTGCTCAAAACTGCCCAAAAACCTCCACTTGAGAGCATCTATCTCAGTTTCTGAGTGATGTAAAAATATGTCCCTATGCTGACAGGTAGCACTCTCATTTGCATGTCTTCTTACTTGTAATAGGAGACCACTATTGATTCACATCTTTAAAATCTACTCTAATATAATTTTTTTTCCTCCATGGCTAAGTATATAAGGTGCTGTCTTATGGGTGAAATTTGATTGGTCCTAGAAAACTGTATCATATACTTCTTGTCACGTAATTGCCTTAGGATTTTTTGTAATTCTGGTCCCAATCTCTTAGTGTGTTGCAGTTGCATCCACCTTGAGCTCATCAGACAACGTGACAAACTTATTCTCCATTTCATCATTCTTGGTACTTGGGCAAACACTGATAGGACCCAGAAAAAAACCCTGTAACACTCCTTGATATATCCACATCAATAGTCAGCCACTGTACTTTCTCTGTGTCTATCCTCTTCCATGTACTCTTGTGACCACCTTTGAGTAGTTTCATCAGGAAGCAATGATGCGTTTAGACATCTTTTTCCAGGACTCCCAGTACAGCCTCAGCTCTCATTTTTGGCTGCACTTCATAATGAACATTGATATTTGTACAGCTGCCTTCTATCTTCCTGGTTGGCGAATAAGGGCCTGATTATTTTCCAACAACTTTTGTGATTACCCTTGAAGAAGTAAATTGTTATCTATTATGTACAGTCCATCTGTCATTATGATAACTGTTCCTCTCTTCATAATATTTCCATGTTGGCTTTAACTGGCAAGCTTTTATAGCCTGGCAAAGATTTCATGAACTCTCTCATCTGTGCTGTGAGGAACAAAGAAAAAATTTCAAAGGTAGGAAGACAACATTAATGAGTATAGCTCCTACTCACTCACTATAAAAGTGTCTCTCATAACATGCTCTGGGTTTATGGTTTGTTTGGTTTCTAAAAATCTCTTTACTGATGCATGACATGAAGGAAAACTGGCTTTTCTAGCATATGTTTTTTCTACACAGCCACTTTTATTTGTATGAAAAAGTAGTGAAGAGCTCTCATAAGGCAACTTCATGCTCTTTCCTGTGCAAATCCTGTGTACCTTTAGAGTGCCTCGTTTCAGATTGCTGGCTGGAGCAACATTTTCTATTTCTGATGTTAGCTGGCACTCTCTGTTTGCTCCCACCTTGGAATAAAATAAATTCTCTCTGGAAATATACTGCAAAAATGTTATTGAAAACAGTTTAGAAGAAAAATTCCTGGAAATGTATTAAAGCATAAATCTTTTGGTAGCATCTTAAAACAAAGATCTGTTAGTCAAGTTGCACAGATTTAAAATCTCAAGTAGGTTTGATAAAATAATATTCACATATATGAAGCATAGAACGTCATCAATAATATAATTAGAGGCCTTATTTCTCCATAGACTAGTCAGAACATAATAAATCCTTACAGAATGTAACACCTTCAAATTTGATTCTCCAAAGTGTTAATTAAGCTTCCTTAAATTCTTGGGATGACCTTTGGTTAGGTTTTGTCGGGGTTTTGGCCTTTTTTTGTGTTTGGGGTCTTTTTTGGGTGGGAGGGGGAGATCTGTTGTTTTGTTGTGGTTGATCTTAATTTTTTGCAGTTTGGTCTTAATTGTTTGCCAACAGGGGTAAGAAGCTTTTCCCAGAATTGTTATGTGGCTTTAGGTGAGAAATATGGCTTTAAGTGAGATATAAGAATAAAACAGCTCTGGTGTTGTGATTGGTAATATCCAGCTAAATCCATCAGAGTGCATTTCCTTCTTCTGACGTGGTAGCATTGTATTTATTTGCTTTTCAGTTTGCTGTAGCAATAGAAGTGGTTAAAATAGATTATTTTTTGAAGTATGGGAGGGTCTTCATTTTAGAGACCATTTAGGCATTGCTTATTTAGCAAACCATAATTTGCCATTTGCACCTATCCCCATTTATGCTTTGCAACAGAATTAACACTCTGCCTTGATGCGTACTTGAGATTGAGCTGATGACAGTGTTTCAGGACTACAAGGGAGCTCCTCATGCTAAATCAGGGATGAGAACTACAGAAAATCATAGTGAAAATACATTGTTGAGGCACCAGCTCTTTGATAAAATACACATGAGGAATTCTGACTGCTTAGGCAGTTCTACTGTCCCTTTTGTAAAATGCAAGATTATTATTCTTCATAAACAGGGACTTCAGACCTAAGAACTCTATTCTGCATGCATTTAAACTAATTTTTCCCTTTTTAAAATTTAATTTGTTGATTTATTGCTTTGGATTTTTTTTTAATCTGATATCAAATAGCAACGTAACTATGTTGTTCCAGATGTGTCTTTCTTTTAATGGTAAATAAAATAGTATATAGGCGATTTATTGGTTTTTACAAGGTATTGGAATATTTTGCATCTAGAACATTCACTAGCTTCAAAGATTATTATTCGTTAAAGATCAGTTGGTGCTTAGCAAAAGTTTCAGTGTTCACTGCTCTAGACAAGGAAGATGCATTTTGAAGAGAGGTAGTTGATTGGGGACTTGGTGGAACCTATTTAGATTGATTTGGATGAGGAGATTTGACAGTTTTAAACAAATACCAATGTACCTTATATTTTCTCACTACCACTATTCTCATGGTAATCAAGAACTCTGACTCGTGATGCTGCTCGGAGGGCCTTCCAGTTATTTTAAATCTGCTACTTTCTGACTTTTCTCATTTTCCTGAGAATGCTGCAGATTTACACAACACTTTCTTGACTTCCCCTTCAAGCACTTGTCTGAATTTCTCTTAAAAGGATTCACTTTTCCAGACAAGCCAGTTGCCCCACCTCTCATTGCATCAGAATTTCCCTAGGTTTCGAAAACACTGCGTAAGTAAGCTCAAAGTTTTTATGAGGGGAAAAAAAAGGAATTGGCTCATGGAAATACATACAGAGAGCTCTTTTTGAAACTGGTTACTTGATTGTCCTCCTCCCTGGTGAGCAGAAGGCAGCTTTGATGGTTGCTGACAAAAGAGGTGATGTAATATTAAGCATGAAGACCAGACACAAAAGATTAACAGAGACAAAGCAAAGAACTGCTAAGTTCTTTACTTACACCATATAGATTGTTATACCAAAAGTTATTATATGTAAAAACTTAACAGATGTTTCCTTTTTTTTCTTTTAAGCTGTGAGAATCTTGTCTAAGTCACTTAACAACTGATCAATTCATTGGAGTACAGACAAGCAGCTGTCTCCAGCTGAGCTCCCTCATAGGCAGCTTCAGTGTTATTACATTACTCAGATCCTCTCCTGAATCAAACTTTGAGTGCAGGCTTAATTAAGGGGTCAAATTCTGTTTTGTTGCTGTCAGAAATTTAGGGTTGACTAAATTGAGCTTGTTTTAAATAATCACTGAGGTTAGAATATGGTTTATGATCTGCTTACTATAGAAACAGGTTTTAAAAGATAGTGGGAGGAGAATTAATTTCTTTTCCAATAGTCTTTGGCAGTGGCATTAGCATTTTTAAGTAAACACTAATAAAATTCCAAATTTAAGCCCACTTTTCATAACTGTGTGGATACAACTTGCTGATGAGGAGTTGCTGTGGAAATGAATAATAAGTGGGAACTGGCAAAATTTGTCTTCACTTGAATGGTGTGATGGTCCAATTTACACAGCTTCAGTAGTAGGTGACAAATGAGCAGTGATTATCATTTATTCTGTCAGGAGCAATGGTGGTATGAAGGGCTTTGTCCAAAATAATCAGTGTTGGCTATAAGCCAAGGCAAGGGAAAGAGCAACACATGGTGTTTTGCAGTTTAGATAGTAGTATAGCTTCTGACTGTGAAAAGATCTGAAGTGAATGGATGGGATGGAGAGTGGAGGGGGAAAAGATGTTCTAATACTGTCACTTCAGAAGACAAATAGCTAGGAGATCAGACTTCCTGGTGTATGCATCTTTAAAACACAAACACCAGTCTTCTGTCTCCTGTCTTCACTTTTTTTTTGTACTCAGGAGGATTAAACAGTACTTTCCAGCCTTTTCTCCATATGTTTCAAACACCTCCCTTCCTGGACTACGTGAGAGATCTGTCCACCGATCATGTCCTGGTCATCTCATTTCAAAGGCAGCGTTTAAATCATGAAAAATTGGGTAAGGATATGAACTGCTTCAATCAATTTCATTTTGCTTTGTGGTTAGTTGCCTTTTTCTCTTTCTAACCTGCTTGTTCACTTTATCTGAAAGGATTAATACTTGGAAGTGGTCTTGAAAATCCTACTAGGTAGGCAAAGAAATGTTTCCTGATCCTGCAGCGCTGGTAGAGTTCCTGCTAGATGGTACTGTTAATACCTGCTCTATATATGTCCTGAATTTTCCTCTCAATCAGGCATCCAAAAGCAAAAGTAATGTGCTATCAGCCGGAAGGTAGGAAGTGAGCACACTGAATTTTGAGCTCTTTGTGAAGGGCTGCAGTTCCATTGGATTGGCAGCTATTGTACCCATTTTTGTTGGTTGAGGTGGACTAATTTGGAGGTTTGATTTCTAACTACCAAAACAGTTCAGTGAAACAAGCATCACATTTTTTATATAGTAATCCAGTACAAGAGTTGTCGGTGCCCTACTCTGACAGAGTTCTTACTGGATTTTACACACTGCAGCCCTCTGAGATCCGTCATCAGAGGAAGGGGATTTTCAGCCATACTGAGGATCTTAATTTTTGTAACCATTCTAGGAAAGGCTCTGGGCAACTTTTATCCAGCCTGAGGCGCTACACATTAAACAGTCTTGTGAACCCTGGAACTAATGAAGCCAGATTTCCTACTTCATTAAACTTACACTTTACTTCTCATTACTATTGCTCATTTTTCAAGTTAGTTCTTTGTATTTATTATGTTCATCCCTCTACAGAAGTTGCAGATGAAGTTACTGAAGAAGAGCTGTGTTTGCGACAGGAAAGAAAAGAAAAAAAAAGCATATTATGAGTTACTTTCTTTGTTTTTAAAATCAAAGTCAGTTGTAACAAGAAACAGACTTCCTGAGCATCCCACCCGCTGCACTACAGAGATAATGTGAATGACAGCCATTGTGATATCACCTTGGGGAACAGCTCCAAACAGCCAGTCTTTAACAGTCTTATCTTCACACTGGCTGATTTATACATTAATCAATTATATATGGCATAAATTGTAGCCCAGTAAAAATTATTTGGGCTGTTTTAGGACAGGGAATATGATTTTTTGCAATCACTAGTAAAAGACTACAGCTTTATTTCGACCTGATAGCACAGGGTCTCAGGACTTAACTAGGTTTGCATTGGCCTAGGCGTTTCCCTTAATTGCTTGTTGCTTGTTGCTGGCTTAATGCTTGCCAGCAGCCACCTGACTGGTGCCTAAGTTGATGGGCTTCTGCCTGGTGAACTCCATGGAGAGTGACGGACTGACAGACCCCCTTGTCCCTGTGTACACAACAGCAGCCCTTTGATTAAGTGAGCCTGTTGCACAACTTTCAAACCTTGGCTGGGAGCTCATGAAGAATGAGATTAGGATGAGAAAATGAACAAAATTAGTCCCAAGCAGCCCCAAGGCTGAACAGGAACAAAATCCCACCATTAAGGTCCTCCCAGCAAGGACTTCAGAATACTACTGATGTGACTCCCCACCATCACTGTGAGATGAGGGAGATAGAAACAGTCAACCTTAAGACTCAGAAGTACACCTAAACAGTGAACAGGACTGGTATTAGGCCATTTTGTATAAAAAATGTAACTGCACCATCAATTAAGTTTTTCTGTATTAATGACATCATTGTGAACTATTGGACTGCTAAAAGAGTAAGTGGAGTAAAAATTAATTCTTAGCTCAAAGAAGATTTTGATGCCAAAAAAAATAACCCAAGAAAATTAAATTTGATGCAGAATATTTTGCTGAACTAACATAGTTGGACTTGCCCTTTGTTCTGATTCTAACAAGCTGAAGCAAAACAAAGCTTAGTGCTTTGCTCTCCAATTAGTGGAAATAAGACATTAACCATGTCACTACCCAAAAATAAACCGGTCTTTCCCTTTCTTCGATACTCCTTGTCAAAGGTTTCATTTACTAGGTCTCTGCCCTTCAACCCCAAACTCCATTCTCCCTTACTTGGCTGAAATGCTAAAATACTCATGGATAGGCAACTCGTGTGAGAATGATTGTAAATACTTGATAAATCTGTTCTTCCATACTGCAAAGCTCAGAAAGTGAGTTGTTCCAGGAGGATTCTCTGGTGTCTTTAACATGTGAGTCTCTATTTTCTTTCCTTCATCCTATTTTTTTATCATGAAACTGGAATAAACCTGTTTTTCTCTCAATGTTGACGAAAACAGCTGTAAATTCAGAAATTACTAGGAATGACCAAATCATTTTTCTTACCTTTCCCCATGATTTCAGGTGTACAAATCCTCATTATTTACATTCTGAAATTTTGAAAAGCATCTTTTTCTTTGCAAAACAGACTAACATTTTAACTTATCAAAGAATAGCACTGAGGTTGTTTCTTTGTCTTGTATTCTATGAATAGGGTTTCTGAATAACAACAGACTTTTAAAAATGTTTCCACATCATTCTCTTGATTTTATTTGCTATTGAGGCAACATATTATGCTATGATGGCAATCTTGTATTCCAGTATACAGGAAGCTTTTAAATTACCATAGGCACTACAGAATGTATGACTTCTTATGGTCTGTTTTCCACCTTTTGGTAGTGTATGTGTTATTTACAGTACTTACTATATTAACTTCTTCCTCACATCTGCCATGCCATGGTCAAAGTAAATATTTTACATTACAGTATTGTAGTAAAATATATTCCATAGTGAGAATGAAGTAAATAACCCAATACTAGATCTTTACTTTCTAGTTTCTACTGAACCGAGGGGTTTTTTGTTTTGTTTTGCTCTTAAATCTCAGAGCACAACTGTTGGAGTAAAATTCACCTCTAATTAAAACTGGCCTACCAGGCTTCTCTCTTTCCTTATAAAATATTCTTGTGTAACCAATTCCTATACTTAGGGCATGCAAATCTACTACATTTTGAAATCAGTTTCTCTAATGATGCATTTGGCAAAAACAAAAACATAATTCACAGCCTGCAACAATTTGTGAATGATTTAGCAGCCCCTCAACGTACTCCTTAAAGAAGTTTTAAGGTCATTCCTTACTTGATAGATTTGCCCAAAAATAACAAACTTGGAAAAAAACCCTGGGTATAACTACATGAGAGAAATGGGATGCAAGGGGACAGAAACAAAAGAACTGAACCTTTTATAATTGTAGCCTGCATTAAAATGATATTGAGCTGAGCCAGGAGTCATATCCCAGATTAAATATCTTTAGGAAAGAGTTTCATTGAGAGTCAGCAATTTCCTCCTCCCCACAAAGAACTTTAGCTTTTCTTGGGATACACCATTTGCAGCATATAGCCTCAAGTGTAACACAGATTTCTTTGGCTTAGCATCTTAAGTAGGTGATATTTGCAAGAGTATTCCCTTCTCCGCTTCTTGCCAAGGCAGGAAATAATATTAATCAGCTTTGCTAAAGTTACTCTGCTCCATTATTTCAGGTAGGAGGGCCCATGGGAAGACAAGGTTAGAACTCAACAGAAGGGAAAGAAAACTCAGGGAGCAGCTAGGAGAAAAAGAAAGGCATGAGGAAACAAATATTAAAGTGAGAGAAAACAGTAATAAAGGAAACACACAAAGTATAGACATCCCGATTCACAGCGATGTTCAGGTAAAGTATTAATTTTAAGCCTTTAAAAGCTTAAATGCTTTGAAGCATAGAGCTAAAAGAATTGTCCAAATACAAACTTGCACTAGTTTAAATAAAATCTGTCAGGTAGCATGATGCAATGCTAATTAAGCCAGTACAATTTGGTGTTCCAAAATATGTGTATTTAATTCACAAACATAACCTTGGTTATGTTTGTGAATTTATCCCAGTCTACATAACAGATTTCACAGGTAAAACTAATAAGCCAGTACAAATCAGGCAAAAGTATATGTCACATTTTCACAAGGAGTGCTTTGGACATGATAAACTTCAGTTTATAAATGAGCTTCTGCTAACATCAACCTACAAGAAAGTTCACCAGAATTACATGATCCTTAGGTACTAATGCAGTTGCAAGCTGCCATAGCTTGCTATTAGGCTGGGTCTTCCCTTCTGACTTGTGTCCCACTTGCACTTCTACTTCATAGAGAGAAAGAACACTCTTGAGCTCTGTGCCAGTAACTTTACCCATTTCTTCCTTTTCCCAGCTGTGCTGTCAGCCTTCTGTCTGCCCTTTACAGTTCATAGGCAGAGCCTTGGTATGTGAATAATAATGTTGCTTTAGTGAACTTTAGTGAATGTATCCCCATGACTGGGCTGATACATATTGAATCTCAGTTTGAAACATCTTTCTCATTGGCATTTGGATTTCATGGTGAGAAACCTCTTAGCAATGTCCCTGATAAGACTCAGAATATTCCTGCAGTAGAAGCTGGGACATGGCTTGGAACTGTTGGGGCAGGAGCTACTTCAGCAACAGACAATGGAATTAAATCATCTGAAATGGCAGGGAGCTTGGAACTAGATGATCTTTGGGGTCCTTTCCAACACAAACCATTCTATGATTCTATGAAATGGTGCCAAGCAAATGTGATTGATATTGTGGCATGCTGAGCACAATTTCTTAAAGGGGAGGCAAGGAAAAGCAGGGGTTGGGCAGGAGTAAAAATGTGCTGCATGTTTCATCAAATGCATGAGCAGCCCAGCTGCGAGTGGTAGTTTGTCTTAAAACGTCTTAAAATACTTGGACGAATTTTCTAAGGTGATGAAGTACCCAATGGAAGAATGTAATCAAGTACAGAAAAAATCTCATAAGGTTCCAATTTGTATTAGGGGCTTGGAAAACCTGAGCTTAAGCCTTAAGTAAATGGCTATCATGGAGTGGTATAAAACCCCCAAACAACTGACTTGGGAAGTTTGTTCAATTTTGAATGCATTTTCTAGAAATTACTTTGTACATTTGTACATACTGTACTGGTTTTTATGCATGGAGTACCTTAAGGGACAGAAATACTTTTTTTGGTTTGTTTTTTTTTTTTAAGACATTTTTAGGTGAGTATTGTATGTATAATGCATTTGCACCTTCTCAGACTGTATATCTTCTTTATTAACATATTTAAGGTAGATCCAGTATCACAGATAACAAAACTGACATAGATATTTTACATTTGATGTGCATACCACTTTAAAATTAAGCTTATTAAAGATAATAGAATGATCCATCGGCAGGCCTTCAGCTGCAGACTAAGAGGTGACAGGCTATTTGGGGAACAATTTACTGAGTGTCTCACTCCCCCCTCCTTCTTAACCATGGGCATTGTAAGTTCATTCTATTAACCTTAATAGGTTTGCTTTCAAAGTGTTTTACCTGGAAGATTTAAACCTGAACTCTATCATATGTCAGCCTGCAGCTAACTTAAGCAAGAAACCTAAAAGAAGATGCACCATATTTATCTATGTACATACTTGCACGTATTTCCACATGTAGCAGCATTTAACACATGTGAATACATGACGTACTGTGCCTTGTGTAATGCTCTTTTGCTATAGATCTTTCATTGTTCCATAGGATATCTCAGGATTTTTTTTTTCTCAATTAAAAGACAGTTAATGGCAGGTGTTATAAATGAATCAGCCAATTTTATGATTAAAGGAATTTATTAAAATATAAAAATATAAAATATAATAAAGTCACGAGCAAAAGCAGCACCGAGCCCGGGGTCGGTACTGGGTGAACGTGGGTTCACGAAATCAGTTCTCATGAGGTATCTTTTTATACTCTTTTTGGCTTCGTTAATCTTTTCCTTCTTGCATATTAAAGTAGTCTTGTTGTTTCATCTGGCGATAGTTCTTGGGATCAATAGATGTATATCTTAAGCCTTCCTGGCGACGCATATTATCTTATCATACATGCATATATTCATACTGAATGCATATCATATGCACATTGAATGCATATCGCTGGAGCCAGACGAGAAGTTTTCCTGGAATTCACATTCTTTTAAATGCAGATTTTCTGGTGGCTACATGTCCATGGTCCTTGTGTCCCTCTTTGCTTTAGTAAAAATGTTGTAATCTTTATTTTTAGCACGAATTATTTTTCACCATATATTACAGCAGGCATCTCCAGCTAAGCATGCACTAGTTGAGAGAGGTTGTGGAAATGAGAGAAAATTGTTTTCCTCACATAACAACTCCAGTAGGTATATCTGAGGGCTGCCCTGTCCCAGCAGGACATCCTTTTCTCTCCACCTGGGACCCAACCACAGAATTAGCAAAAAAGTCGTTAACAGATTAGCCTTTGAGGAAAGGACAAGCTCAGGCAGCTTTGTTCAGACTCGTGGGACAGAATAGCAGCCATTATCTTTTCTCTATTGCTGCCTTTTAAACAGCTCGTCAGACAGTACTGCCACTTTTATGGAACCTAACAAAGACACTGAAGCAGCTGGGTGCCTCCCATCATTTCCATTCCAGAGATCCCTCTAAGCGGCTCCCCCTCACAATGACACTTGCCCTGACAGGGCTTTAGGTTCTTTCAGGATTCTATATTTCTTCCCTTACTTTGATGACTTAGAATAGTGACTTGGAGAGGTCAATATAGCTGTAAATGCCAGTTATCAATGGCCCCACTTTCCATCACCCTGTCAAGTCACCACCATGGAGAATCCCCTACAGTCCTTGGCCAAACACAGCCCAGCCAAGGCAGAAGTGACAGCAATGATTAGTGAGCAGGAGCTTGCCCTATTCTTATCCTAAGCCACTATTCACCTCCTGATCTCCACAGCCTTCGGGTCACCTCTTCGCTGCATGTTCAAATGACTAACAGTAAATGTTGCCCTTTCCAGTTTTACAAGACTGCTTCATTTCCATGGGACAGGTATGAGAACCTGACAGACCACCACGTGGAGCTACTGCAACTTGCTTTCTATCACCCTGAATGCACTGGACATGGCCAGAGACCCAGGACAGTATCCATCATACAGTCCAAACGCACAGTATTCATTTCCCAAATGCTGCCTCCTTGGGCCGCCTACTGAGAGAGCTGTTTGTAGAAGTAGCAGAGTTAACAAGACTCAGGGTGAAGATGTCAAGACTAAAAACTTGAGCCTTTTTTAGTGCTGTGGAATGCACCTACAAGAGAAATTAGGCTGTGCTGGAGACAAGGTCCTGAGAGGAAACTGTGGAGTGACTCTCCATATTGGTTGTCCCACACTGAGAAGACAATGAAAGTTCCTGTACTTGTCAGTCAAAATAAGACAATTCTTCCAGGCAGAATAGAGTGCAACAAATCACTGAATTGTTCCTACTTCTTAACTCTTCTTGTGCTGCCAGGTCACCACAGCAAAGGCCTCCCAGGAATTCCTCGCCAGGTTAGTCAAACAGCTTGCCTATCATCTCAAGAATCCACACAGTCTCTTGACCTCATGAAGTCAATATAATCATAGGTATTAGTGTGCACAGTGTCTGCTTACTGTTGTCCATAGTGTCTTGAGAGCAGCTGATTTGATGCAAATGTTATTTCTAAAAGTTATCACTTCAATACACAATCCTCTTTCCAAAGTTTCTTTCATCCATCTTCATGACAGAATATTGCTGATGATCATAATAAATCTTCTCAATTTGTATAGAATTGATTCTTAAACAAATGCCATCTGTCTATTCATTCCTAATACAAATTTATTTGTATTTGGCTGTTGATCTTAGGTTGATTTAAAAGCATGGGTATACCTCATTGATGCCATTATATAGATGAGGCAACAAAGGCATAAAATGCCATGAGCTTGATCTCCCAAAGCTAAGTTAATTCCTAAGACATTATATACACTAGAGACTATGGATCCATGGGGTTTGGTTCTGTCTACACATCAGTAGTAGAGAGTGGATTAAAACTCACGTCTTCTGAATGCAGTGTCCTACCTGGTGAGCAACAGGATTATTTCACTATTTTCTTCTGCTTTACTGTGTGGCCTAAAATAATTCATATGTTTTATCGCCAGCCTGCTCTATACCACTACATAAAGAGATTGCACTTAACATTATATTTTTTCACAGTTTCATAATCTCTTCAGGACTTGAAACAAATGTGAAGTTGGCTCTATTAACTGTTACAGGACCTGGACTGAATGAGTATATGCATTAGATTCTGTCTGCCTGTGTTTGCAGGTCTTTTTTTTTTTTCCCCTCAGTGACTGCACCTTTCAAATTGGTGTTTGAGTTTTGAGAAGGTTGTGAGGACTTAAATTGTTGGCACAGGAGAACAGCAAGGATATCATGTCTATAATAAAGTGTCCCATTTATCTACTGATGCCTGCATTTTTTGAATTATCAAGCACTTAGGGATGTACAGACAATCAGACAGCTGAGCTAGCTAAACATTCTCAACCTTGTTATTCTGCATAAATGCAGGAATAGGTACCAGAATGAACCATCCCAGCCTGCTACTTTTAATTCTGCATTCACTTTAGTATAAGCTAAGCTGTGGAGAGAAGGAGAAAGCATTCTTAACATTTACATGTCACATGAATCCTGATTGCCAGCCTTGCACAGACTGCTCTGTTTTAGCAATAAAATTGGAGTAGCTGGAGGAACAAATGCCCACTGCTTTACAAGCAGCTTGTTTTAGACATCACCAAGACGGACCTCTGGAGGTACTTGAGTAGTTTTGATTCTACATATTTTCCAATCAAAAGGCTTTAGATGCCAATTACTGAAATCTGCCATAGCATTAGAACAGAACCCAATGTACTTTCAGTCGAGCACGGAGATAGGATTGCTGTTGTGGTGACAAATGGAAGAAGGAAGGGGGCAAAAAATAAAGCATTAAATGACAATGTCTGGCATTACCAGACCTATTTGACTTTCGCCTGGGAGAGAGGCATTATGCTGTTAATACTAGAGACATGTCCTATCATTTTGCTGGACAAAGTCCCTAAATACCTCTAAACCTTTTAGTCGCAACTAGATTAGCCTGTCTGAAAGGAGGAAAAGAAATTCTGAAAGCAACTAATACTACTATAAGTTAGCCTCAGCAGTGTATGTGTGCCAGGATACACAGAGATTGATCATCCTAAGGAAGAACAGCAAACACTGCAGGCTTTAGCCCTGCTATATAAATCCCCTTGCAATTCAACTTCCCTTTTCTTTCCTTGCTAAGTCCCAGGAGATGTTATGAGTAAATAAAAGCTGCTGCCCTCCTAATCATCCTTCAACCCTTCCCACCTGATCAGTTTTAGTGGTGCTGAAGAGAAGTGCCAGTAATGTCATAACTGTGCTCCACAGAAGCTGCCCAACTGACCGCTTCTCAGTATAGTTTTCCTAAAGAAGAGGAAGCTATCTGGAGTCTGATAGGAATAAGCTTTTATACATATAAATGTATACAGTAATATATATAAATTGCAGTTTCTCCCTGTGCAGTCCAATCATTAAGTCTGCACAAACTAAATAGATAATATCTCAGGTGAGAGGCATGAGTGGCTGCTTAGTTACTAGAGGAGGTCTAAAAGGTCTGAACATTCCCTCAACCTTTCCTGCCTGTCATTCTGAAACTTTCTCTGACAGACAGCCCCATCTGTCACTCAGGAACTACATCTGCTTGCCTGTTTATTTTCTCACTTAGGGTTGAGGTCACTTGCCCTCCTTTTAGCTAATCAGAGGAGACAGTAGTAATCAAAGCACAATATCAGTGCTCCAGGGATGTCTTTTTTGAATAGCCTCTGTATGTTGTTCTGCAAATCTTGCAAAGTAATGTAGACATACACAACCAGAGGAAAAGAACAGGGGAAAAGGTTTGGTTTGAGATCCAGCTAGAGGAAAACAGTATTGCTGAATCTATCTGCTACCTGGAAAAACAGGTGTAATATTTACTGAGGAATTTCTCATGTGTGACAAGAAAAAAACATCACCAAGTTTATTAAATGGTAGCCTTTCACAGGAAAATTCAATGGATATCCCTGCACAGATGTAAAGTGCGAAAAGGAGTTGAAAGTGCTTATTTTTCAAGAAAGCAAATCAGCCTCCTGACTGCTCAGTGCTCTTAAGGGACTATCCATAAGACAACATGCCAGTCTGCATGGAGTTATTAATTTTGCTCTCTACACTTCTTCTACTAGATACCTTTGTTAGGCTCTGATAAACAGTATTAAAGAGCTGTCAGGTCCTGTGTTCAAAATCAGTGCATTATAGCATCTACTAAAGTTATTCCTGTGGAGTTGAGTCAAAAAAAGAGCTTTATACTGTGGATGAGCGATTTGTATCTGAAGGAAAGAGCAGCGAAAGGAAGACTCAGTTCAGGGAGAGAAAGTGTGTCTGACTTGCTTGCCCTTTGCCTAATTGTGGAGTGGGCTGGCAGTTTGCCTTACCTTGCAGACCCCTGCACATCTTGAAAGGATTTAAAGCCTGTTCTCTCAAGACTGATTTCTCTTTGCAGTGCTGTTGTGATGAATCATGCATTACTATGATTAGCAGAGAGAAGTACAATTACTTTTTTGCAGCCATGGCTGGCAAAGGATTGCCTGAAAGCCAAGATGTGACAGAGGTGGAAAAAGCATCTTGTGGAACATGAAGAGAATGGAGAGATGGAAATTGTTGCAAGTACAGTAAAAAAAAAAAAAAAGAAAAGAAGTTGAAGAGGGGAACAGGAGGAAAAAAGACTTGTAAATGAACACTACCAGGAACAGGGCCCTGACTGAATTGGACCTTCCCTCCAAGCAAGTATGACTCTTCTCATGCATAAGAAGCTGCATATCAGCAACTATCTGTAGCAGATGGTACCCCCTCAAGAATGAATTAAAAAAAAAAAAAAGACAGAGACACTGAAAGATACTGAAGAAGAAAAATAAGCTATCCTGGAGAAGGTTTAAGAATATTACCAGGCAATTGAAAAGTGCCTGTCAAAATTGAAAGGAAGCAGGGTGGGGAGACAGAGTGGAAGCGAAGAGAATTAAGAGGAGGAGAGCATTGGCCAACTGCATAGCAGTCCCCACATGGTCTCCTTTCTTGGAAAGGACAGCAAACTGCTTCTTCCTAATGCTGGTTGTTTTTAACCTGCTTGAAGAAGGACACTGAGATGATACTAAAGTCCTAAGAGCCATCGAAATTCAAGTTCTCAGTGGAGAGGGAATCAAATTTTAAACGACACAAAAGTGAAACAAAACATTTTTTATTTCTATTGTGTAAGCAATAGTAATCTTTTGACGTCCTTAATATCTTTTCCTTGTTTCCCAATAATCTCTCATTTCTCTCACTGTCAAAGCATGAACACTTCCAATACTTCTAAATTTCTATCAGTCTTTGCGGACCAAAATTGCTTATAAAATGTAATCTCTTATAGGTGGCAGGGCAGCTTGTCTGAAAGGTCCAAAGCAAAGGTTTAGTGCTTGCACCATTAAAACCAAAGGTGCACCTACAATCAATGTGGTAACCAAAGAATCCTGGAATAGTATGGGTTGGAATGAACCTTCAAGGTCATCTAGACAATCTCAATCCCCTTTTCGTGGGCAGAGACACCTTCCACTAGACCAGGTTGAGCAGAGTCTCATGCAACCTGGCCTTGAACACTCCCAGGGATGGGGCATCCACAACTTCTCTGGGCAACTTGTTCCAGTGCCCCCACCAAACGGACCGTAAACGACTTCTTCCTAATACCCAATCTAAACCCGCCCTCTTTCAGTTTGGAGCCACTCCCCCTTGTCCTAAAAATGTGGCCCAGCCTCCCCCACCACGGAAGTCACTTAAGTCATGTTGATCTGAGTGTGAATCTCAGACTAACAGGGCGGACCGAGTAGCGGGCTGATATGTTGGTCCCATTTCCCTCCGACTTGACTGGAAAACCTCACTGACAGGCAATCACAGAATCATTCGGTTGGGAAATACCCTTGTGACCATCCAGCCCGTTGACCTCGCTCACGCTTTCTCCAAACGCCGCTAGAAGGAGACTTCGTCCCCACGTCTCGTCCCACCCGGCGGTGCAGGGCACACCCCAGCAAGGCGGCGCAGCGGCTCCGTGTGGGGCTCTGTGGACCCTCCGAGCCGCGCGGCCGGGGCGCCGGACGGACGGACGGACGGACGGATGGGACGGAGGGAAGGGGAGGAGGAATACATGGAGGGGGGGACTGGCGCTCCTCTGCTGCCCTCTGCTGCGGGGCCCCGCTCCGCTCCGCTCCGCTCCCTCCGAGCTCCCGGGCGAGCCGCCGTGCCAGGACAGCTCCTTGCAGCGAGGAGACGGGAACGGCGCTGGGAACTCCTGATGCGAGGAGATGCCCGCCCTGTCCCTGATGGAGCGGCCGGAGACCTGGTACCTGCAGGGACAAAGGCTGGCCCATGAGGTGGAAACACTTACTGACACATTTGAGGGGTCAAAACTTGCCCTCCTGTGCTCCCAGAGCAAATTTAAATTTAGCAGTGTTGTCCATTTTATGCCTGAAGATGATTAACGCCCCAATTAAGAGTTGTGAGCGAGGAGAAATCATGTATTTAACAAGTTTTGTGATGTTTTTGAAATAATATGCATTGAAACTTAAGCTACACCTACGAATGCCGCATTATTCTGGCTGAGTTGGAAGGGCACAGGTGGCACCGGCACGGCGCGGACCCGCGGGGACAGTAGAGCCGGGATGCTGGGCTGCCAGCCCTCCGGCACGGCTTTCCTTGCAATCCCGAGGGCGGCGGCACACAGGCTGCATGCGAGGGCATGAGCACTCGTGGCATAGCTTTTATTGCCCTTCAGTTTCGATGGGCTGAAAGCGATTTGAGAACTTTCACTCCGAGTGAACCGCTCGGTACAGCGCCGCAGGTGCCCGCCGCGAGGCGGCCCTTTCCGGCCCCCTCGAGCGTCGCTGTACCGAGGTCGGCACTACTCAGGAGCCCAGAGAGGCCGGGCGCTCCTTCGCTCGCTCCCTGTCCCTTCCCTGGTGCTCCTCTCCACCTCCTTTTCCCTACCCGCCTCTCCGTCTCCCGCCTCAGGGCGCGCACGGCCGCTGCAGGGGCGGGGCTGCCTCTTAGCCCCGCCCCCTCAGCGGAGCCCCCATAGGCCGCCGCCTATGCCAATCAATGTGTCCCGCCTTCCTCCCCGCTGCTGAATCCACCGCTGAGCAACGGATTGCAGCGGCCATCGATGCCCTCGGCTTGCCCTGCTGCCCCCCTCCCACGCACATCCCGGTCCCGGTGCCGGTCCCCGGGGATGTAGGAGGACGCGCGGCCGAAGGTACCCGGGCAGTGCCGCCGCCACGTCCCCGGGCGCGGCCGCCTATCGCCTGCAAGGGCGGGCGCAGCCGCCGNGCCTCCCGCAGCCCCGCCGAGCCCCGCGCCGGCCCCGCTGCGGAAACACCGCAGTGTGTCTGCCCCGCTCAGGCTGAGTTTTGGGCTAAATACAGCGGTTTGGTACCGTGTTAACCCTTTCTGGAGTTCAAAATTGGCATTTAAACCCCAACCCCTTCGGGTTCAATCGGTACTTTCCGTTTGCTGCCACCGTTTACTTGGCTTGGCCGGGCAGAGCGCTCCGGTGAAGCCTGTCTGTCCCGTATCTCCTGTCTGTCTCCTGGGTCTAGGAGTCCCCGGGCTTGGCATCCATCCCCCATGTGCCTTTGGCTCCCCGCCTCCTGCCCGTGTGCTTTGCCCTGGAGCCACCCTTGCACCCCGCCTTGCCCTTCAGTACTGCACAGCAAAGCTTTGAGGGTTGTTTTCGGGGTTTTCCTGGGTTTTCCCAAGCTGTCCAACAGTTGTTGTGGTTTTGATATTTGTGAGACCTGAGAGGTGAGCTTTATTAATGTACATCATTAACCTTATTATGTGTCTAAAGGATGGAGCACTTGTAATAAGCACAGACTGATGCAAGTGGCTTGTACACTGTTTGGAATAGGCACGTCTTCTTCGCTCTGTGTTTGCAGTGTCTAATTCAACAGGGTCCAGTTTGTTACTCAGTGATACCATTATAAGTACTAAATATTTTTATCTTTCTATAACGTGATTTTAAGGCTGCATAAAAATCATTTTGGCATAGCAGCTGAATTCTAACTTACACTGGCCTTTTCTACTCTGTTCTGGCACAGAGACCAGCTCCTCCANGGGTAACGCCGGGGAGGGGGCGCGCTGCCCCCCCGGTGCCCCCCCCGCCGCCGGTCCCGCCCGGCTGTCCGTGCCTTTAGCGTGTGCCTGCCCGTCCCGCGGGGCCATGGAGCGCGCGTTCACGCCGCTGGAATGCCTCCTGCCCTCCGGTACGGTACCTCCCGCCCCAGCGCCCTGGAGCCACCCTTGCACCCCGCCTTGCCCTTCAGTACTGCACAGCAAAGCTTTGAGGGTTGTTTTCGGGGTTTTCCTGGGTTTTCCCAAGCTGTCCAACAGTTGTTGTGGTTTTGATATTTGTGAGACCTGAGAGGTGAGCTTTATTAATGTACATCATTAACCTTATTATGTGTCTAAAGGATGGAGCACTTGTAATAAGCACAGACTGATGCAAGTGGCTTGTACACTGTTTGGAATAGGCACGTCTTCTTCGCTCTGTGTTTGCAGTGTCTAATTCAACAGGGTCCAGTTTGTTACTCAGTGATACCATTATAAGTACTAAATATTTTTATCTTTCTATAACGTGATTTTAAGGCTGCATAAAAATCATTTTGGCATAGCAGCTGAATTCTAACTTACACTGGCCTTTTCTACTCTGTTCTGGCACAGAGACCAGCTCCTCCACTGAGGTAAATGTTGTTATTTATTTACTAGTAAGACCTGTAGGAAGGGCAGAGTTTACCAGAATGCATGCTTTTAACAATTAAATACATTTTTACAACTAGCAGTTTAAGAGCATGTTTGAACTCACTCCACTGTGATACACATTTATTTTTAAGTTGTGCTTTGCTCTGATTCTTAAAAACTTTTCCAGAGTATGTTCAAAACTAATAATGAGTAAAGCTGCATTCAAGATATTCCTGCCAGAAATGTATATCTGATGCTGTGTGTATGTGTGCTTTGCGACATACTGTTGCTTTGGGTGGAAAGAGGGAATGAGATGTAGGTGAGATTTTATTAGGTAAATTTTGATTCATTTTGACGTGATGTCCTCTTGTATACATTAAGTGTACTAAGTATGTAATTAGGCCAAACAAAAAACTACCTTAAGAAGTTGGTATGAGGACTGGAGCACCTGCCCTGCAAGGACAGGCCGAGAAAATTGGGCTGTTCAGCATGGAGAAGAGGTTGCTGTGAGGTTGTGTGAAGTCCTCATAGCAAGTGCCCAGTAGCCTGAAGGGGACCTATGGGGAAGCCAGAGAGGGACTCTCCATCAGGAGCTGTAGTGATAGGACAAGGAGTAATGGGCTCAAACTCAGAAGGGGACATTTAGGTTAGATATTAGGAAGAAATTCTTTACTGTGAGGGTGGTGAGACACTGGAACAGGTTGCCCAGGGAGGCTGTGGATGTCCCAACCCTGACACTGTTCAAGGCCAGGTTGGATAAGGCCTTGAGCAACCTGATTTAGCGGGTGGTGTTCCTATCCATGGCAGGGAAGATTGGAACTAGATGATCTTTAAGGTCCATTCCAACCCCTTAACATTTTATGATCCTATTAATTTATCCTTGCAGAAGTACAGGCATCGCTGTTTGTATTTTAAAATAGTTGCCTTTGATAGATATTGTATGATGCTAGGGCTAACATATGTGCTCAGTTTCCAAGAGTTGCCTGTCTTTTTCTTTTTCTTTGATTATGTCCGGTTGGATTTGAAAATTTGGGATGTTTGTTCAGTTTTCTCATGACCCACAGCCTTCTCATACCAGAGGCTCCAGCTGGATGCAAAGAAGCCTGCTTCTCTGAAAAAAATGTCTGCTACTTGCCTACAAATCAGTTGGTTATACAGGCTGTGCCTATGAAATGCGCAGTGGTACTTCATCAGGATCCTTGTCATCATTACAGACATTCATTATCAGCGTTACCAACTGAATTAGCCTGCTCAAAGTATTCAAGGCTGAGCAGATTTATTTGCCAATTCCGCCATTTAAGCTCTGGTATCCCACTTCAGGAACTCAGAAAAAAGGTTTTCAAAATTAGATAGGTAAAATTAACCTCTCAATTTCTTCTGGAGGAAGTACCTACCAGTACTACCTCCGTTTGCTTCATTGGGATAGGTTTTTAAGTGTCCAAATAATATAAAGCTAATCAATGAAGAACATGGCACTTTTTAGAAGCTAAACATGAGCTTACAAAATAAACCTTTATGAGGCCATTGAAGCGCTACGGACCTTGCCCCTTTTCCTTCAATACTAAAAATAATGTAATGTATAGCAATGTGTGATTGTGTTTATGGTGGGGACATTGTGAAAAATTTGTCAGCTATGTTTGAAGATTATTAATTACTTTCTTTCTCTTTTTGAAGTTGTTCAGAAGTTATGCTGTTACATATACAGAGTAGAGTAAAACACTCCCAGGTTTTCGAACATTATAATATTAGATACCTGAATTGGAATTTCAGGGCCATGTATGCCTTGGTAATTTTAGTCAGTGTAGTTAGAGCAAGTTCTTGGGTTGTACATCTCTCTCTGTCTCATCTGATTGATGTTCAAGTAGTAGATATTTGAGAACTGCTGTGCTAACTACTATGCTCAGGGACTTTGAACATTATTCAGTCAAACAGCTGGAGCACAATTGAAAATCACCATGCTACAGTCAGAACACCATGCTGGGACTTTAGAACTGTGTTGATTTGCTTAATGTAGTTCAGAATGGGTAACAAGGTAGAATTTAAAGTGGGTTTGAGTCTGAACCTGTGTCTTGCACACTGAAATATATTTTCATTTCCTCATGGAATGAAACCTTTAAAAAGGCTCACAGAAGGCTCCACCACGAAGACCTGTACGCTGTGTGAAAGGGTCAGGCAGAAGCATCACAGGGCAAAGCTGTTGTAGAAGGCTCATAATGATGTCACACTACAGCCTGTGAATTCATGACAAGAGTAGCTTTGTTCATTCTGGAGCATCCTTTGATAGACTCGACATTTCCCTCCTGCTGTGTATACCCTTTTCTTGCACTGTCATTGCCTCCTGCTGCCTGTCTCAGACTGTGCTGCAGGCACTTCTGCAGAGAGACAAGAGTTTCTAATTTATTTTTTTAATACCATGAACTTTGGGAGCTGAGTGTGCTGTGTTTGTGACTGCTTAACAGGGGAAGTACTGTAGCATCCTCTAATAAGGTTGCCCCTGAATACCACTTGAGATTTTAAGAAGGGCAGAGTGCCAGTTTGCTTGGCTGTGTTTTCTCACAGGGAACGTTTTACATTGCCTGCCATAGCACAGCCTGGGTTCTCACTCATCTCCAGCTGTGATTAATGATTCCTTGCCTTGCATAGTCCCTAAAGTGCAGCTCAGTATTGGTTTTATCAAGTGAAATGATGCAGAAGGAGGATATCTTCCTCAGTTTATAATCCAACAGCTCCCAATATGAGTGTCTTGCCTTGTAGAGGTGGAGGGGCTGCAAAGAAGCAGCAGATCTTATCCCTCTGCTCTCTTCTGTACCTTGCAGAGGGTATGTTGGAGCTGAGCTTGCTCTGAGTGACAGGGAGCCTGTACTACCAGTGAGAGTGGGTTACCCTGTCCCCACTTCTCCATACTCCAAGTCAAATGCACTCCTGAACTATGCTGTGTTGAGAGCTGGTGCTTAAGGTATGGTTTGCTCAGAAGTGGGTGTGTTGTCTTTTTCTCACTGAAGCAAGGACGTCTGTATGCCATGAGAGACAGATCCACAACACATAGGACAAAGACTGCTTCAGAACTGTGGAGAAAATATATAGTTATCTCTTTGTGCAAAGGGACTATAAAATTCTGCATTGAATTTAAACCAAAGAGAACAAGAGGAAACAACAATACACTCTGAATGCTCTTCCATCATTCTGCAAGCTTGATTGTCTCTTGCTTTACTATATGTCTTCTCCTGGAAATGTTACTGACTGTAAACGAGTTACCTCTGAAAGGATTGTATCACCATGTTCCTTTTAAATGCCTGGGGCTTGAACTTCTTCCTTAATGTTCCCTTCTATCTGACACTAAGGATTCAAAGTTATTTTGTGAAACAGTGACATGTTTGCCATTCAGTGAATGACCTCCAGCTTGGTACAAGTGCCAATGACTATTTAAAGATCCCTTTAGTAGAGCTCAGCATGGTCTCTATGATGCATTATCCTGCAATCTAATTCACAAAATTCTGTGGTAGAAATCAAGACAGTCATGGGGTTGGGAAGTCAACCTGATGGTCTCTTGTTAGTTCCTGAATATTAAAGGTATATAGAAAAGGTGTGGAGTCCCAAACTATTGGATAGCTCTGCAATTTTGCAGGATTTGTGCCACTGCTGTTGGGTCAGACTAATGAAGTTACTGAGTTCACCTAAACTGAAAAAGTGTTAGCAGGGGTGTCAGTTATTTTAAGACTACTACTGGCATTCCTTAATGAAATTAGGAAGCACTTCCATACGGCTGTTATATTGTTCTGTCTTTTTAACTGAAATGGTTTAAAAATGCTTTTTTTCTGGGAATATTGCTGACCTGCTCGTTCTTAATTTCATTTAAGTAGCAACAACACCATTCATCTAGTCTAGTTACCTGAAACTCATTAGTTTGTTTTTGAAGTAGCTGTTAATATTCAGCCTCAGACTCTAATCTGCTAATCTGCTGTGCTGGGTCAGCATTTGTTTTGTTATTATATAGATTACTTACAGATGCATTTATGGGTGAAGTATCACAGGCAGAATTGCATTTAAAAGACATTCATTGTTAACCTCACCACTTTCTGTTAGATCTTTGCCTTCACATATTGAAAGCTTTTGGAGTTATCTCTTTTTTAATTTTTTTTTTTTAATGCTTCGTATGCAGGTGTGTTATTTGGAATGGGGTAACAAAACATCTTTAACCATTTTAAGAAGGTACTTTTAACCATTGGAACTCATAGGAAAAGGAATAGACATTTAATTATTTTACTTATTTTTCTACACACACACAGGGCCTCCTTTTGAAACATGTTGACTTCAGTTGCTGTTTATATGGATGATGGATTCTTACCATGTGCAGTGTCAGTGCACTGATAGTTCCATATCTTGCAGTCATGAATAGGGCATAGCTCTCTTTTTGAGTGGGAATGTGATGGTGCAGGGGTCTAAGGTCATCTCAAAAACCACAAAAAGCAAAAAAACCACCAAACAAACAAAAAGAACAACCCAAAAATGAAATCAAAAATCTACCTCCAAATACCCCACAAATAAGCATCCTAACAAAAAGGACCTCAAACTAAGAAAAAAATCTTTAAGACCCCACTGAATATAAGAGCAGTAATGATGTTACTGGAATTCCTGAGACAAAAACATTCATTACTGCTTGCCCAGATAGTAAAGCACCTGGATAAATGAAATTCCTTTTGGAAGGTCTTGTTATTTTCCATCAGCTGAGGCTTAAAGCTAGGAAATACACTAGCTGATCTCCTGTAGTCTTTTTCTTTTTTTTTTTTTCCATCTCTCTTTTTTTCTTTTTTTTTTCTCCTGTGATTTACCACCAGATAAGGAGGTGGGATATACACTTGTTCCAGTCATCAAATGTTCATATTGTTTGTATCCAATTAAATGTGTGCAGGACTGCTGAAAACCATTTAAACTTGTTAGTGTTTAAAGAGCAAAATATTAATCTTAAGAAGGTACAGGAAGTCAAGGAGAATAGTGGACTTACAACTTTTGTTTCTCCTCTACTGTATTCACTTGTATGTCTCTGATCAGCCCTTAAAACACTAGCAGTTTCACAGCACCTTTAACATTATGCTGTATCTCAAATCTGTGTGTATACATGCATATAAAAGCTAGTTTTACTTTTTGGAAGTGGAAAACAGAAGAAAGAGGCTTTGTTTGGTTTTTTTCCTGTTTACAAAGCTCATCTAAGTGTGATTTATGGAGAAATTGAATATGAAGCATAGAAATGAAGCGCTTTATTTACACAGGAGAAAACATAACACAGGTAGATTTCAGATTTTTCAAGACCCAAAATAACAAATCCCAGGCATCCTGGTGGATTTGCTTTACGTTTGGACATCCTGAGATATTAATCAAAGCTTAATCTGTGCAGAAAATAGCAGCATCAAGAGTAAAACCTAAAATCAAAGTCATAAAAAAAGAAACTAAAAAAAAACCCCAAGTAAATGAACCACCTGAAAACAAGTTAAAGGGTTAGCAGCTCCTCTTCATTAGCCAGTTCTCATCAGCTTTCACCTCTAATGAGTTTTAGGTTTGGATGTAAGCTCAGGCGTTAGGACCTTTAAGAACAATGCTGTTAACTTTGTCCAGGGAAATTACTAGTTAGAAATGTAACTTTTTTTTTTTTTTCTGTATGACATAAAAATAACCATGCTAGTCTCAAAGTACCATTGTTGAAAAATGTGGATAAAAGGAGGGGGGATGCTTCTCTCTCTCTGGCCTCTAACAAAACAAAACCCCCGAATTAACAAATAAACCAACTAACTGCAGAACCAACCCACAAACAAACAAAAATCCCTACAACCCAGTATTAGATCTTACCCAGTACAAAATGTAGTAAATCAATAGGAGAGAAGTCGGATGTATACACCTGCTTTTTGGTACAGCATAGAACATTTCCTATCTCTGATTTCTACACAGAGAGGGGAATTTGCAGTGTGTCCAGCAAGATTAATTAATCTGATCTATGGCCAAATAATTTCAAGATTGAAAAGAACTGACTGTGAGTTGTTCCTTCCACCAGAGTATAGCTGACCATACTGAAAAATAACCAGTTCTTCAGATTTTTGCCGTACATTTTTCTGTAAAATACAGTTGTGGTGAATCAGATGTGAGTTTGTTGAAACAGGTTCTCTATTCCATCCAGCTCTGACCTTAAACATGAGGAATATGATTAACAGTGTTTGTGGAGTACTGCATTTGCAAAATTAAAAAGAGAATTGAGAATTTAAAGTTGTTATAGGAACATTCTGTTAGTTAAATTCTACATAGAGAGCACACTTAGTAGCTTTTGGATTGCTTCAAATTAAATCTATTGCTGTATATCCAGTAGCAGTTGAAGCTGCTGGAAGGCTTTTCCTGTAATTTCCTAGCTTTGAATTTTATTTTGAATGGCAGTTGAATTTTCTCAGTGCTAGTGCTGATTCTTTGTAGCTTATGTTGATGGATTGTCTGCCAGCCTTCCTCTCTGGCAGGACGGAAGCGGGAGGGATGCATGTGTTTATCAGGCCAATAGAAATAAATGGGAAGCTGGCCAGTGAATTCAGTAGGAGCAGAACCTGTACCCTCACAATTTATTTATTCTATAGTTGTGACTGGTGGTGGGGGTTCTATTTTGTTTTATTTCTTGTTTTCTCTTACTGTAGCTCTTTTTTTCTGGTCTATACTTTACCCCAAATTATCTGGTCAACACTGATACTGGGTAACACAGCAATAAGTGAGTAGTTAAGAATTATTTATATGTACAGTTTTTGACCAAATTGTTCAGTGTCTTTGATGGTAAAAACTGTCCATGTGTCTGACAGAAGAAAGTTGGCTTTACTGCAAAAGGAAAATACGTTGATGTTACAAAGCACTGGGAGCTCATCATCTAGAAAAGCTTTGACTTCCATGACAGTGTCAGTAAGGGTGTCTGTGGGCTTGCTTGGTGCAGACACAGCAAAGTGTGTCAGGAAAGGCATTCTTTCTTCTTTTTCTTTTTTTTCTTTTGCCCCTACAGACACAATTCATAATTATGTATTCTATATAAGCATACATGAAAGAAGAGTACTCAATCACCAGTACAGGTTGGGGGCTGACCTACCAGAGAGCAGCTCTGCAGAGGAGGACCTGGGAGTCTTGGTGGATGACAGGTTGACTGTGAGCCAGCAGTGCCCTTGTGGCCAGGAGGGCCAGTGGTAACCTGGGGTGCATCAGGAAAAGTGTGCCCAGCAGATTGAGGGAGGTGATCCAGCTCCTCTACTCTGCCCCAGTGATGCCACATCTGGAGTGCTGTGTCCAGTTCTGGGATCCACAGTACAAGAAAAACATGGAATTACTTGCCCAGTGACATGGCCCAGTGGAGGGTGACAAAGATGATCAGGGGTCTGGAACATCTTTCTTATGAGGAGAGACTCCAAGAGTTGGGCCTGTTTAGTCTGGAGAAGAAACTAAGAGGGGGCCTTATTAATGCATATAATTATCTTTAAGGCGGGTGCCAAGAGAATCGTGCCAGCCTCTTTTCACTGGTCCCCAGTGACAGAACAAAGAGCAAAAGCCATAAACTAAAACACTAGTATCAGCTCAACCTAAGAAAGAACCTCTTTACAGTGAGGGTGGCAGAAAACTGGAACAGGCTACCCAGACAGGTTGTGAAGTCTCTCCTCTGGAGACATTCAAAGTCCTGTTGGATGAGTTCCTGTGTAACCTGCTGTAGGTGACCCTACCTTGGCAAGAGGGTTGGACTAAATGTTCTCCAGGGGTCCCTTCCAACCCTAACAATTCTGTGATTCAGCTTTTGTAGCAGAAGGGCGCAGGTATGTCAATGAAATCTGTCTGAGAGATTTATTTACTTTTATACTTACAGCTGATTTAGGTGCGGCAAGCAAAGCACTGACCTAGAGACCAGAGTTAGGCATAGGCTAAAGGTCTAGTTTTTTGGGATGAGTTAAAAGACTGTTAGTTTGAAACTGCACCTAGGCAGTTGTTCAGCAGATGATGTGACTTAAATCACTCAAAACTTTCCTGGGGTTGACATGTGTCACAGAGCAGCTGTGCAAATAGCATCAATCTCCAGGTGCTCTATTTTTGAGACTTTGCACTCTTGATGAGAGTTCTGTATGGGGAAATCCTGGAGGCTGAAGTGAGGTTTATACTGGGGAGTTTGACCTGTGTGTCAGTAATGCTTACAAGGCATCAAGATCTTTGTCTGCTTTAAATGTAACTGACAGCCTCTAATGCAGGTACTTTGAGTCGGGCAACACTTTCAGTTCAGGAAATTAGTGTTCTGCAAGGTGTAGAGGGTGAAGCACAGCCTTGTGAGCATAGCCTGTGTCCTCATATGGAGCTGTTTCCCTGTTCAGTTTACAGATATGTTTAATAACCATCTAAGCAGTGTTTTACCATACTGTGAATCCAAAAGAGAAAAAATGTTAGAGGGCAGCTTGAGAGTCAAGCAGCTAAAGATCTGCTGCTTGGACACTTGGACAGCCAGAAGAAGTGGTGCAGTGTCTTAGCTGCTGTGGATGCAACAAAAATAGCTCTTGGGCTATGTGTGATCACCTAATTTCATAATGAGTCAACTTGGGCACATTGGAAGTGATTGAGCTCTGATATGAAAGTGTTTGTCTCCGTATTGCCATTTCCTGCTACAAATGGAAAATTTGCCTTTCAGGTTTCCTGAAGAAGTGCTTGATTTATTCCTAAAAAAATACAGAAAGAAATAAGAAAAGGGGGCGATATGGAGGAAACTTTTGTTAAGGGCAGGTTAATATTTGGCTTTCTGGACTTCACACAGCAGTATTCTTGAAAGTTACAGCCACAAGACTTTGCCTCAAAGTGATCCAATGATTCTATTGTCATGAGACCCCCTCTGAAGTACTATATCAAGCTCTGGTGCCCCCAACATAAGGACGTGGACTTGCTGGAGGGCCATGAAGATGATCAAGGGGCTGGAACACCTCCCCTGTGAAAACAGGATGAGTGAACTGGGGTTGTTCAGCCTGGAGAAGAGAAGGCTCTGGGCAGACCTTAGAGCAACCTCTAAGCCTTCCAGTACTTCAGGGAGGCCTTAGGAGAAAGCTGGTGAGGAACTTTTGCCAAAGACTTGTGATAGGACAAGGGGGAATGGGTTTAAACTGAAAGAGGTACGTTTAGATTAGGTATTTAGGAGGAAACTCTTGACTGTGACAGTGGTGAGGCACTGGAATAAGATGCCCAGAGAAGCTGTGGATGCCCCATCCCTGGAAGAGTTCAAGGCTAGGATGGATGGGGCTCTGAGTAACCTGGTCTAGCGGAACGTATCCCTGCCCATTTCGAGGGGGTTGGAGCTAGATGATCTGTAAGGTCCTTGCAACCTCAACCCTTCTATGATTCTATGGTATAACTTTCACCAGGTTCAAAGTAGAACAGTGTTTTCTTCAATTCTGTCTTCTTAGTGTGCTGGTGTGTTCCTGCTGTTATTGAGAGTGCTTTCCTATTAGCTCTGTTTTCTTTGCACACAATCCACTGTGGGAGTGACATTTCATACTGTATGCACAGGCTTTGAGCCTTTCTAATGACTGGTAACTGTGAACAGAGGATTTAAATGGTCGTTTTGTAGCTGTGGGAAATAAATCACTGATATCAGATGTCCTTCCTTGAACTGGCTTGTTGGTAGGGTTTTCACATGGAAACTCAATCTCTTAGTTCCCTGTGCCTCTGTTTGCACTGCTGTTCTTATGTACTTGTCAGTAGTAATGCTGCTGCTGTGTTTACCTGATTCATAGTAACAGGTTTTGTCACTTGGCCCTGTGGAAGAAATTCTTATTTTCTCTTAGTCTGCTATCCTGTCATTAGATCATAAGTTAAATTTTTGTGCCAACAAAGCTCTTTAAGTCAGTAGGAAGTTTGATCTTCTGTGTGATGTTTTGCTGTGTTTCTTTCACCATGTTTGTTTTTTATTTGTTTCTCCTTGCACCCACAGCTGCCATAGTTGTGTTGACAAAGCCCCAGGTGTAAGTCCAATTACACAGAAAGCAGTTGCCTCTTGGGAAGAGCAACAGCAGTGCTAGACAAAAAAAAAAAATAAAAAAAAAATAAAAAAAAAATCCCTTATTTTAGCGTATACTACACGTACTCCATGAGCAGAGTTTTCTGACAGCGGCATGGACAGAGTGTGTTGTAACATGGACATGCTCGGCGTGTCTCCTTTCACTGCAGAGGGCTGTCTTCCCTGCTGATGAAGTGTGAAGTGTGTGTGAAATTATCCGTCAGTGTCTGGCATCCCCAGAGAAGACAGGGAGTGATGAGAGCTGGGTTGTGGCGTTGCGGTACCACTCGGTGGCGATGGCCATATGGTGTGAGAGAGGGGGCGCTTCCAAGGGGGTCACAACAGATGTTTGATAGCATACTTGTTGCCAAAAGCTTTGTGTCAGCCAGCTCCAGTAAGGTGATGTTAGAGCTGTCCCAGGGGTGCACTTAAGGAGGAATGCTCTTTAGGTAACACATAGTGTAATCTATTATTTGCATTGGTATTGCAGTGGCTGTATTTTGTCAGGCAGACAAAGGTATTACAAGACACATAGGTTGGACACTGAAGTCAAACAAATTCATACCTGAATCAGGTACTGATTTTTAATATGGGAAAGAATAACCAACCATTTGAATACTGTACCTAGAGAAACACTGATGTAGAATCTGTCTAAGTCGGTTGTAAGTCATATTTAACTTGAAACAAGAATGAATTTCAGACTGTCCTTTATATGAAAGGCTGAACTGGATTGTCACAGCGATCTCTTCTGGCGCCTTAGTCTATAAATTTGAAACACTTAGCCTGCCAAAGGAGAGACTTCTTTTGCTTTCTTTTTAAGTAAAATGGACAGACTTGTGAGGAAAGAAAGGAATGGGTATATCTAGGGATAGGTATATCCTGCAGCATGGAGTATTAAGTGTCTAGTCATGTGTCACAAAGGAGGTCTTGGAGAACTAGGAGCAGATTTCAGAGCTCTTGTGATGTGATTCAGAAATTCAGAGGGCTGTACTTCTTCCTTACGTTTTGAGTATGGTGTTTTTTTAAAATTGCGAAAAAAACCCCAAAAAAACAAAAACCAACCAAAAAAACCAGACCAAAACCCCTGTAGTATTTTGTTATTGTTCCTAGGTAGCAAAAAGAAGCTACTGCAATAAGATTTTACTACACAGTGTGCTGAATTTACTGTTGGTTACTGTGAGCTATCAAAAGCTTTGAAATTATTTCCACAGAATCTATTCTTATTTATCTGTAAATATTATAATTGTGAATCCCACAAGGAGAAAAAAAAAAGCTTGAATTTAGACAGTGAAGCGAATAGTTATGCTAAACTTATACAACATTATGCACAACTATTCTGTTTCTTGTCCAGATTTACATTTCCTGAATACATTTGCTGAAATAAATAGCCAGTTTCCTTTGAGAGCAGAGTTGGAACTGAATAAATGTAAGGCTTCAAAGTATTAACAAAGGGGCTGAACTCTAAACCAAAGTAGTTATACAGCCCATATAATATAAGTTAGAACAGTAGAGAGGAAATCTGAAGTTAAGAATGCACAGGAAAGAGATAGTAATGTTTTGTGAGAGTTTATAAACTTCTAGTTTTGTAGTCTTATCCTTTGCTGTTTAATCTTTGCTTTTCTTCTTTTCCCCAAGCGGCAAATATGTATGGAAAATGCATATCTTATGATACAAATACTAGGTAAAAGGAATTTTGTTACTTTTCTTGAGAGAAAGAGCCATGAAAAGAGGGGAATTTAGGAAGGAGATCCTGCTGTTCTATTCAGTGGAAGTACCTTTGCAGCTCACAGTGTGCCTGTACAGAATTGTCCTATTCATAGTTTCCCCAAGAGCATACATAACAGATCTTGGAAATACGCACCAATTATACTGCAGTTGGGTAAGAAATGAATTTCAACTATAGCAAAGGTGGCTTGAGTTAGATATTTGGGGAAAAACATGTAAGTAGCAGGAGGAAGCACTGGAATACATTATTTGAGAAGATGTAGTCCCTGTCACTAGGAGCCTTTCCTTTTTCAAGGGTACATGAAGAAGAATGAAGTAGAATCAGATCAGAGAACTGATGCTACTTAGGGGCAGAAGAATGAACTAAATGTACAAAACTTTAATGTACGAAACTGTAGAAGATTGAGATGTGAATTTAAGAATCGTATCTGTAGACTCAGAGGGAGTTTCCTGTGTGCAATTGGTCTCTGAAGGGAGGACAGGCCATTTCTGCACACATTCTCACTCAGGTAATCAGACTGGCTTCATCTGGGCTACCAGACAAGCAGGATTTGTTCTTATGGTCAGAAGTTTTCATGCTGTAAATTACTGATGCTTTCTTCTGCAGTACAGTACTGCTATTTATTTTTAGCTAAAGCACAGATGATGTCAAAAGTTTACAAATATGTGAAAAGAGATATGAGTGAAGCTCTGTAAATTCTGAAATAAGGACCAAAAACTATGTGTAGCAATTGCTATGAGTTTTCCAGATGGTGAAACCTTCTCTGTGATTTCATTTGATCTGTTTCCATACTGCTGATAATTGGCACTTGAATTTGTAGAGGTTTCAGAGGGATTACCTTGAAAAAAACCCGGAACATTTACGAATTCTCTTACTCTGTTAGTTTTAACAGATGATCTTTCATGTTGATGAGAAACACAAGTGTCTTCTATAGACTGTGATGAGTTTTCTAGGAATATGCTTTCTCTTGATGTCCAGAAGGGACTATAAATTTTCAAAAAGAAAGCTTCTTTCAGATAATAGCTCCTAATTTTTTTCAAAAGCTCCAATTATGTGTTTCTGAGGGTAAAAATCAGCAAGAGAATGTATCTACAAAGAGTTTCTCTGTAGTTTAATCCACTTTATAGTGAAAGAGTTAATATATTTAGTTTTCATGCACATCACTCCAGAGACAAATCCTGCTGTCACTGTAATTTCTATAGTCATTATCTTGAGTGAGGAAGCGTGCCTCAAATAACAGGATTTCTGGTGAGTTGAGGTACATCAGTTATGGAATGTCTGCATCATGTTCATCTGCTGCATTGGCAGATGGCTGAGGTGAACATCTACTCTCACTTCAGCTTTAAAAATCAGAATTGGTGGCAGCGTTGTCAAAACATGTCAGCATTTGAGGGGTGGTGTGCAACAAACCACTGGCTTCACAGCACATTCTTGGCACACAGGTTGGGGCTTTGAAACAAGCTATATTCTTACTATACAGCTGGGGGTTTTGGTGGTTTTTTTGTTAGTTGAGGTTTTTAGTTGCTATATACATAAAGTTTGAGGTACTTACCCGCAGCAGTTAGGAAAAGGGTATGGCACTGAAATGTTTTCATTGATGTCTCACATCAAGAGATGTGTGCTTTGCTTACATTGTGATTTATGCTTAACCCTCTGTCTCTAATTTGTTGTGGTAGCCCTGGATAGGTGTGTGAAATGACAGTGCATGGTAATTCATGACAACTGCTTCATAGAAATTAAATGCTTAGAGGTGTCAAGGGGAGAGCAGAAGGCTGGGGAAGACTATTTCCTGGACTGTTATATCCTAAGTTGCTGGATAGTCTGGAGTAGTAAAAGTTATAGCTGATTTCCCTAGGGAAGGAGATAGGGTTAGTTGTAGTGCTAGTTTTTCTGCTACTTTCTCACAGTAGGCTGTGATCATAGATGTCACAGAAGGTAAGTCATAAAACGGGGAAGAAATGAAGCAAGATGCAGGAATAAATGTAAGTAATCTCTAATGATATGCTGATTTGGATTTACTTGATGGATGCTAAAAGCCATTCTTTTTTTTAAGAGAAGACAACACCCTGCCTGAGAGGACAAAGATGACATTTTGTTCTTCAGGGGCATAAAACTAATTTTCTTGATTATTCCTGACATCTTGTCATTCATGCTATGGGCCTTCCTTAGAGGACAGAAGCAAATAGCCTATCTCTTGTGAGAATGAAACATGAATGGAATGAGTGTAAGGATTGAAATGTGCTTGCATTGGCACCAAATCCTAAAATGATGATGTTGGAATTTCAGAATAAGAAAATGGGGAACAGTATGAGATACCCAGGGTATGTTACAGAGGCAGACACAGTAAGCTTCTCTGAACATAATACAGAAAAGTCTCTATTAAGAAGGCATTTATATGCAGCTTTATACTTCTGAAGTTTAGGTTTAACTAGAAGGGTGAACTTTAAATGTATTATTGCTCTATTTTTTTCACACCCTCAAGTCCTCGCAGGACATCTGTGGTAGAGGAGGTAGATGTCAAAATGCTATTCTTGCCTTGAATGCTTTAAAGTCTCATCTTGCAGAGAGTAGCCTCCTGGCTGAGCCTGGCACTTCATGGAGTCTACTCAATATGGAGGTGCCCAGAGCCTGTGCAGAGATGCAGTTTATACAGCACTGACAGCCAAAAAAAAGAGCAGCTAAAATTGCATAGGTACCAAAGAGGTACTTTGCAGATCATTACATTTATGTGGAAATTCAAAAGATAACTAAAACACTTTCAGTTGTTCTACAAACCTGATAATTCATTTTCGTTTTTGACATCCTAGTGCTTTGCAACATTTGGATGTATTAGGGAGGGTTTGTTCTGACACTATGGATGTTCATTCAAGTTCACTGTTTCTCAGCTATTACGTACAAAGCTGTCATTTTTTTCTTCATAGCCATGAAATTTATTTTTTGCCTTAAATGTTAATAGTGCTGGTTATTCCAGTTCTGTGCGTTTGCCTCTGGAAAAGGCTCTTATGTGCTGCACAAACAGTTGCATTTTGTCAGTATATTCATTTCCAGTTATCATGAACCCAGAGGTACATAGGTTTCTTTCCCGAGTCCTGTGCTGCATATTGGGAAAGCTTTTAACCTTGTTTTGCCTCAGTTCCTCATCAACAAATTGGAGGCAATTATACTTTCTGAAATTCCATGTTGGAAAGTTCTGAAGTTTATCCAATAGTAAGGGTACTTTCTTTTCTTTCTTTTAATGTTCGTGTTAATTGTAGATTTCAAGATAGTAGTGTTTGCTTAGAACCTAAAGAACATTTCCAGAAGCCTTGCAGAAAGGATGTCATTGCTATTTCTTAGATTATAGCCTCTGCTTCTGGCAGTTTGAATGCCATCACCAGAAACAAAGCAAATATAGCTGAACAGATGTGGTATAAAAAAATATACAGGTCCCACCAAGGGGGTTTTTTTGTCTTGTTTTTCTGAGATAATCTGTTCATCACATTGTTGATTTGACTGCTGTTTTCAGTTCATGATACAGCAGATTACAAAATCTGTGACAAAATCACAGGAAAAAGTATTTTTAGGAAAGATCATTCAGAATATTATGGTATTTAGGGACTAAATTAAGAATTCTGTCCTTTCAGAGGTAATCTGACCATTGTGGAAATGCAGCTGACTACTGATGGGCCTCTGGCATTTAATGGAAACGTTTATATAAACCTAGAGCAAGCTCTGCTTTTTTAAGGAAAGCAAAGAGATTCATTTGGTTTGGGGATTCTACCACCACCCCTGACACAGTGCTAAATGTGATGTGTCTTTTCAAGTGACCTTTATCTTAACTTCAATATTTCATAACTTCTTTGGGGAAGCTGTTTTATCTGATTCTTTCATGAGTGAAAATTTACTTTACCATCCCTTAGCACCTTTTATGCTGTTTAAACGGATATTTATGTTACTAAATTAATATTAACGTCATGAACAGAACTGACTTTTTGGACATTTAAAATGCTTTTACAATATTACAACAGTACTTATACCATTGGTGTGATGAAAAATTCTGTCAATCACAAGTAAAAGTGGGATCAAAGATACTGAGATTAGAAATCCTGTTTTGAAAGTCATGAGTTTTAAATAAAAAGTACTTTTCTTATTAATGGTTCAGTTGCTGAGAGAGGGTGTATGAACAGCACCTGTAGCTTCTGTTGAAGGTTCAGATTCCCAGTCCTTTCAGAATGAGGCACTGTAGGTGGAAATAATTGGAAAATAACCTTGAAGGCTTCCGTGCCTATTTGAGTGTGAATGGATGTATGTCAGACCTAATTAGGTCTACTGAGAAAAACATAAATGTCAATCGTTTTTTACCAAATGCATCCACCTTCTTTTGAGATTGTGAACGGGGTCCAGTGAGCATACAGCCTGCTTAATGTCACCTTTCTGTCCTATGGCTTTAATTCTGTCCCCTGGGATAGATGGCATTTGATTTTTCTTGAAAACAAAGTCAAAGAGCTTGAAAGTAGGCATTGCCACGCCAATGCTTGCTTAGCTGATGTGTCCACATATAACTCAACTAAAGCAGAACATTTAATGAAAATGGTCATTGTTTTACCTCCCAGTGGTCCATAGGATTTAATTGGTTAAATCATGGAGCTCTGTTTCATTTGTTGCAAACTTGATAATCCCTCCAGTGCTGTGTCTAACCTATTTTTTTTTTTTTTTTATTCTATAGCCATGATTTTATCAAAACCTGTTAGAAGTATGAAATGCATGTCTGTTTTCAACCATGATTGTATGTAAAAGGATCTTTTCTGCTTAGTTACATTAGGGCGTACCTGTTGTGCACACTTGTATTCACTTTCTTGGTAAGTGAGGTACTGTGACATTGCTGGGTCATCATGAAGTATGTACTGTCTTTCAAATCTTTTTTCTCTGGGAGGGTTCTTCAGAAATATTTCTAGAATTCCAGCTGTATGCTCCTATAGTTTGCTAGAAATAAGTAAGTTTTCCCGGGGAATCCTTTAAGAGCACACTAGGAATAAAAAAGGTATTGTCTAGAAGTGGCATCACTCAGTCACTAGGGTCTCTGATTGTGCTGAAGAGGAAGGAATGCACCTTGCTTTTAAATTTATTTGGGGAATTTGGAGAGAAGTGGCAGTTTGATACTGTTCACATGAGAAAGTTTATTAAAAGGCATGAGCTGCACTGTGTAAGTAAACTTACAAATCCCTTTATGTACTCTATTTTGTGATGTGGAAGCAGCTTATTCCATTCATCTTAAATGTATCTCTAAGCAAAAGAACTAAAAACCCCCACAAACCGAAGTAAAACTAGTGTGAGCTGAAACAAGAGTATCCATGCAGCTTTTTGTACAAATATAAGTAAGTTGGTTGAAAGTCATACCTTTCAGATATCTATTCAGCATTTTCACGGAGACTGTCCCTTACTGGGACTGGAGAGGTGAGAGGCAAGTCTTTAATTTTCCAATGCTATCATTCATAACGTCAAAATCAGAAGAAAAATCATACAAGGTCTTATTTTGGCCCTGATTTGAACAATAGACTGAAATTTTGGTAATTGTTCACATACATGACTTGTCACTAGAAAACTTAAGACTTGAGCACCTGACTCCCTGCTTTCAGTGTCTCACTTTCTAGAGATCAAGAGGTCCATGGAACTAAGTTCTGTGCCTTGCAATGCTCAGAAAAGTGCATGTGATTCAACAAACATGATCAGTACTCGTAGCACCAGATGGTCTGGAGATTCCTCTGTACATTGTGCTTCTGCCACTACAGTTTTGTAGTGATTTGTATGTGATTGTATGTGATTCAGATTAGCATGGGAACTGTCACACTTCTGAAGGCTGAGACTTTACTCTTTGCAGACCTGGTCATTGTAACATACAGAGTAAGTGTATATGCTGCCTAATCGGAATTAAAAAGGTAATTACAGGGAAAATGCTTATTCCTTTTGTCTTGAGAACACACTGTTCAACAGGTCATTATTAAGCAATTATATTTTATACAACATTGCAGGTTTGCTTGATGTTATGCAGACAATGCCCCAAGTTTTTCAAAGGCTAAATTAGCAAGGGATGTTTCTAAGTAACAGGAGAGGGTATCGTTATCGTCTTGCACTTCTTGCATGTTCTGTGGTTAGGGGAGATTGCTTTTAGGGTGCCCTGCTTTTACTTTTCTTGTTGTCTCTCTCCTTATTTCCGAAAATTTTCCTAAGACATTCCATGTTATCTTGTTATATTTTTCTGAGCGTGAGGGATGCATTATAAAGACAGACTAGCAAGTGCTATGTAAAAAGGAATTAAAACCTGTATTTGCATTGAAATACATCCTGAAAGATGAGGCCTCTAGGCTAGAGGAAACTTAATGTGTAGACAAGTTCATATTAAAAAGTATTCATATACTAGTTCCAAGATATTTATAGTATAAACTATGAAAAAGAGAGAAGGGAAGCACCAAGGGAAGGTGAGATGACGGTGGTCATTACAGCACCATGCATTACTAAATATGTCATGCAAACCCTTAACTGCTAGTCCATGTCTATGGAATTGTGGCGCCTGGTAAATCTGAGAGATTTTTAAGGATAGTATATGGTGAACTTCTCACAAAAGTGGGATGGTTTAACAAAAAGCATTGAAAATTCAAATGTTGCTCACAGATCTTTTAGGCTGAAATCATTACAGGACATCCATGCACAAGACATTAACAAGATGTCGATACTGACAGAGAGGAGCCAGCAGCAGAGGGTAAGCTCAGCATCATCATCTGATGATGGTGCTGGTAGTGGGATTGTTCAGAAACGGTGGGAGGAGAGGGGTAATCAGAGGGTCTTTAGAGTTGTAAAAGTGAATAAGCAGTAAAGAAACAACAAGGAAATACTTGGAAAGGAAAATAAAAAATGGAGACAGACTCATGAAAGATGGTGAGTGACTGCCATGAGGAGCATGTTGGCATTGTTAACCAGAGTCTTGAAACCATTCAGTTCTCTGCTTCAAAAGCCCTTATGAACCAAGGGGACTGAAGTGTTCATATGCAGTCCCACCTGGTGATGGCAGAGTAAGAAAGACTGTTTATTGCATAAAATGTCTTGAGAAGTCCAAATCCCCTGTTGTTTCATCAGGTTATGTGAATTAAACTAGTGATGTAAGCGGAATTGGACTCGGCAACCATCATGCTTCTGTAGTGTCAGAAAAGTATTTTGTGAAACAATACAAGCTAATAGCTATAGATTTCACTTACTCCATTGTTGCATGTGCCTGCAATATTCCTTGGAGGAGAATCTTCTCTTTAAGCATTCCAGCTTCTTCAGAATGATTACCTGCATAGCACAGGGTACTGCTTTTTCAGTACTCACTCGTTTTGCAATTACACCCATGCCTTTTAGTTTTGTTTCTGGTGCCCATAAAATCTCTTTCTAGTCTTAAAAAATAGCAGACCAAACCATGCCCCGAAGGAGGATGGATCTTTCAGATTTTTAGCATGTGCAAAAATGATAAACTAACAGTCCATTCAGGTTCTTCATAGGTGCTGCGGTTTTGGACACATTTGTTTGGATTTTGAGCCTGTGAACTCTTTAGGCCTTTTATCTTGTTCGATTTTATTTTCATATTCATATATTAATTTTCATTTCACTTTTAATTAGTTTCATTATATTTGATGGCAAAATGTTGCTTCATCTTCGCTGTTAATAGTCTAATTGTTTCTCTTGCCTTAAGTAATATCTCGTTAACTTTATAAGCCATCTTTTACACATCATCTACAGAATTAATTTCCCATGCATGTAGTTGTATTTTCTGCAGCATCTTTCCAAAAACTTTCCCAATTAGCATTTTTATTGTTGTATTGGTTTCTTGTCTGCAAGAATTAAGCTGAGAAGCCTGTTGATAAAATTTAATATTACTAGTTCGTGGTCTTTCCAGACATTTTTATTAAAAATCTAGGTAGTTTCCTGTTGGTGAAAACTTAGAGGTTACGTAGGTCTTTAAAAAACCCCAACTGCCATGTAATAACTGAATGCTATTTTATAAATCCAAATTAAAATTGTCAGTAAACTTTCGATGTGCAAACAACAGATGTGATGGGTGGTTTCATAGAAGTGGTGGTTGTTTCCCTTGGTATTTTATTGCCGTTCTCTGTTGGTTACATTCATCAGAAAGAATTAGTCTGTGTAGACTGGAAACAGGTGCTGCAAGCAGGTATGGTGTAGCTTTTAGAAAACTCTTTAATATTCCCTTCCCTTCATTGAAATTACATAGCAGAATTATAATGAAGTTATGACAGACTGCCACATCAGCTTTGGTCGTCTTCCTTTAATGTCTTTAATAGGAATATTGTTTTCTTTTGTGCAGGTGTGTGCAGGACACATTGTAGATTGTGACATACTCCTTGTTTTTCACATTCCAGTTGTTTTAGCAGTATGCCACCAAGGTCACCTGTGGATATGGGAAGACTAGAGGCTCCTGTTGGGAGGTGCAGTGCTACTGCAGGGGGGTCTAGTTCTGCCAGGAAAATTATGTTGTTGAGACATTTACTCACTACACTTTAAGCTCTTTGTTGCAAGTTGTTTTCTGAGGGACAAAGCACTGAAAAGTCAAGTTATTAGTGCAGTGCTTATTATATATTATATGTGTCACAGATGCAGGTTAAGTAAAAACAAAAAAATTCCATTGAAAGTGGTACATAATGGAACTCTGTGGCTAAAAATATACCATGTTGCATTTTTATAGGAAAAAAAACCCAACCAAACGAACCTCCAAAAAATGGTGGTTCCCTATCATCCAGTAGATACAAAGGAGCAGATTGCCTGCTCCTGTGGAGTTCTAGAAGATTAACTCTGCCCCACTCCTAAAAGAAAGCTGCTGTACTCACTATGTGTCATTTTCAGAAGAAAGATTAACCCCTGTCATCACAGATGCTTTGTGCCTTTTCTGTATGTCTAGAGTTGAGAGAAGATTATTTTGTCCTGGAAAAATATGCAAATTTTTAAAAGATGTCTTTGTCCTTAATTGAAACAAGAAGTTGAATTCTCAGTGACATTCCTAAATTATAGTTAAGATCAACCAAAGCATTTTCATTTTAATGATCTTATTTCTTTTTTTAAATTTTAAATGTGACTGTTCAAGTTCATGCTTTAATAGTGAACATTCTTGCTCAGTGAAACATTTCACTTGGAGAATTGAATTATGAGTTAGGATAGTTGAACAGCTTCAGAGATTTTAAAAACAAATGTGTTTATCAAACCTCATCTTTCCTGTGAACAGTTTGTTTTACTAATGAGTATTTATTCTGAGACAAAAAGATGAAGATGTTTTCTCAAAAATTGTCCCAGTTTGCTCTATCCTGCTGCATGTTTTTTCTTCTGTAAATTCAGGTTTTATCATTCTATGTGATAAAATAAATGTGCTTCTTACAAAAATATTTTCATTCCAGTGTTCTTTAAATTTAATGTCTACTTGTATTTCTTTGTAAGACAACAAAATCATGACAGTCAAGGAAGGACTACTTTGATAAATAATACAACCCTTACATAAAATCTAAGGCAGTAGCAGTTTATACCTATGCTTCAAAAAGGAAGGCAGAACAATGTAAGGTAATTTAAATAGGCATACATTTTTTATTAATTTTCATATGTTTGCTGAACAATCCTGGCATACAGCAGATTGTTGTGCATTGTAAAAACATTATGGGGAATCATAAGACGGAAGTGATTCTTTCAAACTATGCATAATTAAGCTTTTTTTAATTAATTAAGATGCATCTAATGACAGATTCTTACCTGATACACCTTGGTACTTTCTGATTAATTTTGCTTTGTGCCCACTTATGCTAGCACCAGTTATGTATTTCCTACCTTTCTTTTAAGGTGTGTAATCAGTTGTTAAGGTACTTCAAATAAAATTGCAGCATAAATATAGTTAGGGGTTTGACTTTAGATCATTGAATTTGGTGAAAGTTCCGTTTGCCACAAGGTTTGATGAAAGGCGGATCAGATCAGACCAAATTGACTGTATAGGGCAAACAGAGGCAATTTTGTACAGCTGGATTTAAAAAAAAGGTATAGGAATAGGTAATGATGACTATCAGTGGTGTGGAGTGTTTCCATGCAAAGAGACTAAATAGACTTCAGCTTGGAAAAGAAAAGACAGAGAAAATATAGTAGAAGCCTATAAAATCATAATTAATACAACAAAAGGCAAACCAGGAACAAGTATTTTCTGTTTGTGGGGTTTTTGTTATTGTGTTGGGATTTTTTTAAATGCGAAAGCTGAGAGTATAAGATAAAACTTCTTCCATGTTTGTAGCAAAAGTACTAATTTTTGTGCAGATTACAATTAAATTGTACAAGCTCACAGCCACAGATAGGGGGACAATTAAAAGTATTAAGATTTTCAGAGGGATTAGAGAAATTTATGGAGAAATAAATAGCAGTTGCTGTTAAAAGCCTGGATGCAGCCTTTAGTTCAGTTCATAAGTACTGGATGCTGAATGATACAATAAATGTTGTTTCATGCATCTACAATTTCTGTGTTCTTCCCAACTATTTTCAATCTTTTTTCAGTACCTAGTACTTAATTTCTAAAGAACTAAAGGTATAGGCTTAACTGGAGGAATAACAGTCTACAACTTCCTCGTGAGGGGAAGAGGAGGAGCAGACACTGATCTCATCTCTCTCGTCACCAGTGACAGGACCTGAGGGAATGGCCTGAAGCTGTGTCAGGGGGATGTTTAGGTTGGATATTAGAGAAAGATTTGCTTCCCTCAGAGGATGGTTGGGCACTGGAACAGGCTCCCCAGGGAAGTGGTCACAGCACCAAGCCTGACAGAGTTCAAAGAGCATTTGGAAAATGCCCTCGGGCACATAGTGTGACTCTTGGGGCTGTCCTATGCAGGGCCAGGAGGTGGACTGTCCTTGTCGTGTCCCTTCCAACTCAAGATATTCCATAATTTTATGATATTATAATTTTTCGTTTTTTGTTTTTTTTTTTTTTTGTTCTTCTGTAAATACACAGTATTTGAGATCTTAAAGGGCATTTGCTAGCACAATGTTTCAATTGACCTCATTTCAGATGTTAAGTATTCCTTGTGGAGCTAAAGCACATCTTATAGCAAGCTAAAGGACAGAAGACCTTTTTCTCTTTGATGCTTTGTAAAGTGCTTGAGCTCCTTGCATGGAAATGCAATACAATTATATTGATGGTGATTATGGCAAAGTGCTGAGGAAAATTATATGGGAAAGTGATTAGACTCTTCTCTGCCTTCCAAAAAAAACCCCAACAAACCCCAAATCAACCAAAACTCAATGACTGAATAGTTCTGGGTATTTTTTTATCACTTGAGAGACGAAAGCGGTGCAGAAACAAAGCAAATCTGACCCATAGTGTAGAAATTTAACTTTCAAGAGTTCAGTGTATTTGCAGAGTGCCTACTTCATTACCTGAACTGAGAAAAAAAAAATAAACTAGCTGCAACACAGAGAATTCTACTTATATTAAAATAATAATAATAATAAAAAAAGGGCTGTAATTAGTTATAGACATGTTAAAAAATAACAAGCTTATTTTGAGCCATGGAGCATTACAGTTTGTAATACAAATTTCCCAGCAGAGCAGAGTGATAAAAACTTGTTTGATAACCAATCTTCCAGTAAAAACCAAGTAAATATACTCATAACTATGTGTCAACACTGTGCATTAACTACGGAGAAAGCTGTATTGAGTGCAGATCTCGAGAGAATTCACGACAGAACATCATGTCCTCTTTGGTTTAATTATTGTTCAGAACTCCCAGAAATGACAGCTCATGAAGTGTTCACCTGAACCATGGAATGCAATATTGGGCCTTAAGAAAGAAACAAAACCAACTTTTGTTTTGTGTCTCTGTAGAGAGACTGACAATATATAGCTAGTAAATGGTTGTTCTTTTGCTCTCAATTTTGGAAAGTCTCTTGACCTTGTGTCAACAAGCAGATGGGTTATTACAGTCTAGCACCTCACAGAGCCCAGTCTGCAGAGCTGAAACACAGGACCTTTTCCAGACTGACTGTTTGGTTTGGATTCAGATTCCCCCTGATAGTTCTCACTATAGTAAATATATTCTCAAGTAGGAGAAAAAAAAATTACACTGTATTATTTATCCAGTATTAGATTATATAATGTTATAGCTAGATATGGATCAGGCAGTTTTGTACTTTGCAAATGCCATCTGTTTTGGAAACAAAAATACTACTAATGAAGGTTTTAAATAATGTATTTCTCTGGATATGCGGTGAGTGCAACTTCTACAATGGCTTGATAAACTACAAAGTAGAAGTAAGAAGAATGAAAGAGGTTGGCTGGATCATCTAATGTCTGACAAATTTTATCCCACACAATGTAATCCTTTTCTTGCTTTCAACTAGCTTTTCATTTTTATGTAACAGCAGGTGGATTTTGTCCTTTACTCTCTCCTATTTGGCTGATACTACAAAAGGTCATTGTTCTGATAACAGGAAACTGTCCTCTCATTTCCCTTTTTATGGGCAACATGTACCAGTTCATTCATGTGTGAACATTCTTCTGCATGGAATCTTCCATAGGAGATTTTGTATCTTTGGCACAAAATTTTTGCTGTTCTCTGTGTGCTGAATGCAACATTGGGTTGTATTTATCATTTATACAACCTGGTTGTCTTTGTGTGACTTGTAGCGACCTTGTGATCAGTTGGCATACTGAAGTACTTCTTGTGCTTTGGCAGTTCATGAGTTCCCAGGGTATAGGATGATTTTTTATTAGACCCCACAAATTCATTTCTCACGCTTCTGGTACTATTAAGTTTCATCCTACTTCTATTTCATACCACAAGGCCATGCATTAAATTCCTTAAGGTAGCCATCTCTTTGTTTGTGTTGATGATGCCTTCTGACTTAATCATTAGTAAACTTTGTTTTATGTCGCAGTTGTTGAAATGTTAAGATTAGTGCTAGCACTGATCCTTGAGGATCTATCCTACTAACCTTTTCTTCAATTTAGTACATTTCCTTTTGAAACAAACCAGTATCATTTGCTTATTAGCCAATTTCTTATCCTATTTAGCTGCCTTCTTCTGATTCCTCCTTTCTGTAGGTTATGTTAAGATCCTGCACAGCTTTATGACAGTTCCAGATTTTATGGCATATTCCTTCTCCTGAAAATTAGTAAAGAAAAAAATTAAAACATTTTAATGTTTTAAAACAAAACATTTATTCTGATGTGATTTTCTTCAGTGAATTCATATTCACCAAAAATATGCTTGAGTTCTTCACTTCATAATGCTGTATTTTGACAAATAACTGCAGACATTATTGGTAGATGCTTTTAAGTCTCCTTTCTGATAATGCACTATTAGCTGTGCAACTGAAGAAGTTCTCACACGGTGATTTTCAGCCAGACAAATGTAACTTCTTTCTAAATATGTAAATTGGGACTGACTCAATAGAAATCTGTGAAGATATCATGTTGTAAATTGTATGCAGCCAAGAAGAGATTTTTAAATTCAGGATTATCGTGCTCAAGCAAAATTCCATTTGAGTAACTTCATATTTCAGAATTGCTTTAGAATGCAATTATCACTAATAAACAACACATTGTACTTTTCCAGTGTTTTTCCTACTGGGTTACTGAAATTTTTACCAACAAAAATGTGGTGCATTTCATTATACCCAATGAAGTGGGTATTAGCTAGAGATTGTGGAGAATGTTTAGGTGAAAATGGAGTGTAACAATATAAAATATGTTTGCTGGAAGAGTAGTTGTAGGTTGAAGGTAGAAACTCCTGCCAGAACAAGAGAAGTGAGACTCTTGAATAATATGTAGATGAGTAACCCTGACAGTACTTTACAAGGGTGTTTTATTTATTTATACCCTACCGAAGAGCTCCAATCCACACAGAGGATTTCACAGTACTTATTGACATGTGTCTTAACCTATGTCTTAGCCAGAAGCCTCACAGGAGCCTGCCTGTTGCCTGGGAGCTGAGCACATGTGAAGCTTTACACATACCTCTGATTTAGCTCTATCTAGCTTGGGTACAGACATTTTCCTGTTTTTTCTGAACTGTGGTTCCTGAACCTTTGTTTCATATCTGAACATTTTGATCTAAAGCGGTTTGCAAATGGGTATCTGCTATGTGTTTCTGAGTGGCGTAAACCCTATAGATTTGTACTAATTTTCTTTTGGGTTCGACTTTTATCCAAATATTCCTCTCCAAGACATTTTAGTCTTGGTCACCACAATATAAGAAAGTTATTAAACTATTAGAGAACATCCAAAAGAGAGTAACAAAGATGGCAGCGGGCCTTGAGGGGAAACTATATGAGGAGATACTGAGGTCACTTGGTCTGTTCAGCCTGGAGAAGAGGAGACTGAGGAGAGACCCGATTGCAGTCTGCAACTTCCTTGTGAGGAGAACTAATCTCTTCTCTCTCGTCACCAGTGACCTGCCCCAAGGCAATGACCTGAAGTTGTGTCAGGCAAGGTTTAGCCTGGATATTATAAAAAATTTGTCCCCCAGAGGGTGGTTGGGCACTGGAACAGGCTCCCCAGGGAAGTGGTCACAGCCCCAAGGCTGACACAGTTCAAGAAGTGTTTGGACAATACTCTCAGGTGCATGGTGTGACTCTCGGAGATGGTCCTGTGCAGGGCCAGGAGTTGGACTCAGTGATCCTTGTGGATCCCTTCCAACTCAGCTTATTCTGTGATTATTTTCTACTTACTTTTCTACTTTTCAGTCTTTCTGGTTTCATATGCTTTTCCATGTAATTGCATACACATTAAGGTCTCCTTCCTCATCTCAGTGTAGACAGTAAGGTCCTGTCCTTCATGCGAATTCTGAATGTGGCTTTTGTTTCAGTCAGTTTACTATTTTTGTACTTTCTGCCCTCTTCACCTTCGGGATATTTATGTCTGGCTTTTATTATGCAGACTTATTCAATAATTTCTTTGACTTCCTTTCTGCCTTAATTCTCTGGTTTTGGAGTTTTTTCTTCATGCTTGAGCTTCTTCATTAAGAAATTTGTTTCTGGGATTATATTTTTGACTTCAGTGTCTTATGTCAATTGCTATATAAATAAAAATAAAATTGAAAGAGAACAATATACATATATATATAAATACGTTTAAAGTAAAATTCCAATAAAGTAAAGTATTTACAAAATAAAGTAAAAAATTCTGAGGCGGAAGAGGACACTTAGGAGAAGTTCATTAAGAAAGTCAGAGATCCCAACATGTTATGGCTGTTTGAAGAAGAATGAGAAATTATGAAACTAAATTCTTTCTGTGTTGGTTCACTTATGACAAAATGGAACTTAATCACAAAAGACATTTTCAGCTCATTCCTTGAAATTAAGGAGGTCACATCAGTGATATATTTAACTGACTAAGCTGAGCCTTCTGTAACAGAAGGACTCTCTGCAGTGCCAAGGTATCACCTTTAAGTAAGATGCAATATTCACTGTCATCTGTCTGTATTACACTTTCCCCTGCTACAGTTATGGAAACAGCTCCATTTAAACAAGTTTCAGTTCTTTGTCATTAGAGGAAATAAAACAAAGGCACGTGCGAGAGTAATTTAAAATCCACTAAAATTTTCTGAAAGACGTAAGAATAGCAGCCTTGCTAATTTTGCAAGAGCAAAAAAGTATTCTTCAGTGCTAGTTTTGTCAGCTGTTTCCTGCTGAGAACTAGATATTGCCTTATCTTCAATAGTATCTTACCTCAGTGCAACTAATCTCATTAGGAATATACCTTTACTTTCTAAGCATACTGACTCAGCTTTGCTATGGCTCTTCAAATCACTCTCTGAAGCAAGATTTTCATGAAAGGCTTGGGAAGGATTTGCACTTAATCACTTCTTTTAATTAAAAGTCTCTCATCCTCCATCAAATTCTGTGAGGGATCAATAAATCACAGATGTGTGATATTAAAAGAGGAGTCTTTTGCTGTATTTGTTGCATGACTACCTCATGGTGACTTCATCTGGAATATTATTCAGTGCTTTGGATTAGAATAAATAAATTGAAATAAATACATAAAAGGCTTAAGATGAGTAATTTTGTCTTATTTTATGATGAATCAAGAGTATTCACACAATCACTTCAACAGAGTAGATGTGAAGTCTGGTGCTTTTTTCTTTTTTTTTAATTAACACTATAGAAGGCCACTATTCCTGGATTTTGTGCCAAAGCCCATAGATGGCTTTATCAAAAATACTTGTACATCAATGGTGTTTGGTCTGAGAACTGTTATATGAAACTAGATATCTCAGGGAAGATAGCAAAACAAACTGTGAAACTCATCCTACCATAAAATTAACTTGCTAAGTACTTTCACTGGGAAAAAAATGCTTACGCTTATGGTCAAAATTTAGTCTGACTTAAGGGAACACAGCTCCCAATAACTTCACTTGGATACTTGCCTGGTTTGGGGGCTAATTTTTCCCCCCAACTTAATAAATAAATTATCTTTTTTTGGATTTTCAGCAAGGAGAAAGAAAAAAAAAATCTACATATTAGTGTGACTCAGAACTGCTGTGAACAAATGTTACTCAAATGCTACTAGCTCCTGGAAAAGTTGGATTAAATGTGAGGATGTGGTTAATGAATTGATGTAAGTGCTCTTAACTCAACATTATACTTCTTAATGACCTTGTAGAATCAAAAATATGGTTCTTTTTCTTCTTCTTCTCTGTTTTTATTTTTTTAGTATCAAAAATTTATTGAACCAAATTAAAAAAAAAATATGTAAATGGATCAGTAAGGAGAGCAGGAAATTGAGCAATTTGCATTTGTTATAGGAATACCTGTTTGACCCTTCAGAATCTAGTCTGTTTGAAACTGATTTAACATTTGCCTACACCTTCCTTTGCTAGAGGAATGTCAAAATGAAATTTAAATTGCAAGATAATGCATTATTTTAGCTCCATATTAACTGCAAGAATAACAAGAAATTCCACTTTTTTATTTATGATGAGAATTTTATTGGCCACCTTATCATCCAAAATCATATATATTTTTGTTATCATTAAAAAACACCACCATAAGAGAATTAACAACTTCACGGAACATGTTAAATGAGCTTACTGTTAGTGCTGGCTTACACTCCTGTAGGTTAGAAGTATGTGTAAGTGTGAGGCTTTATATTGAGCGAATGTATTTACAATTTAAATAAATTTTTTAATGCCTTTTTTTTAAATACCCAACAATTAAACACAGTCTGTTGAAGTAATTGAACGGGTTACAGCTGACTCCCGTGAATTAGGCATAAAGTTCTTGGCGGTGTCTTTCAAAAGAAACAAATATGACCCATTCTTTTCAGCGTAGCTGTGCAGCTCATGTATCTGTCCCACTCAGGCTTGGGGAAGGAGGGAGAACTTAAGCCCGTGTTTAAAATTAAGTGTTAACTGTTCTTCCCTGCAAAAACTTTTCCTTTTCAAAAATGTGGACATTAAGTCATTCACTAAAGAATATTTTATTCAGGTACTATATATCTTTTGTGATACCTATTACTCCTACATGTCAAAGAAATACTTCTTCCTAAAATCATGTTTTGTTTGTATCTTTGTATAAAATTGGTTTTGTACAACCTTATTTTTTATAAATATTCTTTATCGCAATTGCTTTTCCCCATTTTTTTTTCAGTAAATAAACTGTGCTTCATTTTGGATGCACTCATATTGCAATTTGCATAATTGAAAGTAGGTTGATGACAAAGTGTAAATTGTATTCAGAAAACAAAAAAGTTAGCATTCTGTACTATTTCCAAATACAGGGGATAAATACTTTGAGTTGCAAAATATATTGAAAACAGGAAAAAAGCTCCAGTTTGTTGGAGCTTGCAGTGACATGAGTATTCTGTAATACAAGAATATGCACTTTTTAGAGTTAATAAATCATGTATCTTATTCATTTTACAACTTGCATTATGCTGCTAATGTATTTCTTCTGTTACAAATGTGAATTATTTTTTATGATATTATAGGAAAAAGGAAAATATATAGAGAACTGTAAGCAAACAAAATTGATGCTTTTTGAAGGATAAAGGAAAGGTGGTGGAGTTAATTGCGTACAGTTCCACGTAGCTTTAGAACTAGCAGGAGGAAATTAGATGTTGTGTGAAAACAGCATGAAATGTAATTCAGAGCAGCTGTCTAATTTATCAGCAAGAACAAAGTGCTCATGTTCTTAAACTGTACTCAATTACTCTATTCAACCTTCTTTGACCTGTTCAGCCTGGCAATGTTTGTTTAAAACTAAAAACTAAAGAAATTTTGCCAACCTTTTAAAATAAACTAAAAGAATCCCCTTGAGCTTCCTTTAGAATATACTTGTATTAATTTTTGAATTTATATAACTTTGGACTCATTGCCTCTTTAGAAGAGATGTATGACATTCTCTGCTTAACAGTGCAGTGTCAATAAACTTACATTATTTTGAGACTGATTTCAAAATATTGCCAAACTGATGGCATATAACACAAAGCTAAGGGATTCTTCACTATGGGACATAACTGTGAAATCTTGAGATCCAAATTATACTTTGCTGGTAGCCCATGGGATTGCTGTTATTCTGTGACTGTAATATTTCCTCATGTACTGACCATGGCTCTGTTCATACTGTTCTTCGGAACAATATTTTAAAGTCTGTTCATTCTACATTCTGCTTGGAAATCAAACAAAATACACAAACCAACTACAGAACAGATGTTCAGCCAGAATAAAGCAGTGTAACAACACCAGTTTTTAATCATATACTCCAGTTTTCACTGTCAGTCTCTTATAAAACCCCATCAGCTGTTGTTCCAAATATGACGTTTCTGTCTAGAAGAGAAATTACTCTTTGCATTTTAAATTTTGATAATACTTTCTTTTTCAGTGTAGATAAGACATTTGCATCACAGAACCACAGAAGGGTTTAGCCTAGAAAGGATCACTGGAGGGTCTGTGGTCCAACCCTGCTCCTCAAGCATGGCCACCTGCAGCCAGTGGCCCAGGACTATCTCCAGACATCTTTAGAGTATGTCCAAGGAGAGCAACTCTGCCACCTCCCTGGGCAACCTGTGCAAGTGCTCAGTCCCCTCACAGTGAAAGGGTTTTTCCTGATATTCAGAGGGAAGATCCTGTGTTTCAGTTGCATGCCAATTTCCTGTGGTCCTGTCACTGGGCACCAGAAGACACTGTGTATAGTTCTTGCAAATACGGTTTACAAACAGAATTTGAAAATAGCAAACCTCAGTTATTATTCCTCTGATGAAAAAGGCAATTGCTGCTGTAGAAAACTTGTGGATCCTTGGTAATGCTGATCACAGTGAAGCTTTTTGCTGCTCAACCTAAAAAAAAACGCTTTCAGATGAAATAATTTTTGCAACCAAAATGTAAAAAGCAGCCTCCAGGTCCTTTTCGTAATTCCCCACTTTCAACCTTTTTCCTCCGTGCATTGAAGATCTATTTTGCAGTAGAGAAAACAGATAAGAATTTTATTGAACTATTTCAGATATATTATCTGTATTAGCAGTGCAACTTATGCATCTTTGGACATACTTTTGGGGCATTTTTACAGTCTTAGTAAAACTGACTTGGTTCTGAAAGTATATATGTAAATAGATATGTTCTCTAAGGCAAATAGAAACAGTGTAAGGTTGTATATAGATAAAAAAGCAAAACATACCTTGAAAAGAGTTATAGTCTTAAATCTACAATTAAACCAAATGCTTTTGAGAAAATTCTCTAGGGGTTCTGGACAAAGATGTGAAAGCTCAAGTGAACTAGAGCTTGGATAGAACATTTACAGAAGCCATGTAATGTTCATAGGGTTTTGTAAGACACGTGTCAAGGCACTTTTGATTTAGAAACTGGCATGGCACAAAATAAGCATGATGTATCTGTGTAGGGTATAGAGTGACTGTGTGGCAGATCTCAAAATACACCAGCATATGAGTGCTCCCTGAGAAGTCTAGCAGAGTTTTATGCCTGGTCATAGTTTGTCTGCAATGAAAGAAAATGCAAAGTCATCACTAGGAGTGATTGTGGACACAAAGATTGATAGAGTAGGAAGTAGCAATGAAGAGGAAGAGTATGGTGTATGCATGGCATCTGGATCTCTAGGTGAACTGCGCATAGACAGATAGGGTTAAGTGATCAAAATACAATCCAGTGTAAATGTTATAAACAAAATTAGTTTAGAGAGGGAAGTCTTTGCAGTGGGAAACAATGGTTCTAGTGAATATGAATGCACAAATTTCTGTGGCAGAAAGAGCCTATTTCTGTGCAAGGGAATTTTCTGCTACCTCTGCTTTTGCCTTCCAATACTAAATACCATGTCCCGTTCTGGTGTACATTGACTGAGAAGAGCACTGAGAAATGAGGCATCCTCTAAGATGTAGGAAGACTCAGAGCTGTATTGGTTTGTCTTTGTAACAGAAGTTTGTAGGATAACTTTGCTCATAGAGAGCATTTTCAGTCTAAAAATGGCATACCAAGATAGAGTGTCTGTGTGAAGGGCAGTGTGTGGGCATTAAAAGGGTTCTCTCCCTCCCACCTCATGCCATATTCCATCCTGAAACTTCTAGGTGCCTTCTCCTTGCATCAAGCTCAACTTTCTTGTCAGTGCTCTTGTGACCTTTTCTGATTCAATTTACGTTCCACTGGCGTCATAGGAACTCACCCACATCACTGAACATTTTTACATCTGTCTAATCCTTTTTCATGATTGGAATATCCTCCCTTGCCTAGGCTACCTCTCCGCGTGTTTTCTCCTTTCTAGCACAAGTTTTTGCATGGGGACCCACAACATTATCAATTGTAAAGTAATGTGGAATAAGGTAATTAAACTTTTTTAGGGAAAAACACTAATCTGTGCACTTGAGCTTACTTTACCATGGTTACACTGTTTTAGACCCATTTGTTGCTTCTGGTTAATGTTGCACTAAATATTGATTTTTTGTTCACTCTGTGTCCTATTGCATTGTTATATTTTCCAAGGTATGTGTTGTGCATAGCTTTTAGTTTAGCCAGAGGTGCTCCTTGTGTACCCTGCTGGAGGTGCTGGGAGACATCACACAGTCCTGGGGCTTAACGTAGGTGACGGCATTAAGCAAAGTTTATCCTTATTTGTTGCCCACATCTATGCATAATGTGAGAATTATGAAAGCACTTCAGTATCCTGGCTGGCCTAGGCTTGCTAGAAATCTATAAGGATTGTGTTTTACAGGATAAAAATGACAAACACCAGATTTCACACATCCTTAAGTCTGCTGATTGAGTCGACCAAAACTTGCAAATGAGCCTGAACGGTTTGATTCCAAACATTTCTTCCTTACTTGTGATTTTCTTTCTTTTTTTTTTGTTTTGGTGGTTGTTGTTGTTTTGGGGGGAGCTTGGGGGTTTTGTTTGCATTTGTTTGTGGTTTGATTTTTTCCTTCAAAAGCAATAGTCATTTTCTCTCACTTGTTTTCAAAACTTTCCTGGGTCATGTGTTCCAGTAGGTTTATATGACATGTTTTTGGGGACATGAATTATTTCTGTGCCCACTTCTACTTTGCTATAGGAAAAACTTGTGCAAAGTGAAGAGTCTGAGGAAGGGGAGCATAATCAATGGAAACACAGGAGAAACCTTTCTCTTGAAAATAGGCAGATCAGTCTGTATTTTAGTCATCAGTTAATAACGCATGAGTTCTAATTTTAAATAAAAGCATATGGACAATAATTGTAAAAAATGTTTACATAATCTTTTAATGATGAGTTATGAGAAGTTTTAAGTAAGAATATACTTTTTGTTGCAAATCATTCATAGGTGCAGAATTTGAGACAAATCTTGATTGCAGGCATTACTTCAAAGTAACAGCATCTCATTTTACCACAGTTTTTATGTAAGTGAAAATGACTGAGAAAGGTTTTAAGTTCATCCCTGATTCTCAAAAGAGCCTGTTGCTGAAGAGAGACCAGGTTGATGCCCAGGATTTAGAGAAGAGAGATGCTTGAGGACTGTAGGGAATGAGAAGGATCACAGTGGACTGGGAATTGGAGATGACAGAATTGGCTGCCTGAAGTGGTGTGTGAGATCAAATTAGCTTTGTCATAGTAGTTCTATTTTTAAGATATGTGTGATGAGGAAGGGTTAGTGGACTCAACCTTTGTTTATAAATACAGGTGGTTCATGAGTAAGTCAGGAATGGACTGAAAGCAAAATAAAGTCAGTATTTTGTTTTGAAAATCAGGCTTGAAAGTCTTGCACTGGTTAGGGATGTAATACACAAGTGTACAGTGTTATGTACTATAGTAAAAAATAAATCAGTTTGTTACCAGGACTTCAGGTGCATCAGTAAATTGATGATCTGCCTAAATCTGCATGTTTGTGTAGCTGCATTGACCTGTATTGTGAGAAAAATGTGGTTCTTGCTGCAGTCATCTTATAATCCGGAATGGAAGTGATCCCAGGGATAACTAGATCACAAATGTTTTTCTTTTGATTCTGGCTGTTATGCAACTGGTTTGAGATTATTTCTGTACATCTTGGTTAGCAGTAGGTTGGATTTCCCCAGATGATTTTCCCTCAAAAATATTTGGGAGCCGCTGTATAAAGCTTGTTCAGTATTTGTTTCAGTATTTGTGTGTTGGCCATGGACTCTGACATAGGAGCTGATCAGGCAGATAAGGTGAGTATTGTTTCTTAGCAGCTCTTTGCAGAGTAACTTTGTGGTCTGTGCCTTTGTCACTGGCGTGTTACCCATTTGCCAAGTTTCATGTAACTGAAATGGCACATAATTGTAAGCTCTGCTATAGACTAGAGCTGACCATCTAAAGTGCATCTGATCCAACTGTCATGCCTGCATCAAGCCATTATAGTCATGATACATCATGACTTTAATACATCTTAATACATACACTTCAATACATCTTAAAAGAATAAGAAAAACTGTGAAACCTGATTGTTTTTAGTTAGAATTCTCAGTGGAGAACCAAGTGGCAGGAAAAATTTCCTTTTTGTAACGATATATTGGGTAGATCTGTCATTATCATAGAATTTTAAAAAATTGTTTCTTCTGGAAAATGGGATTTTGGTTCCATCACAAAGCTTAGTATTCCCTTGCTGATATAAAGAAAGCACAAATGAAAGGTTCTGTTTTGAAAAGAAGAATCCAGCCTGAGAATGGTGACCATTGACAGTAGTTATGGATATAGCTGAGTCATGATGTTTAGATGATATTGAGGCATTTGGTTAGAAACAGTAGGATTAACATGCACTGTTCAAATGATTACTGTCTTTTTTTTGTTTTTCTTTTCTTTGTGCTGTGACCAGCTGCTTAAGAAGTATGACATGAGTTTGTCTTAATAGGGTCTCTCAGAGTTTTTTTAATGATCAGGCAATTACTTTTTGTTTCATACCTATGTTGCTGGTATAATTCAAAGTATACAGCAAGTGGTACTTTGTTTCAGTGACTTGATCTGCCCTTCTCCTCCCTCCTTTTGGCAATTGGATCTAATTAGTGCTTAGCTCTTTAAATCCGGAGCACCTGTTCCTATGTTCTTGGGCAGTACCATTACAGTGAAACTCTGATCTTCACTGGAGTTCATAGCTGTTACTTTAAAACCAGTAATAATACAAAATGAATGTGCAAAGAAAGAATAGAAATATACTAACTGTTTATCTTTTTGCCAAAAGGCTGTCCTTTCCTATAATCTTAGAATGCTTTTATTTTTTATATCCAAGTACTTTATTGTACAATCACCATTCCTCCTTGCAGGTGGGTGACTTGTTAATGATCCCTCTGTCACTTGAGGACAGGGATAACAAGGTCACTGGGGAGAATAAAAATTAGAGCAGAAAGTGTTCCTTGTGTGTGTTGTTTTCCTCACTGAAGTATCTCTCCTTTCTAATCTTTATTCTCTGTAAATTGTAAATAACAGGATTTGACAGAAATATAGATTGCCTTACTACACAGTAATGAATGCTTTAAGAATCATGATCATTTGGAAAACTATGCCAAGAAGCAGAGAATTTTGTCTTCAGTCATCCAAAAATGTGCATTACAGAGCTCATCTTCATCTTTGGCATCTATCAAGCAGCTTGCTGGAAGCAGCAGAGCTAGTAAACAAAGCACGTTGGAGTAAAATGGTCCCCCATGGGGAATAATTTAAAGTCATACTGAAGTGTTGTTTTCAAAAGACATCAAATCACATTTCTACTGGAATATCAGACATATTAAACGCATGTGTGATGGAGAGTTCAGGTTAAAAAAGACTGCTGCTTCTGCACTCACTGAAAAGCTCAACAACTCACAATTATCTCTCTGTGTCACATCTGGCTCTGTACAAGCTCACAGTACTTCTGCCAGTTTGTAAGAACTTTATTTAGGATGTGTCAATATCTTTCAATATCTTTATTTTATCTTTTTTTTTTTTTTTTAGCTGCGTGTTTTATTCATGCAAAACCAGAGGCTAGTAAGTATGTGCTGGTTTATTGTCTCTCCATCTGGGCTGTTTTTATGTATACAGTATGTCCATAATATTTTGATAGACAGGATAAAAAAGCTTCTAATAAAAAATCAGGGAATTGCAACTAAAATTTCCTAAGGTTTTGGGGGGCAAGGGAGGGGTTGTTTTGTTTTAATTTTATTGATTTGACAGCTGTCTCTTGTTTCTGTGCATAGCTGGAGGTTGCATTTCACCCAGGCAGTGAATTGGGTTACCTGAAAACCAAATTTCTGTCCAGAACCCTCACCAAGAGTTGCTGCATTCTCTAAATCAAACTCCACAGAGATTTTGAAGTGTACATACTTGGAAGGTGGTTTAGGGAGGTGAGTCATGGGCTAGGTTTTGCACTTCCTCTCTCAAACAACATACCATTATATTTTCTCTTCTTGACATCTGCTTAGCAAAAGGTAAACTTTGGTATGGTGAGAGCAAGAAACTACTGTGAGCTTGACAGAAATACAAACAGGTCTTTGTATAGGGAACTTTGGAAAATAAGGTTTAAGAAAACATTTTGTAGATTCAGCAGTTTTTCTGGACAGCGACTTGCCAAATCCATGACCCTGCTAGCCACAGTTCTAAATAATCCTACTGTTGGTAAGCTCTAATTAGCAGAATTTCCTGTTGCTGCCTCATAGACTCTTCCAATATGGAGAGGCCTGGTGGAAGTATTGCATAATGGGTAGGCCTAGATGTGGAAGTGGCCTGTGGTATTTGGAAGGAGAGAGCCTGAACCATGTAGAGTAAATGCTGCTGAAGTGCCATTTTCATGTATTAAGGGGAGATGTTGGCCGAGGGCAGTTTTACATCTGACCCTGCCCGTGGTCACCACGGTTGGTGGGGCTGGAGAGCAGAATGCACGCCTGAGTGTAATTGTGTAGCAGCTTGCTCTGAGCAGGCACCTTGGGGATGCTGCTGTGCACCCAAGATGTCAATCTATACAGCTTGGCTGTCATTCAAGTGGGACTTAGAGAAGGTACCCAAAAGCCAGGTGCAGGTATCCAACTCCAGTTAAAACTGTTCCTTGTGTAGGAACAGCCATGTCAGCCAGGTGTTGTTAGTGCCATTGTGCATTTAGTTAATTTCATGGGTGATTTTGGTTTTGTTTGGGGGGGTTTGATTTGAAGATCCAGAGCAGATGAAGTGATACACTGCCATACCCAAAAAACACCCTCACCCTACTCATTTGAAAAATCAGCACCTTTGTATCTTGTATTTATTCAGCTGATCCAGCCCAATTCACTGTGTAAGCACTGCAGCAGGCTGGCTGTTTGGTTCACTGGTGACCTTATAAGCACTCCCTCTTCTAGGTAGCTGCCTAGCATCAGGTTTCCACTAGAGAGCTAGTGTTTTTCAATTTTTTGAGGTCAGAACATGTTATAAGCAATTTTTGTGTTGTCACTCAAGAATGTTTGGATGGTTACTCAGTTCACATCCAAATTATTTTGAAATTCATGTCTTTTAGATTTGAACTGAATATTCAAAAAGTGGAAACACATTTCAGGTTCCCTCATTTCTTTTATGATGATAGCATTTGGAGCCAAATGGGGCATTTTAATCTCTTTTTTAATACTGAAATTACTTTTTTTTTTTTTTCACGTTCCACATCAGAGAAGTAATGTAATTAGAAGAAAATATTCATTTGCGTGTCTGTAGAGGTATACTTAGCAGTCCATTGAATTGTCATTTGAATTTCATAATGCTTTAAGAAGTACAGGTTTACATTTATTAAAACAAAAACAAAAACAAACCAAAACCAAAAAGCCTCAGCAAGATATTTGCAGAGCAAGCACCATATGTAGTTTTATTGTGTTGTATATGATGGTGATTTTAGCTTTCTAAGGAGTAGAGAGTTAGAAGTAAACCTTCATCTGCACTCTGCTGTTTTGTTTTTTCATCATTGAAACTTCATTGATTTTAAAACTACAGGTGTGACACTTTCCTCATTAACTTGCATACTGCAGTTGATAGGGCACATCCATCTAAACCATTATCTTCTCTCTGGAAAATAAAAAAAAAATGTAGTGTTGCTCACCTGTTTTATCTGATCATCATTATAGCAAAAAAGGAAATTAGGGAAGGCATTCTCTTAGAATATTTAAGACAAAAGAATTTAATACATCTTTTAAAACAGTAATACTAAGGGAGACTGAAAAAAAAGACCTTTGTATTATCTGGCTTTTGGTGGTTCTTAAGCCCATCAAATACAACTATTGAAGGTAAGTGTAGTGTGTGAATGGTCTTGTTGGTACTGAATATTTCAATAAGCTTAAGGTAGTAAGATTGCATGCAGGAGGGAATCTTGGGAGAGGATAAACCTAAAAGTCAGCATACTGGGGTTGAAGAAAAGCTGGAAGAGGGACTGCAATATATGAGCTACTTTGCTGAAGCTTTTACTTGTTTTTGCCTCGTTGAAACAGTTGTGTGCACACTTCATATCTAGAATTCCTTTCACTAATTTTTCTCCTAATAAGCAAAACATCCTGTTCTTTTACTGTGGGTCCGGAGAATGGCACGAAGATGAAATAAAGTTAGTGGTGCAGACTTTTTTAGATGGCATATGGGGTGAAATGGTGGCCCTTTAGAAAATCAACAGAGAACTTCAAGCTGTGGGTTTAGGATCTCCCCAAAGGGCTCAAATTTAGCATGTCATTTGGACACTGTGGCAATCCCTGGGATGGGGATTGTGCCCGTTAAATTTAGGTTTGACAGTATGTGATTGTGCCAGTGAAATATTTGTCTGGTTATGAGACTGTTTCACCAGTCATGACTGCCAGCTTGGATATGTCTCAGTGCTTCCTAAGTCCCCACAAATCACACTGGTGATGCCCCAGACAGCAGTGTCAGTATCAGTACCAGCACATGCCATGTGCCAAGTCAGTGTATGCTTAATCTTGGAAAGTTTCCCTAAATGTTATAACCCCTTTTATTTAGTTAGGGGTCCCTAAAGGTCTGTTTGATTTGACTTGTCATCACTAGAGTTGAGTATTTACACTTGCTAATGTTTTTTAAAAGTATTCATAAAATAAAAACTTACTGGCCCCTCAGTTTCATCTGATTTAGACCATTTTTCATCTTGCTTCTAGGCATATGTTTTTTCTTCCATTAGTATCCTGTCATTTGCCATAGCCAGACTGCCATAGGTAGGACTCACTGCATTGCAAGTGGTGTCTTTTGTGCATAGCAGTGCCTGTGATTATTAAAGAAAGTTTCTGTTCTTTAAATAAAGGCTTTGACTTTTTTATCAGACCTAAAGGCTATTAAGTTTTAAATGCCATTTGTTTTTCATTAAAAAGGCTTTTCTATTTTAAATCCTTGACTTTTTTTTATTGGAAAAATAATATGAATCTCTTTTTTTAAAATTATTGGTGCTTAATCCATTAGCTAAATACAGAGCAGGAATCCCATATGGCAAAGTAGCTCTTGCTGGGTGTGTGGGGGTGTGCACGTGTGTACGTGCATGAATATTTTCACACTTCCACCTTTCTTTATTTTCCTCCTTTGACTTCTGCTTCCTCTAAATTTGTCCTGGTGCAGAAATTATGAATGTTGATTAAAGATTTATTTATATTCACATGCAAAACTAGAAAATCATCCCAGTCCTGAAGGGACCAGTGTTCATGCTTCTTTTCTTTCATTCTACCCATATTTAGAGGTGCGCTTTGAATATGCTTTCTAAAATAAAAACTTACATTTGGAATGTTTTCCTCAGTTCATCTGCATTTAGTTGCAATGTTACCTCCTGTTTCAAACTCAGACATGAAGCATCTGCTGGAGGCATTTGAGCATTGTCGATAGGATCAAACCTACAGTTTATCAGCTGTACCCTTGTTAGGTGTTGTCATATTAGTTGATACCGATCTTTGTTGTGGCTTTAGGGAGCTAGTGGGAGGTGGCATAAGAAGCCTGAAAGTTGTTAAGCTGGAGGGTATGTGCATTCCCAGTATATCATGCTGACAGGAAACCTTGATTTGGTTGTAGTACAGTTGGAGTGGAGTTAAAGCGCAAGTTCTTAACACAGAAGTGCACTAAAACAGCAGATCATAATTTCTGCTACTTCTCTTCTCTGGTGAATTTTTCTGCAGAGTGCAAGGCTCCCCTTCACCATCTTCCCTGACCTAATGAGTCCTGTGTAGAGGAGACACTCCCAGGTGGGGGGCCCTGTAATGCTCTGGCTGGGGAGGGAAAAGGGCTATCACTGAGATCATCTACTTTGAAGAGTCACTCACCGTGGTTTGTTGCAGAACTGATCAAGAGATCTTGATACTGCTGGTCAAACTAAACGTCTTTGGTTTTCTGCCTATCACCAAAGGTTTTACTCTGCCTGCCACCATTATTAACACACATTCACGTGTTATAGTTTGACCAGCTGTGGTAGCCAAGAAGTGTTAGAGAGGTAAACGAGTAAACAAACACTGTTAAAGTCCCCAAAAACACAGGATACCAGGTATAGCCCTGGAAACAAATTAGCATGAGTCCATCATGGATTTATGCCTTGACACAAAACTGTAATGGCAGAGAGAACTGATGCAGCTGGGGTTTTTTTCTGACTAATTTGAAGAGGCTTTTCTGTGATTACAAGAAGTGTAAAAGAATGGAAAAAAATTATTCTGTTATTAAATTTAAATTATTTAATAGTCCTTTTGACCAGTTGTTTATGAATTATGAATTACAAAATTTTGGCAGGGTGTCAACATCTGTAGCAAAATCGTGAATTACTATAACCCCAGTTTGGTATCTTTTGATTTTTGTCTGACAGATTATGCTTGGAGAAGTAACTTGATCTGTTTTATACTCACATTCTGTATAAAAGTTACTAAACTATTATTGCATTAAAAACATTTAACATTTTTATTTATTTGTTTTGACAGTTCACTTTTGTTTATGTTTTTCTCCAGTATGTCCAAAATTGATTATCCTTACAAGTTTTACATGTACAAGCTATTGCAGATTGATTTCAGTGGCAACTATTGTAATTTTTCTTTAAAATACCAGTTTTGCAAATACTTAAGGCCTCTTGTTTATTTAAAGTCTGCAGACATGTTTTTGGCTTAATCTCCTAACTGTGGCTGTGTTGGTATCCTTTCTTGGCCAGCTTGTATTTGGGGAAAAAAATTGGAGTGGTTTTGAAGCTGATGAGAGATTCTTTTGACTTTATAGGCCTGGCTCTGAAATTAAACAGAAGAATACTATTTCAATCTATTTTTGAAGAATAGATTATAGTTTTAAGCTTGCAACCTTGAAAACATTTCTTTCTACCTGTTAGCCTTTTAGCCTGATTTTTATCATTCCCATAATTCTAAAAAAGAAAAATACCATACTGCTTCCTCATTTTTAGCCTTTAATCCAGTATGAAATTGGAAATGTTGGTTAAAGTTTAACCTAAGCAACCAACTGATATTTGAGAGTAAAATATACTAAAATTATTTCTGTTAACAGAGAAGATGTACTCAATATTTTCCTGAATCCTTGGACTTACCATACAGAAGTGCTTTTCATGACAAAATTTAAAACCCATAGGTAAGGTTGTTGCCATGTGCACGAGCTGTTGTCCAGAGGAGGAATAATATTGAGTAAGAGAAACGTCATTACAGAAAATCAGGATGAAAGATCTTTTGTCAAGGAGAGAGGAGAAAAAAGTGTGCTGCTGGTGGTTAAGGAGCTCTCCTGATCAAATTCCAGGCTGTCCACTGTTATGTGTCTTATTATTCCCTTTTTCTTCTGAAAAGATGCCATTTCATTTCTTGGCATTTTTTTTGTGTTTGAACACTCTGAAGACCTCTGTGATGACCATCTCTTCAGGGTTCCAGAAAGTTAATTTTGAGTGACTATATCAATGTATAGGCAGAAATTCTTTATATCTACATTATGTATTTCTGGCTTGTGTTCCTATTCCCATGCAGAAACCCTCCAATTTCAGATGGGCTGTGTCTGGTTTTGCCACAGTGGATGTTGATGTAGTCTGAAATTTACAGTTTAGCTGGAAAGAAAACCCTGGGGACCTAATTTCAGACTCTTAACTTATTCACTAGAGGATGCTGCTTCTCATACAAATTGCTACAAATCTCTGTACTTAGTGAGGCCAACTGTGAAATTAGAATAATAACGCTTATGCACCTTTGTAAAGTGATTTCAAATCTACAAATGGAAATTTGAGTTCAAAGCATTATTATTATTAACCACATTTTCCAGATAGGGTAATGAAGAAGAGAGAAGTGTAGCTCCTTTTCTTAGTATCTTCTCCCCAAAAGTACTAACATCCTGGCCAGGGTGTATTTTCTGTCTCTTTGGATCTGATAAATAGCTGATAAGAGTCTTTTGCGTTTTGTTTAGTCTGCATAAAATATGCTTTTAGATATTCAGCTATTATTTCCTCTATATCTTGATCCAAATGTTGTTTAACACATAAAAAAATGCTCATCAGGATAGAAACCATTAAAGTTTCCTTAAAAACTTTTATTTTAAGGGGGTGCCTCTAGACTGACTATTATATGATCATGAGTTCTATAAATTGAACTAATCTATTAGGCCATGAAGCAGATGGAGAGAGCCAAAGGTTTCCTCATGCAGTCATATTACAAAAGTCATTAGATTAAGAAATAGTAATAAACATGATACTGTTTTAATCACCCTTCTGGTTTAAGCCTTTAGGATTTGCATTTTAAAGGGCAACTCCTTTGCTGCAAAGTCCAGAAAATCACTTTAAATATATGAAAGCTAATGGTAAGACTGTATGTGGGACTTTTTTCACACTGAAAATGGCAACATTTGATTGATTTTAAAATCTGTCCAGTACTGTGAGGTTCAAGCCTTTGAAGCACATTAATCAGTTGTCTGTTAAATTTCAATTTCTGGCTGAAAGTACCAATATGACTCTGGTTGCACCGGGTTTTCCGACTTTGTTGGATGCTCTCTAGAGCACTGATTTTGTAGAGGTTCTGGTAGAAGACCTAAGCACTGTTAAAGTGGAAATAAACATGTAGTTCTTCTGGAATGGATAATGTGGCTTTAAGGTTTAAATCTGAGCCTGCGCTACAGTGCTGTTTTGGTTGATTTTTTGGACTGTGTCACTGTTCTCTCAGGTTGAGTGTGCTGAATGTTAAAGATGTTTTTAAAGGGCAGTGCTTAATTGGTGAGCTCTTGACACTTCTTTCTCAGTACCATTCTGCTTGAAGCTGTGAGGATGTGTGGACAGCTGTGCACACTCAAAAGGCAAAGAGACTTTAGGAAAAAAATACTTGAAAGCTGGAGAGAAAGGCAGTTCTCTGCGAACTTTTTGGAGGATCATGAAGAGCTTGGTAGATTTGGATGGAGCAGCGGTGTAAGCACTAGAATATGCTTTGAGGTCCACTCTAAATAGTCAAATAAACCAAAAGACATCAAGATGAAATTACTTTATGATGGTCTTTATATTCACTTCAGGAGAAGTAATAAAGTTATTTATGGTACAATGTTGTATATAAGGAACCTAAATTAGGTCTTGATAAGAGATATTGCTTATTTAAAAAGAGATGTTCACTAGGGCAGTCATGCATTTTCTACAGTATGGATTTATGGTTTTGAAATGGTTATGCCCCATAACTCTTAATTAATCTTGACAATTTTAGCACTGAAACTGAAGTAGTTGGTTGGAAAGACAGTCTGCAAACAAGAGCCTCTCTTAATGGTCCCAGAGCTTGTCTTTGTTTACAGGCTTTACTGTATTGCAAGAAAAGGAAGAAAGTAACAGTTATCTTTAATTATGCATCATGTGCAGCATGTCAAAACAAGGGACTGTAAACAAGCACAAGTGACTTATAATAAAAGCAGTTATCACAGACTTTGTGTAGTGACTAAACCTACCAAACTTTATTGGTATGACAGGTATCTCATGGGAACAGTTTGTCATAATGATTTGGAGGGTCTGCTTGAGTAAGTAGTCTACTTCCAGGCATGACCTACTTTTTTGTGAGCTGGTCTTTCCTGGATATGGTGTCCTGTTTTGCCAGACTACAGTGATCCCAGTAATGCTATCACATCATTTACTCGGAGAGGGCTTTTTCAATCTTGTTTAAAAGTTGTATGAATGATGAACAGCTCTCATTACAAAATTTTCAACATTAAGTAATTTTTTTATACCTCTGGAAGAAGCATCAATATTCTGGTAGTGTTCTCTATTTGTTTCTTTATCACCCCCTAGTTTTATCCCAAGACACAGGTTTTGGGCAGTTCCTGATTTGAGTAAGCTTATTGTAGCTATTCAGTCCACAGAATTTTGATTTTAGGTCTTATTTTTCTGCCAGATGCAACACAATGACATATTGCAGAATAAAATGTGAAGAGGAACTTCATCCAGGTTACATAAAAATTCCTTACCTGACTGATAATGTAATGCAATTTTCATCGCCTTTGTGGTTCTTATCTTTCTTTTTGTTTATCTTACCTTGTTTTCTCCAAGCATAGATTTATCTATTTATAAAATATATAGAGGTAAGTCTTAAAAATGTTTTGTTAAAAAAAGAAGCCAGTGGTGGATGTAAAGTTATAGAATGTCCTAAAACAGGCAGCAAAACTGAGCTGCCTTCACCAGGTAAAAAATTAACTCTAGAAATAATAAAATGAAGCTCATGAAATCAAAAGACATAATTTTAGAAGTGAAATGTTTGTGAAGGTTGGGAAACTACAGTCATTGCCATTCCTTCCTATATCTGTTAAAAGAGTTCTCATTGTAGTATTGGAAAAGGTTCCCCTCCTCATCAGTCTTTGCCAGAATCGTACTCCAGAGGCCCAAACACCCTTCCACTGCCATCATTGCTTGTGTGGGCTGCTGTTATGACCACCTGGAAAGCCCCTTTTGCCCTTCTGAACCTTGTGGATGGCACTCTGGACCTTGTACCAGATCCACTCCCTTCAAAGTACAGAGGAATCTGCTTTGGGAAAACGGCAAGACTGAAAAAGTGGTATGGGCACAAATGTCCTCTCTGGCATTCACCCCAAAGGGATTTGAGGTGTTGCAGAACCAACTGTCTCAGCATGGATTTTCATGAAAGCATGCAAGGTGAAATCCTGGGAGTCAATGGGAGTTTACTCATCAATCTCATCCATTATATCTGAGGAGTAAATAATTAATGGTTACAGAGGTCACAATTTGCTCAACTTTTTTAAACTCAGTGAACATACTAAATATGAAATCTAGCCATCTCCAAAGTCCATCATAGCCTGGTTGAATGCTTTGTGCTTTTAAATAAGTGCTTAATTAGTACACATGAGTTCAGGACAGTAAAAGATACTGTATTTCATTGGGATGGCTGAACAGAAGTAGAGAAAGAGAAGCCTGTAATTGTCCACACTGGAATTTGGCCATCTGTGATTTGTAATGTTTCTGATAAGATAAGCTGAGAAGCAGAAAGGAACTTTTGTTTTTTTCTATTGACTCATTTGCTGAATAGAAGTGTGATCTTCCTGAAGTCACATAATGCCTATGTTCCTCTTTCTGAAAATGGGACATTACTGTGTGCCCTCACTACATTATACTGGAGTTTAGTCCCTGGGCTATTCAGCAAATGCACAGGACTTTTAGTCACATACTAAAAGTACACTTGGAGGTGTACTTGTCCTGAGCATGGTAGTGGGACTGTATATACAGGGCAGAGGGAGAAATTGTATACAGAGTCCGATCCATCAGCATAAATGTATGAAGGAGGAATCAAGCTGAGTTTGTCAGTGGGAATACCCTGAGAAGTAGGAAGAATGAAGCATCTAAAATCCTGCTCTGTTGGATTTGGACATCTTACGCTGTGTTGCGGAAAGTTATTCCCTCCTTTTATGACTGCTAGTGCCAAGTCTTCTGAAGATAGTGAGAAAACCACTCTTCTTGCCTGAAAATTATCCTACAAAACCAGAGGTTACACTCTTCCCTGAAAGCATGTCACACATTAGGAAGAAGGCAACGGCAGATATAATGTTCCTGTTATACCATGGGGAAGTAATTGGTGGATGTATTCAAAGTGGGAAAGAGAGGTTTGGATAAGTTGGAGCACAAACTGTGTTCAGGTCAGTGGACTGCAGAATCAGACTTCCACAGGCTACTCCTGCTTAACTGTTTTATGAAAATAATTCCATTAAAATATTTAATTTTGTCAAGTCTGGGGAGGAGAGCACTGTCTTGACTGAATTTAGATGCAAATTCCCTCTGATAGAGAGGGAACGTGAACGTGGGTCATCAGGCTCCTGAGGGCATGCGGTAACTTTATCCATGCTGATAAAAGATATAGCTCCTTCCCAGTTTTTAAAAAGATGGCTGACATTGTGAAGCAGGATCTAATAGGTATGCTCCAAAACCAGCTACTTCAAACATGCCCTTCAGATGAGATCAGAAGAGAAATGTCTTGTTGGCAGATGGGGTGGTGTTTTGACATCAGAGGAGGCATCAAGTTCCGTCAGCCTCTTAAACTTAAGAAAACAGACTTTTAGGTGCATAGGATATGTTAGTGTCAGTAACTGGAGTGTCAGTGGAGTGCTTGGTAGCAGCAGAGCAGGGGTTTTAAATGCTGCTGCAGGCACTTGTGTGTTCCCATGGTTCCTACTCTTTGGTCAGTACTCCAGTATGTGAATCATTAAATACATATTAATTTTTTTTAATCCTGTAGAAAATATCCAGAGATATCTGTTGACCATAGATAGGTGAAATGGCACTGTACTGTTTGCTGAGCTGAGTGTTTGCAGAGAGGGTAGTGCTTCATACCTATTTGCCCAGAGAGACTGCTGGCATCTGCCTGCCCTGCCTTGTGGTTCCTTGAAGTCACCTTGCCCTTGCTGTGTGCAGATTGAGCTGATGATATCGACTGCCACGGGAGCTTGTATGCCTGGTTGTATCCTTGGAAATAGAGACGTCCCAGATAACAAGTATTGTTAGTGTGATGTATTCAGACAGTGTTGATACTGTGTTTTTAAAATGCATGGAGGGCAGTATATTAGACCTGGCTATTACACAGCTAGAAAGTGAGCACCTATCTCAAGTTTTCTTTTAAGGTCGGAACTTCCTTGAATAGTAATAGTTGTTTGGATGGCACCGAAGAGATCAGTCAGTGATTCCTAAAGTTTTTTGAAAGGGAAGTTATTCTAATGTCTTTTTTTTTGGGGGGGGGAGGGGGGTGGAATTATGAATAGAAGCTAATGTTTTACTGTCGTTTGTGTTTATTTTCCAGCCTGAAGTTAAAATGGAAATTTCATAGATTTTCTCAAGATTTGCTTATATTTTCACTTTGATGCAGTTTTAAGCTCCAAACAAATGCTCTGTGCCTAGAAATTTTAAACACTAAAGTCAATTTTACCATAACACTATCAATATTTTTATAGCAAGCCTGTGTGTCTGATTCTTGTCTCTTAAGATCTTCCAACTGGTATCGAACTTACAAGGTGTAAAACGGGTACTGTTTCAGATGATGACTTGCCTGTGAATAACAAAGCAAAGCACTTAGTATATTTTTTTTACAATGTAGTTGCAGTGACATTCATACATTTTTGAAGTTTACCTTAAGTGTGAAAGTTGTGTCAGATTCTGCAACCTTGGGGACTAGTCTTCCCATTCTGCACAAAATTGTCTTTCCTCCTGCTATTTCACTTACTGTTCATCACTTTAGTCTCACTTGGCTGGTTTTTTTCCCTGCCATGGGATGAAACATATTGGAATAATATTCTAGACCTCTGCTTCTCTGTGCCTATATCAGAAATCTCTATTTTTTGGATTGTTGGACAATTTGAGTCCAGTCTTGAAAACTGGAAGAGTGTAAGTGAACAGCTGATAACATCTCAACTAAACAAACCACTGCTGCTTTCAGCTAATTCTGACCTTTGCTGTGCTCAGGTGGAAATGAAAGTCCAGTTTGCACAAAGCACTGAATTACGTGTACATGGTCTGGCCACATCTCTGGAGACAAGCAGCAAGGGTGTGAGGTAAATCAAGCCAAAGGCCTTGCAGTGGGAAATGGTGCATCTGCCAGCGTGTTTCTCGAAGAGCCTGTTTTATGGTTTATGTACATTGCTGCCTCCCCAAAGTGACTGGTTACTCTGCTGTGTCCATTTTCAAATGAGAGTTGGTAATGGGACACAAGCATCATTTCCATGTATATAATAGTAAGAAGTGTGATTGTTATTATTTCTATTTAAATAGACAGTTCTCATGATTCAGTTCAGTTCTGTGTTGCCCTAGAGAGTTGAATCTTGCCAGGAAGTTTCTTTGTGATACTGGACCAGTTATCTAAAATTGAAGATTCACTGCTGGGAGCTGTGTGATCTTATTCTGCTTGACCAGACTGAGATGTTTGACACATAAAGAGCAGAAGTCCCAAGCACTCAGAAATGCAGCTGTAGACAACAGGACTTAGTGCATTGAGATCAGAAATGCAGCTCTCACATTTTCCAGAGAAGTACCAGAATTAATTGACAAATTTCATTGCAAGGCATGGCACCCTTCTAGACGCAGTGGTTGATGATGTGGGTAGATTATCCCATGTGTATGGCCATGTTTGTAACTTACTGTGAAAAATTAGGTGGTTTGAATTCATCCACATAAATTCTTGTAGGGAGTTCTCCAGAGGGTAACACATTGCAGCTTTTCAGTTAAGACTGTTTGCACAAATCCCCTTTTCGTCCTACTCTTCTTGCTGGAATTTGCCTGGAGAATTAAGAGCTGAAAAATATTTAAAAATCAATAGAATTTGCATGAAAAAATTAACACTAAAATGCATTGACAGGGATAGCAGTGCTTTTGGACGAAAATCAGTTGGGTATGCATATTTGATTTATTCATTCAATAAGTTTGAGAACATGTTTGTAAGGTCTGATCCTTTTGCATAGTTTGTGCTGGTTTATTATTGGAGTTGTCACTGTTATGAGGAAAATTAAATGGCTTATTTGGAGGCTTGGGATTCAGTGTGGTAAAAAGCAGCTACACAATGTTTTGTAAGTAGTGGCTATAATTAATACAACAGTCTAAGCTTAACTGTTTCTCTGAATTAAAGCTGACAATTACCTTTTCAGCAAGAGCACAAATGGAGGAAGTAGATTTACTGGCTTGAAGTTTTTCCATTGTCAGAGTAGTAGTTCTGCAGGAGTTGTGAAACTTTTAAAATGTGAAATGTTTATATTATAGAATGTTGATTTGGTCTGCATAATGATCCTATGAAATGATCCTTTTTTATTTTCCTTGGTATTACAGCAGAGCACTGGACTTCCTGATGAAAGGAAGCATTGTTGGGGGAAATCTTGGCTTACGAAAGAGAACAGCAGAATGAGGATTGTTTTTGTATAAGGTGCACTGTTTGTTCTGTTCAAAGTGAGGTTTTAGCCTGAAAGATCACCTTAGAAAGTAGCATCTTAAGATTTGATGTTAAGTGCTTTTTCAGGAATTTATAATGCTATATTTATAAGTTTTGAGTTAACTCCCCCTCACACCTTCCCTACATGATAGATAAAAGTGTCAAATTGTCTATTAAGCATAAAAATCTAAAGTTAGAACCAAATTTTGATGAGTATAAAATTACGAAAGTGTCATGTAAACAAAACTGATCTTGTGGCATTAGTCATGTTAGTTTGGTAAAGGCATTGTTTAAAAAATATAAATAAAAATTTAGATGTCAAAAGCCACGTGGCTATTGGCATATTTATATTAACATTTTATTTTGGACCAAGAATATGATTTTGAAGCAAGTCTCATGATCCTGCCTGTTTGCTGTGGTTTGCTTTACATTGCAGAGCGGTTTTGGAGTATGTAAACCAATTTCCTTTTGGATAAAAATGTGCTCCAGGCATGCACATAACACTCTCCTACTGCTAATGGGTCTACAAAACCAGACTATTCTTAACCTGAAGTAGCCTCCCTCTCTTCCTTTCTCCCAAAACATGAGCAGTGTGAATATCATACCTTCAGTACTAACGTGCTTCACAGACTGATTTTATTCTGCCATGCTACTTGCTAAGGTAGACCTACATAGTGCTCATAGTGAGCTGCCAAAGACATTAATTGATAAAACCAGAATCTTGTCTTGTGAGGCAGAAGTCAGCTTTCAAGAAGTGCTGTATCAGCAAGTAAATTAGGAATTGTATATGTGTAGCAGGTAGGAAACTACAGGTGGTGTGTTTCAATGTCTGAAAAAACAAAACCATGATGAAGAAACCCTTTCAGGAAATGGGGAATGCTCCTTAGTCTGACGGACCCATTCCCCCTTAGTTTCTGTCTAATCAGTCATTTACTTTGTTCCTGGTGGAGAGATTGTTCCTTTTGAATGTGTTTGGGAAGTGGATGGTAGCTCTTGAAAAAAGCCCTGAATGAAATGGTCCATTTCAATAAGCAGAGTATCAGCTTTGGACTTAACACTTGGAGACAGGTGCTTACTTGGCAGAAAATGGTGTAGATTCAATGCTGATCCCCCAAACTTCTTTGTGTTAGTTTGAAAACCCCAAGTTGCCTCAGTAATCTTGCTCTGGCGATCTGTAGGAATAACCTTATCTAATGTCACTGTAGTTCTGTTATATTTGCTGGTTTCATGAACTGCTTTCTTTAGGGTTTATTATGATAGGCTCACAGTAAATATAACTTATGTGGAATTATTAGAATCACAATTTTGATGTTAATTCTTGTGCAGCTGAAGAAACTTCAACTGCCATACAAAGAGCTGCCTCAGCCTGTTGCTCTCCTGTCTTATCAGTCAGTTTTGGAATTGTGAAAAAAAGCCTTGTTCCTTCCTACATAAGACGTTTAAGTAGGAAGTGACTGTTCATTTAAAATTAATCTGATGGGTATAAATTTTCTGAGTAAGTTATGGTACTGGAAACCAAATTTTTTTTTTTCTTTTTATGTTTTTTTTTTGTTTGGGTTTTGGTTTGGGGTTTTTTTGTTTTATTTTGTTGGGGGGTTTTTTGTTGTTGTTGGGTTTTTTTTATTTGTTTTTTTAATTGGTTAGTTTGTTTTTTGGGGGTTTTTTGTTTGTTTTGTTTGGGGGTTTTTGTGAGGTTTTTTATTGTTTGGTTTGGGTTTTTTGTTTGTTTTTGCTGTCATGGTATATTTAAATATATATCATTATATAATACATCTGTAGACTGATGTGAGAGCAGCAACATGAGAAGGAAGAAATTTTCAGTGAGATCATTCAAAGCTTTTTCTCTCAGAAGCTGTTGTATATTTGGACTTCCACTTATATGATCGGGAATGTGTGTAACTGCAGTGTCTTCAATGGATCTTGGTCAGTATCTTGGGTATTTAGATATATTTCTATCAGTACAGAAATTTTCTGGGAACTTATAACCAACTTCTGACTTTCAGCTCTGCACCTGTACTATCTGTCTCTTTCCTTCTTCTTCCTCTGTACTAAACCTGATTCTGTTGATGTTTGATAGATCACTGTAAAGGAAAGGAATGGTTCCTCTTCAGGCAAACAGTAAAACACAAATACCAAGAAATGAAACCAAAACAATAATTGTTTATTGGAAACCCCTCTCTGTGGCTGAAACTCTGACTTTGAAGTCATGTCCCCCCATTGTGTATTACCACTTGCATCATGTCAGAAAGTCTGGGAATAGCAGTGGTCTTTCCCGAAGGGCCTCTTGTTTGAAGCATTGAAAGTTTTTTCCTTGCCTCAAAAAATTCAATAGCCAAGAACCTCAGAGAGTAGAAAATCTAGTGATATGATTCTAACACTGAAAGGAAGCAAAGTGACATATATTGTTTTATTGGCTACCAGGGAAAAGGTTGTCTTTAAAAATATATATGCCTTTTGCATATGCATTGTGACAGACATACAGCCTGAAGACTGGCACATGGCAAGGGGAAATCAATAAAAAATGCATAATGATATTATAAATATTTATTAAATAGCTAGATGAGTATAATATGACAGGGAGAAACCAAGAAGGCTTTTAGAATAGCAAATCTGTGCTCTAAAATATATTGGAATTGTTCTGAGTTACAATGTGGTGAAAAGTCATTGCATAGGCAGTGCATAGGTTATCAGGGATGTTCACTACACTTTTGATAGAAGTCCTTTTCAAAGCAACCATGAGAAGTTTCATCAGAGAAATTCAGCTTAATAATTTTGGAAAGAAGGGAAAGAAAAAGTTTTCAGAAAGGATAAGATTATTCACTAATGTTGCCAGTAGAAACTTGTAGGCATTGTTGATTGTTTGATTGATTGATTGATTTGTAACTTAGGAAAAGTTTCCAGCAGGATTAAAAGTGATCCAGCTTTAGTAAAAGATTAGGAATTTTCCAAGTCTGCTAAAAGATTTTTTTACTATATTTTTTCATATAACTAACTGCCTGGTCACATAGTTGTACACATGTTAATACATACTTTGTAAGTTATGCCTGTAAGACTGCAAGGTTTATAAGCATCAAACAGAAAAACAAGATGGGGGAAGAATTTGGTTCCTTAAATGCAAGTAAAAATTTCCTATAGTCATCCTCCGTTCCTGTAGAAATCAGGCCTTAAGTGTATGGCTAATTCTTCTACAGGAGGACTTGACTGTGGGACTTAACTCCATTTGTTTTCTGTGTTGATGTAAATATCAAGAATAAGCTGTAGGTTTTGTAGGGAGGAATTTATTCTTTTCTGCTTTTGCTGCAAATGGTTGAATTTGCTCAGGCTGCAGGAGCTGCAAAAGTACATAATGAAAAAGAAAATTATACTAAAAATGGAAGAAACTGTGCAAGAGACAAACTTGTTCTGCCTTTAGCAAAAGGCTCACAAAAGTTTCTTCAGTGGAGATATCTGTGTCTGGGGACAGGTTATTTTTGCTGCTGATTTCTTGCTTACAGAATCATCTTTCCCGTTAGTCCAAGCAGAGCACAATGTCATTAATGATTGGGTCAGAGTGCTAATTATCTTTGTGAAAAATAGATGGGCAGACAGTCCAGGAGATAGATGCTTCCTAATTTGTTAAGGGCTTTTAAAGATAAATGACATTGAAGTAGATTTGTTTTCAAATGAATAACCAGTGGAGTGCTCGGAGCAGTGGCACAGTGAACTCTCATCAGTTTTTCTCAGAGTGATGGATGTTGCGTATTCCGTCTGTTGACATGGTCTTTGCCATCAGATGTCCCAATTTATTAATAGTTTTTAGGGCAATGGTTGTAAATTATTGCAGCCCAATTTTATTACTGTTTTACATCTACCGAGGACTGAGCCTTGTGTGCAGCTTTATATTAACTCAGCAGGCACCATTAAAATATTGACATTTAGGCTCATTTTGGCAGCATTAATCATAGCATTAATCATAGCATTTTATCATGCATTAATTGTATGAAATGACTGGTTTGAAATGACTGGAATGTTCACTTCTCTAAAAGCAGGTGAAAAAATAATTTCCATTTCTCCCCCCCTTTCAACCCATAACTGTACTTTAAAAAACCCAAACAACAAACAGCCCTAAACACATAACCCCACCCCCATCTCCTAACTGTGTGTGCTGGGGGCACCTACTTCTTGGCTTCTTTGCAACGTCTGAACATGTAAGACCCAGCAGCTCTTATGGGCCTCACTGGAAGCTCTTGGAAGTGTCATCTCTGAAAATCAGCCTCAGAAATCTCTGTTTGGGCACCAACAGCCAAGTCTTGGCTTCAAAAATGTACCCTAATATATATAACAGGAGTACTCCTGATGTGCAAATAAAGCTGGAATCTATGGCTGTTTTCATATGCTGATAAAGCTTAAGGGTTTAAAACAGGCACAGAAATGCCTTTTGTGATTCTTTAGCAAGAACAGGCTTACAGCACCCATGTCTTTTTGTATTATCATACCAGTAATAGAACCTGGGATATTTGTTGGCTCTTTTCAATGGAGGACATCACTAGATGATTATGTTTAATAGAAGGAGTTGGCAGCCTTTCTCACTTAACAATCATTAGGAGATCTGCTGCTGTGGTCACATTTTGTGAGGCAGCTGGAAATTGGCACTTAGTTTGAATGTATTGTTTTCTACCTTTCTCTTAAAGTTCAAGGACAAGGCAAAACTGTTCAGACTACTAGTGAAAAAACTTTCTCACTTTCCTTTGTTTACTTGGTCCTTCCACCTCTCCGTTTATGCCCTATGAAAATTTATTCCCCTCTATACACATGAATTAAATGGAAGTGAGGCCCATGTCCAGCAAAGATGGAAGCAGAAGACATGAGGAAAAGTATTTGAAAGCACCCGGCAGAAGATAGCTGTGATATTCATGTAGATGTTTTACTGGAGTAAAAATCATCTAGGTCTTCATTTATGTTTCTTTTGATACTTATGAAGGAGGACAATACTGTTGCTTCTGTTTTAGGAAACTGAGGCATCAAATGGATCAGTGGGGAGGTAAACCGTAAATCACTCAAAAGGAAAGGTGCAGAAGATGCAGAGCAGTGGTGTCCCAGTGTGCTAACCTTCACTTCATTCTCCTAACCACGCATTTAATTATTTTAAAGACTGCTCCTCCCAGCTCCCATCCCTACATGTTCCTTCAACTTCAGGAATTTGGCCAGCTCTATTTTCCTTGATAACATCAGATGGCTTAAGCCACAGGCTTCTGCTGTAGCCTTCTGCCTCCTGCTACACTGGATCTTCTCAAAAAACTTTCTAGTGATAGAGGTTTTCTTTTTTTCAATTACAGTGGTTTCACATGACCAAATAATATTCATTAACTTGATTGCCTAAGGATATCAAGCTCCAGGGGAAACTTGTATTCCTATATGATTGGCAAGATAATTAGGAAGTGAAATAATGCAAATCCCACTACAGGCAGCCATCAAAAGATTTATGTATTTACTCTTTGAATTCAAAGTGTGTCATATGATAAATCCTTTTCTTTTCTTTTAAGGCTTTTCTGTCTGTAGGTTTATTATCGACCTTCACAGTGTATGTTTTGCAGGGGCAGGAGGCTTTATTAGCTCAGTCGGGTTGGGCTGGTAAATCCACTGAGATTTTGAGTCTGCAGTATCACCTAGATAACATAGGCTAAAGTACACTTTTGCTTTTACTAGCTTTTGATTTTAAGCTCCTGGGTCATGGCCTTTCATTCTTCATTTGTAAAGTATCTACCCCAATTAGAGCTTCTACATGATATGAAAACACAGGTGCAGAAGCCACTGATGGCAGCAAGAGTTCTGCATCCTCCAGGAGGGTGGAATATTGGATGTAGGTTAGAGACATCTTTATATGGAGTCTCCTCCAGCCTTCCCCATTAACAGAGACCAGGGTGAAGCTCATATCAGTAATTGCTGCATCCAGGCAGCAGCAGCAAGTGGGAGATTAAATGAGAGAGCTGTATAGATGTGGGGTCCTGTTGAGGATGGCCTTCAGTAAGTAAAAGTCACTTATAAATTAAACATTTAGCAAAACCTTACCAAGTAAAAGGTATCTTATGAGATTCTGTCAGTGGCAAAACCTAAGAAGCAAAGAAATTAGTGGAGTTACTCTGATGTGGTTGGACTAAAATCTGGCAAAAAGAAAATTTTTTAAAAAAGGACAAAAAAAAAATCAATATTCTTGCTAATGAGAACCAACATTTATCTTACAGGAAACCTGAAGTTTTGCCTTCTGATTCTGAACCAGCCTTTCAACAAAGGTCATTTTCATTGTCTGTGGAGCAGAGGTAATAATAACTTACATACATCTTCATTTGCTTATTTTCTTAGCTGTTACCCAGCTAATGTACTTCATGTCTGTTGAATTGTAGTGTGGCAATTTCCTCTTTACTGGAGCAACCTTCTGGTGAGGGTGTGAATTGGCTGAGTACATTCCTTGTTGCTGAATGCAGCAAATGAGCTGATTATGCAAATTCTGCATCCCTGCATTGCATATATCAGTGGGAACTTTGTGGACTGATCTGTGTAAGACTGTAGCTTTTCAGAGGCTTCTTAGGAATGATCATTGTTTTGCTGACAAAGTGTAGCAGATCAATGGTGCATTTAAGAGTCTGGAAGTGAGCATTTCCTAAAAGGTCATCAGTGAAATGTGTTAAATTTAATCAAAATAAAATGAACCGTGTAGATATTAAGTTGTGAAAGTGGTGGGGAATTTGCGTGCTTGTCAGAAATATGCAAATCAGATTTCACTATCCCTTTGTTAAATATGCAGTGTTAATCATCATCTCTGGTATGATAGCTTCAGATTTACTGACATTTTTTGGAGATATGTAAATCCTTAGAAGCTTGAAGCTATTAATTCCTCCATGCAGGAATGTAGTCCTTCAGAAGCTTTCTGAAAAGCCACAGAAACTGTCTCTAACTTGTTCCCAGGATGGGAACCTTGCAGAGAGATTCCTCTTAACTGACTGGAGCAGATAGAGCTATTTGGTTGCACCATAGGCATAAGGACTGGCAGGGGGTAGCTGTACAGTTAAAACGAATTAGAATAAGGGATGAAGTGAGCAGGATGTATTCATAGCACTTAATTCCAGTAAACCCAAATTAGGTACCTATATAGCCAGAGAAGTGATAAAAAAAAGATGATGTTGTTGTACAAGATACTTCAAAGCATCTGAACAGGTACTGTACCCCAAACAGACTCACTTTGATTTCCATAATCAGCAAGAAAGTAAGAAGTGCTCAGTGGAAGGGCTGTCCAGGTATTATATAGATGTGATTCAACATGTTTTTTCATTTAAAAAAATACATTGAAACACCTGCTCTGCATTAAATAGAGAAGAAAACAAGGTGAAGTATTTGATCTTATTTCTTTGTCCCACTTTTCTTGTTTTGAGGATTGGGGTTAAACAAAGAGACAGTAAACCAGACATGCACAGCTTCTGAATGGCAGTATTTAGTGTCTTGTAGTACCTTGCATGTATTTCTTTTGTGCTATATTTTGTTGATCAGATTTTTTTTTGTCTATCCTTTCGAATTTAAGTCTTCCTCTTTTGATCAAACCTTGGGGCATAGAGTGCTTCTTACGGTAACACTAATGAGCCTTTAACTGTAGTGTTTCTGTAAAGGGTTAAAATAAGGAGCTGAATAAAATCAAGTAGGCCAAAGACTGTCTTGTTTGAAACTACCTCAGTGGGTTCCTGTTGTCTGAGCACAACTGTGTTGAAAGTGATCTCTGGTGCTATAAATAGTTTTACAAAGAGTTTGTGAGAGGAGCAGAAGTCCTAATTAAGCCACTAAGACTTTTGCTGGTGGATTACTTTAAGAAATAGGTGGTGGATATTTTCTAAGTAAAATGACAGATGGAGGTGTTTACATGGTAAGCATGAAAGGTTTTTCTTCGAAGATCTCAGCTTCAGCAAACCTTAGTGAATCCAGGACAAGGTTTTGGTAATGCCTGGCTTACAGTGCCAGTGGACTACTTTAGGTGTCGGGAGTTTTCTGGATCCTACTTCTGAAGGGAACATTAGCACAGAGACTGTTGCAGGACTAGGAGACTACTTTAGGTGTCGGGAGTTTTCTGGATCCTACTTCTGAAGGGAACATTAGCACAGAGACTGTTGCAGGACTAGGAGAAGCTGGGGGGTTTGGTATGTGAACTGAAAGAAGTTCTGAAAGAATCATCCTTAGGAGCAGTGCTTGATGACCAGCTGTATATGCTTGAGATAGCATAAAGGTGAGACGAGAAGGAAATAATGGGGCTGTTAATCCATAGAATATTGCCAGCTACACAAAGCGGGGGGGAAAGGGAGAGAAAAATGCAAAGGAAAAAGAAGATTAAATATTGTCCCACTTCTCTGAGTTACAGCAATCTTGGCTGTTATACTGAGTATAGAATGCTGAGACATGTTATTTTCAAGTAGTTTGTGTCCTATCAAAATAACTTCTTTCATTAGCCCTGTCAGTTTAGTGTCAAGTAAAAGTGGTGTAATGTGATATGTCCTAACTTAAAAAAAAAAAAAAAAAAAAAAAAAAAAAAAAAAAGGGGTCTTTTTAGGG
>VZTH01016321.1:32439-84474 GCA_013397815.1 Aleadryas rufinucha | reverse complement strand
AAAAAAAAAAAAAAATCACATCAATAAGTGGCTATTCTAGGCTAAAATCATCCCAGGTGTAACTCCTCTTGACCTCAAGAAAAAGTGGTTGCAGCTAATTAGCCTTTGTCTTATTACACACGTGTATGAAATCTATTTTTACTGACATACTTTCAAAAGAACTATTTCAGTCTGTACAAGTTTGCATGAACTTCCTTCCCTTTGTGAAAGACACTGAAATCAGATTTCATCACTTCCAGGGGACATCTTTTACCATTCTTGCCATACAAGGATAAGTGACAATAATGAAGCAGTACAAGCTAAAGACTATATGATTTTAGTCTGTTAGATATCATTACTGTAGTAAACCAGTCTAGAACATGTTCACGTGTTTGGTGCACTTCTTTGGTGTTTTGGTAGTCATGCGGTATTAGTGCTAGCCTAAAAGCAGGATGGATGAAATGCTGGAGACGGGATAGTTTGCGAAAGCAGGATGAAGACTAATATGGCAGAAAACACTGGTTGTTCCCTGAAGGATTTACTGGGTTGCATATAGTGAGAAGGGGACAAACCAAATGGAAAGAGAAATTAAAGAGAATAGGTCAGTAAAGGGGAATAGGTAATGTGGAAAATATGTGGAAGAGTCAGGGCCCTGGTTTTCTCAGTGCTGCACATCTTTCTGTCTGTGAGTTTTCTATAAGGAAGACTGGATCCAGTGGGCCTTACCTTACACTGTCACACATCCTAAATTCCTGGTTATGCAAAGTTTCTAGCTCCTGGTTTGAATCCTGGTTAATAAAAAAAAAAAAATGGCTGTGAAAAAATCCAGTTTGAATTAGTCTCTCCAGCTACTTTTCAAGTGATTTCGAATGTAAATCTTTCACAGAATTGACTGTGAGTTGAAAGTCTGAAGCTGTCTTTATGTTAAGTTTGAAAAGTACTGAAGCCCAGGTTTCAGTGGCTGAAAACAGAATGGGCTTTCTGGGGAGTAAATGAAAGTTCCTGAGACTTTGATTTTGCTCTTTAAAATCTCTTTAATCAGAAATGCAGTGACTTACTTATGCCAAGAATTTCAGCTATGTCTAGTGATTGCAAGTGCTCTGGTTTTTTGATGTCTCCCTTGAGAAGAGGCAGAATTATTGCAGTGCTGAGAAATCACCTCAGTGAAATTATCTTAAGTTTAGCATCTGAAAATTGTTTATTGTTTCTGAAAACATTACCCCTACAAGCTACTCAAACAATCCAGAATTGTCTTCATGTCTCTGCTTTACAATAGGATGTTAAAATGGCTGTACATTGCAGAATACTTTCCACTATGAAGTGTTGACAGTGACAGCTGTAAAGAACAAGGAGTTATGCTCTGGAAAATAAGATTATTATTTAAAAAGTCAGAGTGAAATGGCAACATTCTACAGCAGTCTGATCAAGTTGTGCTTTACAGCAGGAAAATGTGTCCGTGGGTATTTTTTAGTTCTCACAATGGTTGTGATGCGTTGGCCACTGTGCCTTCCTCAAAAGGATTGTGATTTCTTTGCACAAATAAACACTTTCTGTGAAAGCTTTTAATCAAACAAAACATGTTGAACAACTTTAAATATTAGCCATTCATACTACCAAATGTCCTTGGCTGAGGTATTAGTATAAGCTAACAACATCCCTTTGGAATGGGCTGACTGAATCCTGACTTGTGGGAGGTGTGTTTAATGTTGGAGAAGCAGATAGGAAGGAGACATCTATGAAACCAGGCTGCAAAAATGTCTGTCCTTCAGGTGCATGTCCCTAAATAGTCTCTTCCATGGATCATTCTTTTCAATGAAGGAACTTGGGGTCTAGCTCTGTCTTCTTATGCTGCTCTACAGTGTGACCAGCCACTTCAAAGGCATAGTATATAGGCATTTTATGACACCTTGTAGATCATGACAGTGGAGGAGCTCCAGAAAGAGGAATGTTGCTCACCCTAGAGAGTTCAGCTCTATATTTGGGGGGGTCTATATACTGAGATAACAGAAAGCATTCTTCTACAGCAGCAGTGTAGTAAGTCAAATCCAAATTCTGTTAAATTGTCTTCATGTAAACAGTATTTTCTTAGACTGTTTCTATTGTGATGGCTTATCCATAAACTGAGTTTTTTTGCAATTTTCCAAAAATACCCATATTGCAACAATCAAAGCAGCTGTTGCATTCCAAATCTTATCTTGAACGTCAGGCAACTTTCCTGTCATGGCCAGTGTACTCTTTGGTGAAAATGCTGATAATGAATGGTTGGTTAGCACCTAGAGGTGACTGTGCATTACAAAATATCTCCTCTTACTAAATAATCAAGTCAGGAAAGGTGCTGATTTGTATCACCAATTTCCGAGTCATCTGTCTTTCAATGCCACATGCTCCCATACATTTTATGTTCCATATGCTTTTGTCTGCAATGTAATTGGTGATTGATATTTTGAATGTCTTTGGTTGAGGTCCAAGAGCTATGTGTAAAGGGAAATAAGATACAAGTGGCAATACAAAGCTCAGGTATCAGTTCAGATGTACAGAGGGGAAGGTAACAGATTAGTTGGAACAGTTTTACTGTCTCAGAGCAGAAAAAAAGATATTGTCGTTTAATAAGAGGAGGGAAAATAAACTGGCTTTCCCTGGTGCTATTTTTTCTTTTCTATGATTGATACCTTTTCCTCATTGTCTTTAGGGGTTGAACTCGCCTACACTTCCAGAATTATTAGTATGTGCAGCCATTCACTTGCCCTTTTACCTGTCATCAATGAACTTGCCTTGCTGGCATATGGTGAGCTTTTTTCTCACCTTTTATTTTCATTTCTAGCTGAACTTACTTGTAATATATCTCAGATTTGTACTGGACCCAGAATTGGCAGTTGGCATAAAACTTGAGGGAATTCAGAGCAGCTACTACTAATAAATAGGAAAACGTTCATAAAAATGGTGATTGGGATGTCGCATGGATTTGTATGCTTTATTGCACTTTCCAGCAGGCATCTAGACTAGCAGTAACTCTTACTGCTGGCCTCAGCTAAACTACTCTGTTCTCTTCTGAGAACAGAGGGACTCTCTTCAATTAGATTCCTAAAATGTCAATATGAAGTTCATTTTTCCATATTTGAATAAAAACAGGAATATAATTTCTAGTTTGTATTTAATAACTTAAATTTGATGTTCTGTGCCACTTAATTTAGATTTAAACAACATTTTGTTATGGTGATGTGCCTGTTGTTAGATTGCATGCAGTGAGTTAGGTCCTTCAACTACAGGAGTCACAGAGAAGTTATTTCAAGTGTTCTTAAGGGTAGGGACTCTATGATATATTTTAGGAACAAGAAAATCTGACCCTCTCTAGGGCTGGCTAGCCCCATGCTTTAAGCTTGGAAATGAAAGACAGAATCATTTGGAAAAGACCTCCAAGATCATCGAGTCCAACCTTTGATTGATCACCACCTGGCACATGGCACTACATGCCACATGCAGTCGTTTCTTGAACATCTCCAGGGGCTGTGACTTTATCACTTCCCTGGGCAACCCATGCCAATATTTAACAACCCTTTCTGTGAAGAAATTCCTTCTGATGTCCAGCCTGAACCTTCCTTGGAGCAGCTTGAGGCTACATCTTCTCATCCTGCCACTTGTTACCTGGGAGAAGAGGCTGACCCCCACCTGGCTACAACCTGCTTCCAAGCAATTGTAGAGAGTGATAAGGTCTCCCGAGGCTCCTTTTCTCCAGGCTAAACAACTGCAGCTCCCTTGGCTGCTCCTCACTTTTGTTCCAGGACTTTTGTTCCAGACCCTTTACCAGCCTTGTAGCCCTTCTCTGGAGATGCTCCAGCACCTCAGTGTCTTTCTTGAAATGAGACAAGACAAAACTGGACACAGGACTCAAGGTGCGAAGTAGGATCTGGATCTTAGGACATGCAGTAATTTGCATTAGCAGGGATTTTGGGAAGAGAGTTTTTTGTAGACTGCGCTTTGCCTATGACTCAGTGTATAAGCCTGATATAGACCAGATTTTCAGTGGTAAACTGGAAGCTTAAATTTATCTTTTAAAAGCCAAGCTTAAAACTCCAGAAATATGGTAAAATTATTCTGTTTGTGACATATATATTATTAGTGCCTTTCTGGTTCAAAATTTGGGCTCTTGAGAGACGTAGCCTAGGTGTGTGGACAATTTAAAAGGTAAGTATCGCTGATTTTTGTGAATTTTAGATAGCTATTGGCAAAGCTGAGGACAGAGCTGATCTTCTAGGCCTTTTGCACATTTCAAATTCTCTCACCATAGTAGATGCTGTGACAGAATGACGTCTCTAGATAAAATCTGAGACATAGTAAGCTGAATATGTTTTGTTGTTTAGTTCTCTGCAAATCCAGCAGCAGGAACTTCTGAGATCTGAAAGGATTTTTTGTTTGTTTTATGGATTTGAGATTTTGTTTAAAAAATGAAAAGAAGAAAAAAAAAAAAGAGTAATTAAGATTCCCCTCTGTGATGCTTTGAAAAACTAAACCCTGCTGAGCTGAAGTTCAGAGTAACAGAACAATAGAGAATTACTTTGAAGTACTAGTGAGAAGCATAACAGATGATTACAGCACAAGGAAAAAATGGGAGGTTATTACAGTGCTTTTTCTATGAAGCCGGGATGCAAATCCCATTAGGGGAGTTCTATTGTCACAAGATTTGCTGTATAGAAGCCTTTGATAGCATCATGCTATATATCTGGTTACCATGATGTTTCCCAGAGGACTGTTGAAAGAAGGAGCTTTGGAAAATATTGTCAGGAGCACCTCAAGCAAAAGGAGAAGCATAAGAATAGAAAAAAAGGTGATTCATGGCTTATTTTGTTAGTGATTGAAGAAGAGCAATGGTCCTGGGAATGAACTCAAGGAGCAGAGGTGAATGCATGAGGTTAGCATAACTAAGACCTGTGACAGAAAAGAGCAGGTTCTTAATCCCGTAAAAGGAACTCTTGGATTTTCACTGCCTCAAGCTACACAGTGAAAAGCATTTAAAAAGATTGTTTCTCTGGGAGTTACTACAGGTCAAAAGTATTATTTTCATAGCTAGAGCTCAGCATGAATCCATTACTAGGGTGAAGTGTAAGGTCTTGTAAAATATGGATGTTATCTAGGGTTGCCGGTGTCAGGGTCTTCTCACTGGCTGTGATGGCCTTTGGATCAAACCCTTGCGTTAAGTCTTCCTTTTTCTCTTACTCCAGGGTTGCCTTAGGGCAGACAAACCTTTTTTTAATAATAAGGAAAAAAAAAAAGAAAAAAAAAAGACAACAAAAGAAGAAAAAAGTTCCAAGAAGCCCACAGTGGTACAAATGGCTCATCTTGGTCCAATGGTTATTTCAAATGCGTTTTAAAAGTGGATCTTGTCTTTTTAATTTGCCTGAGTCTTGTTATATTTCCAGATCTTGAATTTTAAAGGTTTTGATTACTTTATTACCATGACTGCAATTATGAATAACTCATCCAGTGAACAATTTAACTGTTCTGTAATATGTCAAGGCAATGCTAGTATTTATTAGCTACTTGACTATGGAGTGTGCATCCTTCACTGTGTTCAGTGCCTGAAGGGACCTCAGTAGTTTGAGAATATGGATGGTGGGTTGCTGGTTTTCCCATCTTAATGGTTTACATGCTGTCTTGTGCTCACCCATATTATCAAGTATTAAAATTGAACTGTAAATTCCTGTAAGTCAGAAAATAGCTAACTTTTCTGCTCTACTCATTGTCTCTTCTCTTTGGTACAGTAGGCTGTTTTATTAGATTTCAGCATTGTATAAATGTGTTACTAAAAATAGTCTGTGCATTTACATTTAGAAAACAGCTTAGTAGGATTTTTTTTTTAATGTGTAATTGGTTAGATGTTAGCCAAAAAATGTAGCACATAGAAGTGGAACAAGTATTGTGGTTATTAACACCTTTTTTTCTTGCAAGTTAACAATTCTTTATCTAATACCCTGAGGAGAAAATGGTGATGTATAACAGCCTGTCTTTGGTTTCATCGACAGTGAATCACATCGGAACAGAAACAAAACATTATCATTGGTTTCTCATTGGGGAAAATTCCATTGACCTCAGAAGTAATGGGGACAACCTCTAATTTTTAGGGGTGTTTTATTATCATCTTCGTTGTTGGAAGCTTTGTGGCTAACATAGCCTGATGCAGAAGCTATTGATATAAATATTCCCCTCAGTTACTTTGAATTAATTTGGTTCAGACTTCCATAGAAGTCTTTCTATAGAGAGGGCCTCCCTCTGTTTTCACTGAAATAAAGCTTAATGTTAAGTCAGATGTCCTGGATAAGGTGTAACCACAAGAATCGATGTTGGTTCAATGTAAGCTGCATTAGCACTGAAATAATTTGGTACTTTACAGTATGAGTATCATTCTGTTGGATTTTCTTTTGAAAAACCCCAGCTCCTTCAAACCCTTGCTGCTTATGTTCCAAGCCCAAGATCTGGCTCATTGGGAGTTCTGTTTCTGGCAGTGTAAGTCGTTAAGCAGGTAACTAAGTTTTTCCTTGCCTGAACATGCACTTGTCTTTCAAGCTTCTTGATGTGCTTCAAGAAGCATTTTGCTTGAGGTCCTAGCTTCCAGTAGGCCATAGTTGTCCACAGTGTTAGCTTGGTGTTTGTGAGGTGTAATAAGCTATGAGTAATTGATAGTCAGGTTAAACTGGATAGTAACGGAACAGCACACTTGAAATGCGTTTCTTTTGAGGGGGAAAAGAGAAAGAGGGACTGATTTGACACTGCAGGTCTTTGAAGAGGCCCCAAACATTTTGAAGTGCAAGAATTGGAACGGCTCAGAATGCATCTAGACTGCCCTATTTGGCAGCATAAGTGTCCTAAGGAAGAACACAAATTTGTAACATGCTGTCACAATGACTTAAAATTAATTTGGGGATATGCTAATTCTGCATGTCTGATAGACATGTCTGACAGTCTAATAGACTTCAGATTTTTACAAAGAATTTTGAGTAAGTTATTTAGCCTGGGAAAACACGTGGCTCAACAAAACAACACAGCTCATGTTTTAGTACAGGATTAAGGTGGGTCCACTGGATTTTGAAGTCCTTTGAGGTACAAGGCAAAAGTGGTGTAAGTGCAGTGTCTGGCCCAAATCGTACCAGAAGTAAAATACTTTGATTGTCTTTTGGTTTTGGATGCCTAAATTACCATCTTAAATGGACTCTGGTTTCCTAACCTTCTCTTTTACCCATCCAGGACTGGGAGAGAAGCTGAGCACTGAGCAGCTGAGACATGCAGTCATGCAGCACATCTTAATGGCTTGGCCTATGTTTCATCTTGATTTAAAACCACTGAAAACACTGAATGTTTGAACAGTCCACTTACTGTCTTGACAGCTAATCCAAGATAAAGGGAATGAGAATTATACCTTCTATTCCTAGGAGGATAAATATTAAGTCCTTCATTCGTTGCACAGAGCATGACTATGAATAAACCTTTACAAAGCAGCAGTGCAGTATACTTTCTCATTCTCTAAAACCTTCCAAACTTGAAGAATTTTAGCAGTCAGAAGAATTTTCTAGGTAAGCCTCAATCGCAAAAATAGTGTAGAAATTATTTCTCTCTAATTTTTACAGTTTTCTTCCTATCCCAGTTTTGAGTAAATGTGAAAAATTGGGTCCTCTGTGATGGATGCTGCATTTGAAGGAGCTTCTGTGGCCATTCAGACTTAAATCTTTTCATTGTTAAAAAGATGTGCAGTAATTACAGATCTGGAACATGATTGCTGATGAGGTTTCTAGAGAAAGTGATTAATATCAGGAAAATGTGCTCAAGAAGTCACAACATTTGGTCATTGCCAAATGACTTGCCCTTAACATGACGTACATCGTGTCAACTCTGTTTAACTGAGCTGTGTAATCATTTTGACAAATATATGTGAGGCTGTTCTAAGGTATCTAAAGGTGTATTTACATTGCAGGAAAGGCTTTAGACCATCAGAAGAAGGTTCTCTCAGCAGTAGTAGTCTTACAAAGAATTTGGAGTGGGTTGAACCCTCTGAATATCTCACATAACTGTCTGGTTTGGTTCACTCCGCTTCCCTACTTAGTCAGAGACTCAGAGACTGTGCTTTTTGATTTGTTTTCTGAAGCTGAATAACTGTTTTAGAACTTATGGTGGGAACAGAGAGTGAGAAAAGACATGGACAGAGAGAGGGAGGTGAGGAACATATCCAAGTACATAGAGCATTACTGTATAGTCCATCATTTTTAGGAGAAAAAAAGGTCAAGACAAGAGGGATTGTATCCAATTTTAATTCCTGAGAATATTAACTTGTTAAGGAAGTAGACTGGTTCTTCCAATTTGTCTATACCTTGTCCTTGGTGGTGTTATAATATAAATAACTGTGATCTTATCAACTGTTTGGCAAAAGTCACAGTTTCCTTTTTTTTTTTTTAATTTATTTTTGTGAATCTGTCTTTCCCTCTGCTTCCTGAAGAAGAAAGCGTAAGAGGGTGCATGAGGCATAGTAAGTGTCCACTAAATCTCACACTGACGAGGTTTCAAGCTGCTTAAGTAGTAGTGCACATCTCTCTCTCTCTCGGGATATTTATCCAAAGTTTATTCGTTTCCTAGGTTGATGTCAGTATTTTCCTCAGTCAATGGACAGAGATCTGAGTTGTCTCCTGGATCTCCACAGAAATTTAGGTATATCTGCTAGGTACCTAAAATTGAGGCGGTGTGGAGGCCTGAATAGGAGCCCATGTGTCAGGTTATTTTCTCTTCTGTTTCCTTGGCCAGTGTACTACAAAAATAAAAGAGACAAGTAAATTCTGTGGTAGCTGGAGTCTATAGTTAGTCTGCTCTATTTAATCTCAGTGTTGTCTTCTACTCTCAAGTCTTTCCCATTAGCTGTGTCAAACTTTCCTTCTCTATTTAGCGACAGGAGAAGGACAATAAGGTTAAGGCCCTGGAGACTGCAAAGCTATCATCTAATTCTGAACGTGCTGTGGTTGTCGTTTTCCTTGACCACCTCTTTTTCTGTAGGCCTATGCACCTTTGTCAGAGAGCAGCATTCTCATTAGGACTTTGTAAAACCCAGATACATATTAACAAGGCATCCACAGCTGACCTTTTGTCTGGGAGGGAGATTGCTAATGCTCTTAGCAGTGATTTGTGAAGTCTGCTTTCCTTGGTGAATTTAGGATCAGTTTAGTGTTTAAGATTACTTCTAAATCATGCATTTAATTTTATTGCTTTTTCTTTAGATCTATAGATTTGAGTGAGCGTTAATGCATCACTCTTATTTCATTCAGTGATTATAGTGCTTGATATCCTTTATATTCACCTTCTAGAAATGCTTTGGCAGCAGAACTGACTATGCCAAAATGCATAAGAAAGGCTAGAAATAATAAATGCACTATCAATTTGGCTGACACAGTTCAACATTTTAGGTTTTGTTTGTGACCCCCTGTTCATCTCTGGCAATTTGAATATACATATGCAGTGTCCTTTTTAAAAATGTGTGGGACAATAGGTAGGCTCTAGTGTTATTAGCATAATAAATCTTTACTAAAAGAGTTTTCTTTTATGTTGCAAGTGCATGCTGCTGCTCTTCTCATTTAGATATTAAATTTAGAGGTGTGCAAAATTTGTTGAAGTCTGCTGCAAGTCTTAGCAGGCTTTTGGGGGGAGGATTTTTTTGTGGGGGTTTTGGATCTTTTTTGTTCGGTGCTTTTTTTGTGTGGGGGTGTTTTTTTTTCTTTTGTGAGTGTCCTATCTTATCCCACTAGGACTGCTTATAATAGTATGAATAACTGCACACTGAACCTTTGTCCTTGCTGATGCAGTAGCATCAAACTGTCTAGGCCACTACTTTATCAAGGTAGTGCAGAATGCTGTAGTTGATAATCCATATTACTAGCCATAAAAGGTTGGGAAAAAGGATCTTGAAGGCACTTTAGGGCAACAAATTTACATTTCATATGTTGTGTTTGCAGTAAAGAAGTATCCAGCTCCTTCCCAGGTCTAGAAGAATGGCACAATCATTGCCTGCAAACTGAATGCACTGCTAAAAAGAAAATATAGAAGATTTTGTTTGGAATGGTTTAGGGGTGTTTTAAGCCTATTAATCTTCTTACTTCTGGTTTGTTTGTGATACTTTTCCCAGCATTGTATTATAAGGGAAGACTATCACTGTTTGCCATGAATTAGTATGGTGGTCTGAAGGGGGCCTAATGATGTGTTTTCCTTCACTCATAGGCACAGTTGTTGAACCTGCAAAAGATGAACTTTTGTGGATGTTCTTTTTTTCTTATTGAGAGGGCAAGGCCACTGTAGACATTCAGATGGGAAGTAGAAGTCATTTTTAGACCCTAGAAGACAGTGGATATCAGTGGATTTGATAATTTCCTGCTGAAGTCTTAAGGATTAGAGAATGGTAAGAAATAATGCTCTCGTTAGAGTCAAAACTACTCTGATATAGACTGAAGAATTTTGAGCTTTGGTTTGGGAACCCTCTCCATGTGAAGAGGTCAAAAGTCCTTTGAGTCTCCACTCCCTTAGGAGTACAGTCATTTCTTTTTCTACAATCAGTCAGGAGCTATTGGTCTTGCCCCAGGGAATCTAGAAAAAGTAGGATGTGAAAGTGGGACATAGATTTGCATGAGGGCGCTGAGTCCTTCCCTGACTTCTCTGTGGAAGAGCTCCTCTCTCTGAACTGTGATGAGTTATTGTTTAGCCACATGTTTCTATAGGTCACTTCTGAGATTTTTCTGAGTCAGGAGGTGTTTCTGATTCTCATGTCATACCTCCTTCTCTGTTTGGGATTCATCACCAGATTCAGAATTGTGTTTCAAATCATACTGCAAGTACATACCCTGCCTGTAATATTTCTGAAATGCCAAACATTTCCAGATACTGACGGAAGCAGTGGAAAGGAGCATCTGGCACCACATTCAAGTTTGAAACATACATGTTCTGAGCAACCAATACTGTGATGACATGAATGTTTCTGGGGTATCTTCCTATTCACTCAGCATTTGAAATACAGTGCTAAAATAACCAAATTGTCCCAGTGTCCTCTAGGGACTGAAAACCAACCATTCATTTACTTGTATTAAATCAGCTGTTTGTTAAGGATGTTGTTTCCATCTATTGGTAATGCTGTAACACAGGTTTATTTTGTTTAGAAAAGGCATTCTGAATTCATGCAAGAAGCAGCTGAGAGAGAAGCTGAATGTGAAGTTTGACACACTGTATTTTCATGGAGAATATACGACATTTGGGCGTTCTGAGAGAAATGTTGAAGTCGCAACATACTCAAGAATAAATAAGCATAAGGAATGTTTTTTCAGAGAAGCCTGGGGAAGTTATGCCATTTAAAACTGGCAAGTTTCATTGCCTTCAATTCTTTGGAAAATCCTATTCAAATCATGTTAGAAATACATGTTTATCTAGTTGAGGTCCCTAGACTTTCTTTTACTCATTTAGAAATGAATGCTGGGAAAAGATCTTATCATGCTAAGATGTGAGTATCCATATATCATGAGTCTTCTTTTTGTGCATGGTGGTTGAGATCTGCTGAAGTAGTGATAATTATGAAAGTTTATGGTTTCAAGACTATGAAACCATAGAGAGTTTGGGTGTGATAAGGCAAGGGGCCAAAAGCCTTCATCACATGTGAAGGTTGTGTGTGGCTATGGGGTCATCTTTTTTTGTATGATTTATTTATGTTTAGAAAATAGAGGTAGATAAATCTTCTTTGAGCCTTTGCTGGCAAATGACTGCAAGTCTTGTAACCACTGGTTAGCTTTTCTGTGACTTCATTAAATCTTGGCTCAGTGCCTATCTCCTTAAAATATGATAGGCTGTGGATGATGAGCTGGCATACCATTCTGGATGTCAGCTTGTGTAGGAGAATAAATCACAAATTTGCAAGATGGTAGAGTCTCAGGTTTCCACAAAAAAGCTCATCCAGACAAACCTCAAACAGCAACACCTTCCCAAGTAACACTTTCCTTGGATAAGTATTCTTTGGAGGAATGCAGTAAAATGAATCCTGAATGTTAGGAACCATTTTTCAATCTCAACTTTTTTTATCTGCCAACTTTCTGTTGGAGTTTAATCTATTAAAGTTCCAAATGAGTGTGAATTCCAGTTCATTGCCCACTGGTATTATTTAGGCCATAAGACTTGTGAAATGGATTTTATTGACACATTTGAAAGTTAACCCTCTCCTCTGCTCCTGTGCCATGGATAGCCTCTGAAAGCACAGGCTGCAACCTTGTCAAAATCTCTAATGTAAAATCTTTAGAATTGTAGACAAATACTGATGGCTTGGGCTGAAAATAAATTACATTTGTCTCACTCAGAATTTTAATTATTTTCAGTAGATTCACGAGGAAGTAATTAATAAACTAATGTATAATACCAAGGTATTTATACAAATATTTTCCAGCATTAGCTTTTATGTGCAGCTGTAGGTACTTGAGACAGAAGTCCTGTTCCTACTCATGTCAAAAGTAGTTGTTTCCTTGACTTCAGCCACAGTTTCAGAAAGAAGTGATATCCTCAGCTGCCTTCACTGCCCTTGCTAATAGACCTCATCATTCTCCAGTGCAGTGAAGTCTATGCAAGAGTTATCCTGCCTTAGGAGAAGAAGGGAACAGTTTCCAATAGGATGAGCTGTCTATAGAGCATTAATAAGACACTTTATTTCTTCCCTCCCTCACCCTACCTTCAAAGGTGCTGTAATGGAAAACAGATACGGTCAACTGCTTCAGCTGTTTCACATTCTTTATCTGAAAGTTACATTTTTATAAGTAGCCCATAAAAGAGTAATAAATTCTGATTTGCTAAAAGCCATCTGGTTAATGGATTGCTTCAGAACTATTTATAATAGGAGCTATCTATGTAATTAACAGTTAAAGGCACAAGCAGTATGTTTTATAAGATGCATAGTGCCATCATTTATTAATCCGTTGCAAACAATGTGTGGCTGCATTCTAAATTCCACGACAGATTTTGTTTAAAACAAGTGTAATATTGAGTTAGTAATTTTAAGTACCGTTTGTGGCTATATCACGTCTCTAGAAACTGTCTCCCTTCACCAATGTGTGCTATTCTGGAAGGCTTACACCTTGGATTTAAATCTAGTGGTTGAAAACATCAGAATGTGATGAAGGCAGATGCAGCCTGAATTTGGTCAGCCTGAGCAATGGGTGGTAGAATACATGGGTGTAAACCTCATGTTCCATTCCATTGGAAGGACAGACACATTATGAGAGATCAAGACAGAGATACATACAAACATGCAGAGTTTTGTTCTGATATCTCTATTGACTCCAGATGTGCAGGGCTGGGTTTCAGGTAGAGTTTGCCAGCCTTTCACCAAGTCCAGCCTCACCCCTCCTGCTTGTTTTGGCATACTCTTGCAGCTCCTCAGGGGCTCACATGGCATAGCCAGCCACATGTGGAAAACTCTTAGGAACTACCACAGAGTTGCTGCTGACTGGGAGGTTGTGTGTGAGGAAGTGTCACACACTGATACGATTCAACCACTTCCATACCTTTAGAAATAAAATGAAAAGGACCTAAAGGTGTCAAGTGGTTTTTATGTCCTTCTTTGTGATATTCAAACCTATGTCTGAGAGGTGGGATACCACATAACTACTTCCTTGGGCTGTGTATCCTCTTTGTGGTGTTCAAAAGTCTCCTTCTACTTAAAATTATTTTCCTAAATGTTTCTTTAAAAATCCTCCAAAGATCCCACGAAATAAAAATGCTTAGCCGATCTTGTCTGAAAAGGAAAAGATTGCAAGCACACAGCAATTTCAGACAAGCTGGCAGGAATTTTTAATGTGACTGAAAGTGTCTGAGTGACAAATTAGTAATAAAAATGTCACTAATTAGACCATAGTAAAATCTTGATAATCAAAACTACTTGGGTGAGACTAAATATATTCAGATGACGAGTAGGCCAGATAATGGGAATCAGCTGAACAGAGACACAAGCTGGCAGCTTGTTACAAAGGGAGGCTTAGAGAGATGGTAGGTGTTTTGAATAAACAAGCACCTAACATAATTACAGAACATAGTCCAAAAGTAGTAATTAAAGGATAGCTGGATGAAGAATTTTAAATAGTAGGGAAACATCATCTCTCTTGAATGAAGGAGGACAGAGGCAGTGCTAGAACTTTGTGGTTTCATTGAGACAAGTAAGCCTGGGAAGTATGGCTTAAACCAGACAGAAACCTCTGTACTATCAAAATGGATCCTGTGTGCTCAAATGGGCCTTTTGGGTCACTTGTTCTGCCACCAGCACAAGTTCATGACATGGGACATCAATAGGATTTGGGTCTGCAGCAGGATAAAGTACCTCTTTAAGAGGGTTTGGGTTAGCTGGTTTCCTCAGGTAACAGGAGAGTTCTGTGGTAGGAACTGGTGACACACTTCTGGGGAAAGGAAGGAGACATAAGGAGGTTTACTTTATCATTGAGGCAGCTGGGTTAATAAATGCAGTTTAGTAGAAAACGTGGTGAAAATACTAGCAACTGCCCTTTGCAGGAAGATAAAAGTTTGGCAGTGATCCCGCACAAGATGTCCATAGAATAAAGGAATAATCCAATGTCAGTATCAGCTATTGTGTGACGAAGAAAAACCTGTTAGGGGAGTGTCTTTTAAGCAGGAGCTTTTTGATTCATTGGTTAGTAAGTTGAACAGACTTACAGACATGCTGTGATCCTTAAACTCATTTGTTCTGCTGGTTCTAATGTTGCATTTTTGTCATTCTTACCATCCCTTCTCAGGTGAGATTGTGGGAGAAGTAGTACATTAAGTACCTAGTTTAGTGTTTTCATGTGAAGCAAATTTATGATGTGGGGTGAAAGGGCCTTTGGTATAGAAAAGAAAACAACCTTGGGAAACAGTGCTATAGAACATGTAGGATAAAATGGCTCTGCTACGAATGTCAGGTTTTCAGCTGAAGCTAGTAGCTTCTCAATCACTATGTCATTGTGAAGGGTATATATTACAATGGGCGCAAGTTTTAGTTCCAGCTTTAAGATAATGCTTACACCCTTCAGAAAATAAATTAGGTGAAGATAACCTTATTCTGTTTTTTGGATGTTTTTTTTTCTAGCTGATCCAGCTTTGCCACACCATAGTAAGACTAAACACAAGTGTGATTCCTTTTGTCTTTTCCAATTTGCTGTTGTAATCATTGTGATGCTGTACTGGTATTACTGAACTATCCCTTCTATGTTGCAGTAGCATCATTTGTGATGATGGCAATCACAAAGGACATTACTGCTACAGAAGCACTGATCTATTCTTGAAAATACCACTCTTTAACACCATTTGATTTGAAGCATCTGCATTATCTGTCCAGGGGTCTTTCCTGGTGAAGGGAGAGGCAGAGACACCTCCAGAAAGATGACTCAGAGTGCTGACACTAACATACTGACCCAACTCACCCTGTTGAGTAGTCTCCTATCTTGTCCTTCTGATTGCTGTGCAGAGATTTTTAGGATCAGTTAGGCAGGATGAATCAGGGTCAGCATGTGTATTTGAGCCTTTATTCCCCTTGATACTCATAAGCCCAGCGGTTTTTTACCTGCTTGCTTTCCATTTGACACACAGAGGCTTGCCAAGAGCATCCATTTTTTACATCCCCTGCGTGCCCTCAGCCGGGCTTCTGACAATACAGCTCTTCCTCACACAGGGCCACCCTTTCATTCACATTATGCTTCATAAATAGTTAATACCTGGATGTTTCAGGCTTCTCCCTGGAGAACCTTGCGTTCACTCACCAGGAATTTACTCACAAATTGGTATCATGCTTGAGCAATCAGGGGATGCTTACACCAGAGGTGGCTGTGATTTCTGCTTAAGGTCAGATCCTTGCATCTTAATTGATAACTGGAGAAGAAGATGGGATTCATATTTAAGTGGGCTTCTCAGGAATGTAGTCAGCTTTTCAACTAGCAGGTAGCTTCTCAATCACTATGTCATTGTGAAGGGTATTTATTACAATGTGTGTGAGTTTCGGTGCCAGCTTTAAAATAATGCTTACACTCTCCATAAAGAAGCACAGTCTTGCTTCCAGAAATGAACAGATTTCCCACAGGGAAATCATGAGTGAACTAATTGGGCTTTTATGGTTATCTTGTTGCAGTATATGCAACCATAATTTATGCAACTATAATTATTCACAAATTTGTATCTATCTTACCTCCATGATGAAGGAACTGTGTGTAGATTATTTATGCACCTGGATTAACTCAGTAAAATATTAAATGAGCTTATCTGATGCTGATAGATGAGGGTCATTTTACACAAGAACACGATGTTTGTGACTATGAAAGACAGTCTGGTTGGGATAAAGGCTGATCGTGCACAAAGAGTGCTGTGAGTTAACAGATCAAATTTACTCTTCAGTTCCCTGTTGCACTGGTGCTGCAGTTTTGGCAGGTGCTTGGGTGACTTCAGCAGCTTGTGAGAGGGAACAATGGCAAGTCAGAACCTGTGAAAGTATTTAACCTAACACTTCATATTCCTGCATTTGTAAAAAATATTTCAGTAAAGGGTATACTCTGGACAGTGAAAACTTTTCCATTAATCCACATATAATAAAGAGTGCAGTAATTACCTAGAAAATTTCTAACTTAAAATAATTTATGTTTTATAATTTAATATTAAAAAATTTATCATTTACTAAGTCACTGGTGCTTGAGATACCCAGTATTAAAAAAGTATGTAATTCAATCAGTAGAAATGTACAGTTTTCATCTATGTGTTCTCTTAGGTCCATATTGTGGCAGGATAGCCATAAGGCTTTCCATACACTAGTAATCCTTATATTCACTTGCAGAATATTCTTTCTTTGAGCAACTTTAGAAAGTGCTTCTTCTTTGGGTCCAAGTAATTTCTATTTCTAAGCAACTTATAACCATGGAAAATTTCTATGTATATATATTTAAATCATCGACAAATAAGAAAATAGGTAAAACCCACACCTAAGACAAGAACCACAAGACACTCCCCTTGTAACGATGTTAAGTTTCTCTGACCTGGAAATGTAGATACTTTAGATACTTATATTTAGATACTTGTATTTTGGCTAGTGGTTGCTTAAAGCCAAAAATAAATTTAAGTTGTGAAAAGCCACTAGGCAATACCTTAAAAGATTCTTAATAACATCACATAAAAGTTGCAATCTGGGACAGGCTAATGGTAACTGAAATAAAGCAAATGAGCAGGCCGTTAAGCCTAGCTTTTTTATTTACAGATACAGGACTTTTTCCTTAATTGATCATTGTTAGTGAATGCCAGTGCAAAATAAGAAGGAAGTCTGGCAACATGGGTATTTTTTGAATAGTGGATAACACTCTCTGATATATGTCTGTTAAAGAAAATAAAATAAGGTATCTCCACAAAGTTGGCTGTCCAGAAACATTGCAGTTAGGGTGAAGAGTAAAGCATTGGATTGTTCTGGCCATAGGTCAGTGCAAAACATTACCTACAACCTGCCTTTGACCACACCACAGTTCATCCTTTCACATAAATTACGCTGTTGCTCCCCAAGACTAGTCCAGGTGCAGAAGCCAAGGTGCACTGTGCCTATGTGTGGGATGGATGCTGCAGTTCTTTGAGCCAGCTACTGTTAACTGCTGAGAATTAAAAGAATAGCCTGTTCCTTCTACATCCATGTAAAATTACATCATGTAAGAGAGATGTGATTATGCTGGTTTTCTTTCAAAATAAGTTTTGAATTGATTGATCAATGTATATTTATGTTGAAAGAGGGATAGAAGTATCAAAATAATAAGGTGCACTAGGCTTTGTGAATGTAGGTAGCAGGTTGAAAGAGAGAGACTGGTGTTACCAGTAGTTTCTCACCTAGTGTCTCACTGAAATTATAGCAGAAGTTTTCAACTGGACACCGGAAAACCCACCTTTGTATAAAACATTGATTGTCAGCTACAGAAAAGAGATTTTAGAAGTTTTATTCCTTAAGAGAACAGCCAGCATTGCAAGGTTGCCATTTTCCTTCCCCACTCTCCTCTGTAACAGTTAACAACCAGCCCATCCTTTTTTGTTGTTTTTCTCAAATGTGGTACATGTTCACACCAGTATTGATGAAAATAAATAAAACAGCGCTGTGATGGCTGACCCTCCTTTAAAAAGATGGGATGAAAATCAATGTGTGCTAAGTGCAAGTGGATAGAGAGAGTGAAGTATTGTAATGAAGTTTTGTGTAACCTGACTAATGGCAACAAAAACCCGTAACAATTACGTGCATGTTCTCTTTAGAAGAAAAAGAAGGAAGAGGTTTCTGTTCCTGAGATGAAGTGGAAAGTTCCCTTTTAAAGCCTTTCTAATCTAAAAGAAGACTGATCTATCTTTTAGGTTTTTTTATGGTCTCTGATCTCATTAGTTGTTGCTGGAAATAATTAAAACCCATAACAGAAGATCATAATGGAAGTTAGGACAAAATAATATAATTGAGTACAATAATGTAGGCTTTTAGATATTGTTGAATATTATTGTACATTATCTGATTGATTCTTCTCCACTCTACAAAAGGCTTCTTTAGCAAAACCAAACTTTGTAGTGCAAAAAAAGAGAAAGTGATGATATCCCTGATTACTTACTCCTTTTCTTTCTAATTCTGTGAGGAAAAGTGAAAATTAAAAGTTAGGGCACAGAGAATGGAGGGCTGACACCAATCCTAGGTTAGGAAATACCCTGATATGGTGTGCACTGTTGTGCTTCTGTAGTTTAACTAAAACTGAGTATGCCCTTCATAGGAGGGGAGTTGGCTTTTTATATATAATTTTTTTTTTTTTTTAAATGAAAGTAGTTTATTAATTCACGTGAAATCTTGAAGTGCTTTGTTTTAATTTCTACTATAAGTGAACTACTAGCATAGTAGAAAGTATGGGATATGGTTGGTATCTGTCTTAGTTTTTTGTGCTAGCATTCATTCTGTGGGTTAAATTTCTGGGGGGGGATCCAAGCGAGATTCCACAGTTCATTAGGGGTTTGAATGTGCAAGAGAAGAATGCTTGTGTGATACCTGAAGATTTATTAATTGCCAGTATATATAAAAATAAAGTCAACTTAATATGATTCTATGCATAGCAGAGAATTGCTCCTTTGGTGGTCATTTGATGGACAGGCCCTTAAAATTTGCTATTGCCCACTGGAGTGTCTCACATGAAAATTTTATACCTACTCTTGCCTCACTTTCACTGTTCTTTATTATTTTAAATGTGCTCTAGCACTTTCATTCAGTGGCCGAATTTGGCAGAAGCTGTATGAGTGTGCCTTCAGACAATATGCTGCACTCACAAAAACAAGTGGTTGTGCTCACTTGGACCCCCCAGAGCTACAGAGCAAGGGGGAATGGTACTCTGCCTGGATTTCCTGATGTTGTTGCTTTGAATGAAAAAGGCTATGTGTGTTCCTGTATACAAGGCCACACATAACAAAACCAAGAAGTAGCAGGAAATCACTCTTTTCTAATTCACTCTGCTTCTAAAATGCCATCCTTTCAAGCTGTAAGTCTCAAGCAAGGCAGTGAATGAGTAGATGTTACTTGGGTTGATTTTTGAAGACTCAAGTGCAGATCAGTGTTGGAAATGACTTCTGGTTGAGTTGAGTGCTTTGCATTGCTGATGTTGTGTACCTCTCTTTGCTCTGACCTTGCTGGCAGCCAAATCCAGAAGGAGCTCTTATCTTTCCCTCTCCTCCTTCAGTCTCCATTGTGAGTCTTCTCCACTTAAAATTATAATAGATTTTACTCCCCTGTTGAGAATCTGTTGAAGGCAGCTACAGCTGGAAATTTAACCTCTAAAAGATTCTCGATTCCCATGGGGCTGGCAAAGCTGTGCTTCACCAACAGGTATCATGCACCTCTATCTGTGCAGCAATAAGGCTGTCACTCCTGAGGGAGTTTTTCTTCTTTAAGAAGACTCAGAAGCGAATAATCCCTGTAATATGTCCACCTTTTCCTGACAGAGTGGTGTAAGCTGAGCAGCAGTGAGGTTGGACTTAAACATTGAGTAGCTAATATCATGACTGAAAGAGCATCATATTAGCCTAATAGTTCTCAAAAAGGTTGTATGTCCCACCAAGTGCTAGAAATATTACTGAACCATTGGAGGAAAACATCTGCTTATAGTGACTGTATATATGGTGTTAACAAAGAATCATGTTAGTAGATGTAGGCTTTGTGGAAGGTTCTTTTCAGACTCACTGAATAACGTCTGCAAAATTGCAACTTTGCAGTATAGTAATTTTATCAAAGTTATGAAGATAGCACAGCTTTCAGACTCAAAACCATAGGAGAACTTCCAGTCAAGATTTTTTTTTTTCTTGTGCTGAGACTCATCTACAGCATTCTGCCTCATGACAAGAGGATTTGAAAGTGGGGTATAAATCAATCAAATGCCCCTCTTCTCTGGCAATGTAGAAGAGACCTTAGAGCAGTAAGTACGGTGTTTGTGAAAATGCAGCTGCTTTTGAAATACCTTGGTTTAGCTTACATACATTTTAGGTATATAAGTGAATACTGAATGTGTGTTTTCAATGTTATCACTGAATAGACCGAGACTCACAAGAATGACAAAACCTAATCTGCAATGAATAAACTCATTTGAAGTAAATATATGGGTTGAAGAAGATAAATGGGGGGGAAAGGAAGTTGTTGTATATCTGCTAAACATACCAAAGTGTATTACTGCAAGAATGACTTATGCTGGTTCTTCCTGCTTATTCTAGTAACTGAAGCCGCTAGCAGAACATCATCTTTGTTGTTTTGACCTTAATGAATTTGATTTCTTGGTAGCAGTGCAAAACATCTTAATAGTTGTTCACTAATGTTATTGAGTGTTGAGGGTTCTTAGTGTTCCTAAAAAAATAAGACAACCTAGACCTCAGAAATGAATGCTTAATATGCACAATATCAAAATGTGCATTCATACATAAATTAATCACATTTTTTGGCAGAAGTGGGACTACAGTCTGTCTACTGTGACTATGCAGGAAGCTCACCACTTGTAGCTGGTTTTATGTACCATAACTTTTGTGGGCCATCTACATAAAATTGAGTAGGAAATACAAATTCCATTTATTTTAGTAATACTGAGTTCTCTGGGTACTCTGTGGCTGAAGGAGGTGATTTATGCCTTTGCGATTTAAGGAGGCTAAATATCTTGGGAGGACAGTGGATGTTTTTGTACATAGTGCATATTAAAGTTCATGGGAGTTTCCAAATTCATTTTCAGCATATAAATTGATGGAGTGAGTTGTAGAGTGTGCTATTGCTTCCACTTATGTTGTAATCTTCATGAGAAAATATTAATGGCTGTACAAAGGGACTAAACTCCAGCTAGGTATATAAAAAGCCAATGCTAAATAAGTGAGTATGAGATTTAATAGAAATGTAGTAAGTGACTCAGTCAATCTTATTTGTGTAGGAAGCAAGTTTAATGGAACTTGGATTAAAAAATTCTGGCTCCCAGATGTGGTGTTAAGTCAAACAGTCAATTCTGCAGGAAATGCAACACAGAAGAGAAGGAGTGAGAATATTTTAAATGTTTCTCATGTGACAGAAGGCAACTGTGCAGGTTCTCATTGTAATAGAAGCAGAAGACTACAGACATCTTCATTCCACTCCCAACTTAAGTATATAGCCAGACTGAATTGGTTACCTGATTCTTTACTGATAACACTCACATGATCTCAGTTTATGAACGGCATAAAAAATAGTAACATCAGGAAATGTGAGCATCCATGGGAATACTATGCAGTATAGCTGACAACAGCAAACAAAAATTAGAGCCTTTCTCTTCGAGAGTGAGTGTCCAGGCCTTCAGCTAGAGACTATATAAGTAAGTAAATCTCAGCCAGTTATGTAATAAAATATGTGCAGTGATAGAAGGAATAATCAAATCAATTCAAACTCCTCATTTATGCCAAGCACTAAATTTTAATTATAATAACAAATACATATTCATAGTATAAATAGCATGGCACAATTGAAGCAAACATTTCTATTGAGACAAGGACAGTGCATTTCTTTGTTAATGTTTATTTCAAGTATTAGATCTAGATTCTGTAATTCTGATTGCTTGAATGCTTTAATTGTAAACTGTCTTGCATTTGCTTATATTTTCCATAATTCTCTCAGAGGAATTTCAAGTGTCTTCTGTGGTTGCATGATGATGTAAAACAAGATTTGTTCATAAGCATTCAGTGGTATTGGAAATATATGCAGAGTGAGCAACAAAAAGGCACATTCCTCCTTGTTTCCAACTGGCAATGTTCTTGGAATTTCTGATGCGAGGAGAGTTCAAATTTGACAGTGCTGAGAAGACATTTCAGAACATACAAAGAACAAGTGTTTGGCTTTGGTGGAGGGCACTGTGATTTAGCTGAGATGTATTTCAGAGAAGTTTTATGTTTTCTACAGGCACAGTAATGAATGTATCAAGTGCTTTCAATGAAGAGTTGGTTCCAACGGAACCTGCAGTTTTTTAAGAGTGAAAATGATTGGCAATTTCTTAGTTGAAACTGTACATAGGTTTGAAATGTGGAAGCATATTGGAATAACTGCCCTTCAGCCTAATGCCAGGAATGCACAAGGAGATGCTCAGTTTTTGGAGTTGACTTTGCCATTTGTCTTTTGGGCACAAGTGTTGCCAACATGTGGAGGATGTTTGACAAGAAGCAGGACTCTGTGGTTACAGATGTTGGCACTGGATGTGTAACATGGTGTAAAATCTCTATTTTTCTAAGATCCAACTGGATGTATGATACTGAGGGAACCTAAAACTTGGTTTCTTCTTTAATATCTTTTGAGGGACTATCAAAATGGGTGTAAAATTATCAGAAAAGAAGCTATGGGGTAGATGGTAGAAAACATCAGCAGTGAAATCAAGTTATGAAAACTGTCTCTAAGGCATCTCTGATGCACAAAAAATGCCTGTCTTTGAGAATTTGTATGTTTTTCTTGCAGTACTCAGGGCAAAAGCAGAATTTGCATGTTCCTGCTAGTACACACAGCACCTCGCACTCTTCTCATCAACAGTTTCTATCCACGAGGACAAAAACAGGGTCAAACATGGAATACTCATCTGGAAAAACTTGCATCTTAAAGGTTTCCTGTCCTTAGATGCAGAGAAACATGCTAATGGTAGGAGCAGATGGTTGTCTGCAGGAAAAAAAAATCAGTCTGAGATTAAAATGGGGACCTGGGGAAATTCACTCTGTGTAGAGCAGCCGGAGCAAACAGGCTGCATTTGTCTTGTTAAGCATCCACAGACCGTCCACCACAAGGTGCCTTGAGAGCTTGAAATGCTGTAGTGTTAGTATGAGGTTGAATATGTACATAATTAGCATTTATTGGTATCAGTAGTTAACTGTAACAGCTGAATCTCTAGCTGGCATCTTGTCATGTTTTATCCAGCTCACATATATGTTGCTCCTAAGTTATCAGCTTCTGCATTAGTTGTCTTACTGGCTGTCATGTGGTCTTTTGAAGAGAAAAATCTCTTTGGGGAGCAAACATGCTCACTTGTCATGGTGGGTCAGGACACACTTCAAGCATGACCACTGCCATTGGATGTAAAAGCATATATAGCCTATTGGCAGCTTTTTCTTCAATTTATTTATTTTCTTTCCCCACTACTGAGAATCTTTGAATGACAGTACCTGCTATGAAGGTTTGAGTGTTAACTCTTTTTCACAGCTACTCCCCTGTGTGTCTGTCCCTGAATTTCTGCAGCTGAAAGAACTAAGGATAGTAAAGCATATGCCAAAGTGCAAGTCCCATGGAGAATATTTTCTTAATGCTTTATATATGTCTGTTACCATGTAACCCCATTTTTCTGTCTGGACATGGTATAAAAAGTGATAGTGCAGTATCTTGTTCTTCAATTTTGAGCAACAGAAGGACTGGCTACACTGTTTCTCTGCAAGAGCTTCTTCAGCTCTGGATGCCAGCTCTGTCTTCCTCTTCTTTACCCTGGCTCAAAATCCATGTCACTCAGCATGGAGAAGAGAAGGCTTCAGGGAGACCTCATTGCAGCCTTCCAGTACATTACAGGGGCATATAAAAAGGAGGGAGAGGGACTTTTTATAAGGCCAGATAGTGACAGGACAAGGGGCAATGGTTTTAAATGAAAGAGGGCAGGTTTAGATTAGATGTTAGGAAGAAATGTTTTACTTGGAGGGTGGTGTAGCACTGGAACAGTTTGTCCAGAGAAATTGCAGATGCCTCATCACTGGAAGTGCTCAAGGCCAGGTTGGATAGGACTTTGAGCAACCTGATATAGTGAAATATACCCCATGGCAGGGGTGTTGGAACTAGAAGATTTTAAGGTCCCTCTCAACCCAAACCATTCTATGATTTGTTCAGGAACTCAGGTTAATACCTCTTGCCAAAAAAAGCCACCCTGTGTTTCATAAAAAGTAAGAAAACAAAATCTGCAACATACCATTGGGCTGCGTTCACTCGATATATGAAGAGTAGGAGAGTGAAAAAAATGCCAGTGTTTCGATCAATAATTTAGGTGGATGATATCTTCTGGAGCACCAGAGGATACTAAGTGCCCTGACAATTGAGACAGAAAAGCCCCAGCTTTTGCCTCCAAATATTTGCTTTCACTTAGGAAACTGTAGGTCTCTGCTAGTGTTGATTAGGGAAAAAAAGTACCTATCAAGAAATTGTTAATAGCAAACTTTGGGTTGAGTGTCATTTTAAAAACTTAATATAGTGGCAAGGGGAAGGTTTCATTAGCAATAAGAGATTATTATAAGCAGCCAGTTTTGAGAAAAAGAGCTTCATTGAAGAGCAGAGTCTCAGCCTCTTCTATAACCATGCTATGTTTGATTTCTAGTTCCATATTTCTGGTCCTTTTCCAAACTAAGCCCCCCCTGAAACTTTTAGTGCATGCTGTTTTTGCAATTATCATGTATCAGAAAGGAAATACATGCTTTTAAAACTTTCTGTGCTATTTCAAACTACTTCTCAAGGACCCACAGAAATCCTAATAGACCCCAATCAATAGCAATTGCTAATAAACCAGAAGATAGTTGTGGTAACTATCTGTATGCTAATACCGTTTTTTAAATAAACTGGCAGAGCTGAATGCTGATTGATCAAACCTTTTGGTGTGGTGGGAAGACTGTAGTTGTGTGTGATGCTCTCTTGCAGAGCCAGCATAGCTTTGCAATTAACAAACCTTCTTGAGCTGTAGTCTGACACATCTCTTCACAGACTTCTCCTTTTCCTTCATATCCATTCTGCAACACTGACAGGAGTCTGATGACTCCTGGTTCCTGCTCTCCATTTCTGTTATGGATCTGTTGAAGGTACTGGGATCAGAAGTTCAGAGGGCACGGTAGCACAGAAGTATTATATGACTAATTTGTACCAAGTGGTAGTATATGTCAGTTTTATGCTGTCAAAAGATATACCTTGGGAATGATGTGTTTTCATTCTCATCACTGTGTGAAGTAAAGATATTAACTGCTGAGGCAGTTTCAAGTATCTGATTTCCTCCCTCCAGACGAGCTTCAGCTGCTGTGGAGCTGGCTAGCTAGCCAGGTCTGAAGTTTCACTTTCAGTTACAGCTAAGGATGAATCTGCTGGCTGGTTAGTTTTTTTCCTTAAATATTTGAGGTATAAGTTTTTAAGGTGAAAGTAAATATGCATGGTGGCCAGGTGAGTGTAATGACAAAAGCCATATCACTTCCTTCTGAAGCTTGGCTGCCAGTTTTTCCTCAGCTGACTAAACTTCAAAAGTAGTTTGCATATTTCTGCCACAGCCTTCTTCATGCACTTTTCATCATTTTGCAAGGAGGTAGTTTTACTAGTAATCAAAGCAGTATGCATTGCAGTGAGGGAGATAAACTCCTTCTAATTTATCTCCCCAAGATTTGTGAGAGTTTTGCTTTGGAGTATTTTGGGGGAGTTTTTGTTCATTTGTCTTTAAAGAGAAGATAGAAAGAAACTTGACTGCTGCTCTGGGTCCAAGGAGAAAGAAGCACCACCTTTACTCATTTGACAACAGTGGATCTGCAGTGCTATTGCTGTGCAGTGATCAAAAGGGGGAGAGAGGCAGGAGCAGCAAGTGAAAAATGGCTTTTGGTTTTCAAAATAGGCTTGTAGCAAATAGGAGGATGGAGTTTTGAATTGAAGGATTTTCAAAATGGCAAAATGATCTTCAAGCTTCTATGTTTTCCATTTCTATGGTGTTGGCCTTGAGTGGTTGCCTTCCTGGAGCTGTCTGATAACAGCTCAGAGCTCTGCATGGCTGGATCAATAAAACATATCCAATAATGTCTGAAACCTGCAAGCAACACACTTTCACCTTTTCTATACCGTGGTTTCTCTTCAGACATGTTATTGTCCACTACTACAGCATGTCATGAAACTTGGGAGCTCTCAGGGGTGTATTGAGAGGCTAAGTTAGACCATGTTAAAACAACGTGTAAAAGCCTGGTGTGAAAATCTCAGGGATTTCTCTTAGGGAGAGAATTTACCAGAGACAGCTGCATAGGAGGAGATAGGAATCATAAAAGCAACCTTTTCTCTTTTTTTTGTCTTCTCTTCCACATTCCTCCATTTCCAGCAGGAGACAAGACAGTAGTTGCTATTCTCTAGGTTTGTAGTTCTGTTTCACTCACATCTATGTCCTGTATTAGATGTGAAGAAAAGTGTCACAGAACAGCCAGAAGTTGGTTTGGTTTGGGTAGCTATGGGTTCAGAGACACTGAGGAGGATGAGAAGTAAAGTTTTGCAGCCATTTGTCATTCAGATGATGTGCAAATGGTAATGTGTGACGTCTATTCCTGATTGTCTCAGACAAAATCCTGCATTCACCTGACAAGCAAACCCACAAATTCTCTATGCAGAGCACCACAAGATGAATCATCCTTGTGTGTCTGAGGGAGTTAAGGGATGATGAGACTGAATATTGCAGTGGTCCCTCAGTGACTCTGCCTCTCACAATGAAGACAGGAGTAAGCAGGTATGCAGCTTATTTTCAGGATGACCTAACACTTAGGTTAAAGCAGCCACCACTGCTTTCTTAGCAGCTGGGAGACTGTGTGACTGTGGCAACACAGTGTTACGTGGCATGGTATCACTCTAATGCAGGAGCAACACTGAAGCTGCAGTGGCTGACAGGTAGAAACCTCAGGTGTGAAAGAAGAATCTGAATCTCGTCCTGACAGTTGCCTTGGGATACCACAGAATGACATGAGAACTGGAATCTGTTCAGCCCCTGTGCTGTGTTTGGTGCAGCGCTAATCCTTCACAGGTTTCCAGCCAGTAAAGACTTGTTTATGGCATGGTATATATTAAGGTTTTTTGTGTATGTGTCATTTCAGGGATAATATTGCTACATAACAGTGCATATTAAATAACAATAATTTGTTATTACTATTTAGGATAGCCACTTAAGTACTCTGAATTGAGAGGACAATAAAAGGTCAAGGTGTGAAATGACTTCCCTGGAGTCACAAACAATACAGCTGTAGAAGAGTAGTGAACTATAGCTCGGTACTCTCGGTTTCATCCTCATGCTGCAAAAGCAAGCTCGTTATTCTTTGTGTTCAGGCATTTTTTTAAACAGATAGGGTCTATCCAGTAGGACTTTGATAGAAATGTGTCTGTTCTTGCTATCCATGTGTTAATCGCATGATCAGTGTTCCAAGCTCATATGCACTGATTCTCCCAGTGTGGTTCTGCTCATTTGTGGGTTTCCTGCAGGGGTTCTTGGCCTGGCTACAAACTTAATTGTTTTCCCCAAGGCAAAATACCCTCTTCTCTGAGGTCTTCTTCCAACAACAAATGTTATTAATCATATATTTATTGTACGCTTTGAGTCAAGGTGTTTGATAAGCATTCACACTTCTTTGAATATATCTGCCTTGGAATTTATGTGCTATATATAATGTGGCAGCATAGCCACATGATGTTTTGTACCAATAGGGCTATTTTTAAAGTACTTTAGTGAATGATTTCCTATCATCGTCTTCCACTTACCTTTGTTTTGGTTGCAGCCTGTTAGTGATGAACAGACCTGATTTGGGTTAAAGTTCACTACTAACTTAATGATCTTTCATTCAGTCCACTGGATTACTGCAATAAATGCTGATTGCTATCTCAGTATCTTTCTTACCCTTTCTGCATTTGCACTGCAGATTGTCTGCTAAAATTGTGCCGAAGTTTGTTTTTTTTAGTTTGCTCTGAATATCCTGACTACAGTATTCATGATTGAGTCGATCTTTTAGAATTTACAATGTGGAGTTGCAATATTGGTCTTAGAGTGAGAAGAGGGCTGCAGTCAGATAACTGTTTCTACCTGAGGTTGTATATCTCTTACACTCCTTCTGCATGACCCTTATCACAGGAAACTTCGTTCACATGTGCCTTCCAGCATTTTAAGCTGGAATCTCAAAAGGCTCTTGTTTCAGAAGCTTAATTAAGATTTTGGTGCATAAATGAATGGCAGCGTGATTCCTTCTCCCCATGTTGTGTTGAGCACCAGCGTGTTACCTGTTTATCTCAGCTTTGACCTCTGTGGATAGAAGGTGAATGTATTAAGTCTAAAACTGGTAAGAAAGTACCTGTATTCCTTTGTGAAGTAAACTTAGTTTTACTTAGTTTTGGATCTTAATTTTGCTTTTTTTTTTAAAATCCTATATGCTACGCAAAGCCAACTTTCAGGTTTTCATCCCAGTCATGCTGTTTTCCCTTCCCACCTCAGCAACAAGAAGTGCTTTCCTTGACTCATGCTGTGATCTACACTTGCACTTCTGAGAAGCCCGACCTGACTGTGCTGGAGTGCTTCAGACTGAAAGATTGACCCGTGACTGAAAGTGGTTGAGAATCATGTATTCATTTATCCTCTCATGCCGTTGTCACAGTTGGCTTAATTTCTCACATGAAAGTTAACTTGAAGTAAATTTTCTGGGTTGTACTGTCTGTGCCATAGCTTATGTTGTACTTATAGAAAGAGCAGTTTTCATTCAAATCTATTGATTTTGCATGTCCCTGACTTTCAGTGTTACCTACAGCTATGAAAAAACAGTGCAGCAGGGTATGCCAAGAAATGACCTCCAAGAGGGCTTTGGAAGTGGCAGCCTGGCACTAAGTTTCTAAACTCCTATTTAGTAACTTAACTACTTACACTTTGCTAGCAGAGAAGAATACTCTGTTAGGCTTGGCTGGTTCTCAAAGCAAGTCTCCTCTGATATGTTGTTTCGGGTGTGAAATTCAATGTTTATAATCTGAGAGTGTTCCTTTAAAACAGTTTTTATTACACCTGTACATTTTTTTAGTGTGCAACTCTGAATGTTGCATGACCAACCTTTTTGCTTTTCAAGTGGCTTTTATAAATCATGGCACATTGATATACTGTCACATCAATAAATTAAGTTTAGGGACTAACCTAAATAAATGCCAAAATCATTAGCAGTTAATTAACCTTCTGTATTTCTCTCCAAATTGACTTCAGTTTAATTGACGACATGGGCTCAGTTCACTTGCTGTGTGCTCATACAAACAAACAAAACGTTCATGACACAGAACTGAATGATGTGGTGGGGGAAGAGGGAAAGTAAGGAAAAGAATGGAAAAGATGCATGAAGACATCTCCATCAGAGAGTATCAGCAGCCAAATATTACCTATATGGCTGGGGCAGCAGAGCTGGGAAAGAGTGGGTGATGTTTAGGACTTTACTGTGCTTCGCTTGCCCCTGGCACCCAGTAAGAATATCCTGTTGGGCTGGGTGGTAAAAGTTTTAGCTTACTAGGGTTTGTTTTGGAGTTGTGGTTATATATATTTATTTTTTCTAACAACAATAAATACAAAGATTCCTAAACAGGCATGATAGTTCATAAAAAAATATTTGCTTTTAAGTCAGCAAGAGGCTCTTGAAGCTATGTTCATTCATGTGTTTTTATTGAAATTAATAATAGATGATCTTTTTTTATTCTTGTCCCTTGCTTCCAAATCACAGATGGAGAGCATAGTTCATCTAAGCTTGCTAGAGAGCATGAAAATGACTTGGTGTTGCTTCTTTGGCATGACCTTAATTAAAGATGGCATTTGTTTGACGTGTATGGCGAAGTGTGAAATGACTGTGGTTGCTTAGGTACTGGAGTGTTTCATGCCCTCATCCGGGAACCTCTGTTGGGTACTCAGCCTCTGTGCCGGTGTGCTCTGGGCAATGTGTTAGATGCAGACCGCAGCAGAGGTCTCTGCCTACATCGTCCCAAGGAGGATTCCACAAGGCTCTCATGTGTGTAGGTGGTACTGATGTGAATGATATTCGAGATCTGACCTGAATTTGACTTCATGGTGGTGGCAGTTTGCTAATGCTTTACTGCAAAATGAACCCTTTGGAGCTGTGCAACTTTAAGCCAGTCCTGCTCCCTTGCATCATGGGGAAATGTCTATTGTAGGGAAACTACAGCTCCCTGATAGTGACTGCTCTGTGTGGGAGGCTCTTTGTACTGATGGCTTAAAGTATTTTGTAATAAGTTTTAATAAAAGCTTGATCACAGAATCACAGAATCATTTAAGTTGGAAAAGACCTCTAAGGTCATTGAGTCTAACCTTTTCCCAATCCCCACCTTGTCAATTAGACCATGGCATGAAGTGCCACTTCTAGTCGTTTCTTGAACAGCTCCAGGTGGTGACCTCACCACCTTCCTGAGCAGTCCATTCCAATGTTTAACAACCCTTTCCATGAAGTTATTCTTGATGTCCAGCCTGAACCTTCGCTGGCACAACTTGAGAGTTATGTCCTCTCATCCTGTCACCTGTTACCTGGGAGAAGAGAGTGACCCCCACCTGGCTACAACCTGCTTTCAGGTAGTTGCAGAGAGTGATAAGGTCTTCCCTGAGCCTTCTCTTCTCTAGGCTAAACAACCCCAGCTCCCTCAACTGTTCCTAATAAGACTTATCCCCTCCAGACCCTTCACCAGCTTTGTTGCCTTTCGCTGGACATACTCCAGCACTTCAATATCTTTCTTGTAGTGAGGATGGCCCAAAACTGAATACAGAATTCAAGGACTAGCCTCATGAGTGCCAAGGGGAACAATCACTGCCCTGGTCCTGCTGGCCACACTACTGCTGATACAGGCCAGGACGCCATTGGCCTTCTTGGCCACCTGAGCACACTGCTGGCTCATGTTCAGCTGGTGTTGACCAGCGCCCCCAGGTCTTTTCCCAACAGGCAGCTTTCCAGCCAGTGTGTCCCCAGCCTGTAGCACTGCCTGGGGTTGTTGTGGCCGAAGTGTAGGTCCTGGCATTTGGCTGTGTTGAACCTCATACTGTTCGTCTTGGCCCATCAATCCAGCCTGTCCAAATCCCTCTGCAGAGCCTTCCTACTCTCCAGCAGAACGACTTGGTGTCGATTTATACACAAATTTATACTTGACCCCCTCCTCCAGATCCTTGATAAAGATATTAAACAGGACTAGGCCCAACACAGGTCCCTGGGGGACACCGCTGGTGACTGGTCACCAACTGGATGCAGCACCATTTGCCATGACTCTGGGCTGAGCCATCCACACAGTTCTTAACCCAGCAAAGAGTGCACCCATCCAAGCCATGGTGTGCTAGCTTCCCCAGGAGAATGTCATGGGAGACAGTATCGAAGGTTTCCTGATGTCTAGTTAGACAACATCCACAGCCTTTCCCATCATCCACCAGGCAGGTCACCTGGTCATAAGAGGAGATCAGGCTGGTCAGGCAAGACATGCCTTTCCTAAACCTGTGCTGGTTGGGTCTGATCCCGTTTGACCTATAAGTGCCATGTGCTCGCACTCAAGGTTATCTGTTCCACATCCTTCCCTGACACCAAGGTCAGGCTGACAAGACAGCAGTTTCCTGGATCCTACTTCCAGCACTTCTTATGGATTGGTGTCACATTGGTGAGTTTAACCACCCTACTGAATATATATGATTCAAAAATAATTGTCAGGAACACTGTTGAAAAAAACAGATCTTTCACTTGAGAGCTTTGTTTTCCTTGTTATACTGCCTCATAAATAAATATTGCTATACTAATGTTCTTCAAATAGTTTAGCATAATCTATTACCTTGAATTTTACCCCAGTTAATATCAAGATCCATATACCTAAATGATTAATCAAAATATTTCTGAAAGAGCATTTGCTGTTGAAAAGATAATGTATTGACAATAAATATCAATCTCTGCTTCCACAAGAAGCTTACATAAATATAAAAAGGTTTTTCTCTTGTTAGAAAGAATGCTAAAAATATTTTAACTTTGTAGTGTATATGTATATACAATATTAATAGGCATAGAATCAATTTGTGTGTACATGTATAAATAAAAAGTGCAGAATTTGGCTTGGTGTATTTTTTGTTTGTTTTTGTTGGCTTATTTAGCACACTCCTTAAAGATTCTAGTAGAGTAAAAATATTTACCCTCCCAAAAAGGGGGATATCAGAATTGTAGTAGAAGGTTCCAGTACAGTTGACAGTAAAACATGCTGCTAGATCTACATGAGCTATGAAAGAATAATTTGCATTTTCTTTCACTTGGAAATTAATTTTTGACTGCTAAACTTGTCTAGATTATCCTGTTTCTTTTGGAATAGGTCTTTAGGAAAGTTCTCATTGATCTAGTTCTTAATATATGTATTTTTTATTTTCTTCCTTGAGATGCTTATATTAAGTTTAAGGACTTGGAAGCTGTGGTGGAAATTCTACATTTAAAACTCACAAGAAGTAACATGTTAAAGCTGTATATTTAAATCCATAGGAATTTGCTTGCTCAGTGACTATGCTAATAATAAATTATGTACATAAATGTACACAGAGACTCTCTCACCTTACTTACTTCTCCTCGCTTTTTCTCTTATCCCCTTTTCTAAGTTGAGCAGTCCTTGAGGGAATTGGCTTTGAATGTACTGCCGGACTGCTGGGACGTGGATTTGTGTGTTAATTTTAGATGGGTTTTAAGCTTGCTGATAACTTTCCCTTCTGTGATGAGATTTCCTTTTATTAGTTAATGCTGACTTTGCTGCATTTGGACTGCATTCTCCATCGCTCTTTATGAGTAGCAAAGTTACAACCAGCATAAAAGCAGAGAGCATGGAGGAAGAAGAGGTGGAATAGTGAATTTATTTTCATGTATTTTGGATTACCACATAACTCTCAAATGGTAGAGGAAAGTGGGTTTTAATGGTCCTCCTTAAGTTGGGGGTGGGTAAAAAAACCCAAACAAAAATAAAATTACTTAGATTTTCTCTGTGTCTGTATTACTGTCATTCTTGTCTCAGACTAATGATTAAATGAGGCCTTTTTATTTATTCAGATTTGATTAGTAGGAGTGAGATTTAAATATTTATTTTCCCTCTGTGTTAACAGTAGTTTGACAAGAGAGATTCAAGGTGAGCTGGATATTATAGAGTAGAAAGGGAGATTCAGGGGCATCCCTGTGAAAACTAGGAGTACTGTAGGGTTCACACATGAGTAATTTGAGGCTTGCAACGTTTTTGTGTTGAATGGGGAGTAGGTGGAATTGTATGAATTTCTTTCGTCCTTATCCAGTGTTATCCCACCACTTGATCCAATAACAAACTCTATGGCTTAGCTTATCAGAAGAAATTGAGAATTTTGGTATAGGTTTGATTCTGGCTGTTTCTCAGATATTACTGTTTAGCTTTGCATTCAGAAGATACAGAGTATATACTTTAGTCTGTTTTTTATTGCTCAGTTTTAAGTTGAAAAGCAAAGGAGAGTTTCTCCAAGAAAATTTATAGCACATATAATTTTATTTTCCAATCACTTTCAATTTTATACTAATTTTCTTGTTTTTAAAGTATTTTACTTATCCAACTCTCCTGAACTTGAGGTGCAGTATCATTATAGTGCAGTTTAAAGACTAAAAAGAAATTGCTCAATTTGTAATATCTCAAGATATAAGAAGAAAAATGCTTGTTCTGAAGCAGTGATTTCTGGTGCTTCTTGACTTGTGGCATTTATGTAGCCAAGTTATGGCACCAAATTTAACCCTTATGTGAGAAAAGCATTTGATTTGTGTTAATACTGACTAGAAGGAGTATATGCCTGCTGAGACTAGCGGATGTGTGCAGAAGGCACAGCTGAAGTAACTGATCTCAACTGCGCATAAATAACATTAAAACCTCACTAAAGAAAGATACTTTGGATGATACTAAATGCCACACACACTTAGATGTTCATATCATGAAGGGCATAGCAGCTTTTTGATACAGATGATGATATACCCATAAATAGAGTTGAGATGAACAATTTTTTTAATAGATATTTTAAGATGATTTTGTGGGGGAAAAAAAAGAAAAAGAAAGATTATGTTTCTGTAGCCTCTTGTACCTTACTTGTCCTTCTGAATTTTATTAACATGTCTTTTCAGGCTAGGCAGATATCTTGGAGATACATATTTATGGACTTTTCAGCTGTCTTTTCACTGTTGGTTTGAACATTCTGTCTTTGATAAAAACCCTTTGGACTTTGGTGCGATAACAGATGGCCTAAAAATGAGGGCTGAAGACGTGCAGCATGAACAAACCGTGCACATGTGCCTCTCGGTGGTGGGATTTTAGATAGCTGTAGCTGTATGGATTCACACGAGCTGAAGCTGAAACTTCTGTTCTAGCAGTAGGAAACCTTAGAAACTTCACACAACATAGTTGTAGGAGAATTGCATTTAGCACAGCACTGCTCACTTTTCCGGAGCTCCAGTCAGGTCAGGACATGGGCCAAGCTACTATGGACCATGCCACAAGAACATTAAAGGTCCCTTGGCCACCCACAAGGCACATTTCTGATATTATGGCAATTGCAGTAACAGAATCTAGTTTTGCTTTTAGGTATGCTTTGCTGTTTGATTGCTTACAGCTAACTGTTTTTAAAAACTGTCCATGCTACTAGACAAAAGGAGAGAAGAAAAATATTTTTTAATGACAGAACTACTAAAAAGACTGATTTAATGTTGCCATGAAATAGTAAATAAAAACCCAGGTGGAAATTTAATATTCTTTAATACTTCAAGCAACAGTATACTGAGCATATTGAACATTTTGAGCAGTGATTCTTTCTTTCTCATTGCACACATTACACTCTCCTTTTTTTTCTGACATTGTGATTACATTTCCATACGTAACCACAAACACTTCTCTAAAAGTCATGCCATTTAAAACAGAAGCATTCCATTTCAAAATGCTTTCTGATTCTACTAGTAAATGTTTTTGAAACAGATTTCCCAGAAACTTGTCTGTCAAAGGCATATTGCAAGCAATATGTGCCTGTTATGTATACAGATGACTATTACTTAAGCCCAAGGAAAATCAAATTTTAACAGGCTATGCAGTTCTTTCATCTTTAAAAAAAAAAAAAAAATTAAAAATAGGAAGATAGTCAAAATTCAATTTTTAAATAAATTTGGTGCCTGTTTGGACTGTAATCACTAATTTAATATCATGCTTTATGGGAAGTAAAACCTTTTACAACCTTATTCTTCCCTGACTGCAGTCTGCGGGATTTTCTTTCCCCCTCTAAAGCTGCTTCACAGTGCAGGTATATGTGAGCTGCTGTTGTATTTCCCCTGGTTCAGGTTGTATTTTCAGAGTTCAGGCTTGACTTCTGCCTCCTAAGATGGATATAGCAATCAAGTGTCCCATTCCCCATGCCTGAGCACTGTCTGCAGGGCTCTGGCTGTGCCTGCTTTGGCTGCACCCACCCCTGCTGTAGCTGCCCACCTTCCTTGTGTCACAGACCAAGTACTGCTGGTGAAAACATCTCTGGAGTAGAGCAATGAGCCCGTCACCTCCTGCCTTGGTGATCACAGTCTGGGTGCAGTCCACAGAACAATAAATAATTTTGGCACCTTTTTTTCTGGTCACAGCTCAGGATCTTTGCTGAACTGGTAAACAAGAGGTCTTGCTTGCACAGAGGAACAGAAGAAGAAGAAGAGTTTCTTTCCCAGAGGCTGTATTTTATTAGATATTGTACAGACATAAGTAAGAGAGTACTGCTGCATTAGGGATTGGCATTAGCAACCTACAGGTTGCTTCCAGTGGGTATTGTGTGCTTTGTAGATATTATGTTATCCATTTTCTCTCTGCTTTGTCTGTCTTGTTTTTATTAAGGTAGTGCCTGGAGAGGGTCGATGTGCCAGTCACTGTAAGCACAAAAGGTCTTAGGCCAAGCTCCTGTTCATATTAAATTGGTGGGGTGGGGGTGGAAGAGAGACAAGAGAGAAGAGTAAAAGACGTAGGTAGGTACTTTGCTTGCATGTGCTTTGATGCAGTCTGGTTTGTTTTACTGTCACTAACTACCACCATGGCATGGTGGTATCAGCCCTGGTGGCAGTGTGAAATAGTACCTCAGTGCCTCATTGGAGGAGGACTAACTCATGTGTTCATACTCCAAGTTCTTTTACTTCTTCCTGCAGGAAAACTGTGAATGTGCTTCAGAGAGGGCAGCATAAAACCTTTGTAGAAGTGGTTTCTGTTTGTTAAAGAAACAAAACAAAACAAAAAACCCCAAGTATGCTCTACATGCAGCTTTAAGGGCATTCCTTCATGGAAAGCTATTTTACTGGCTTCTTCCAGGCAATGGCTGGAAATTCCTTCTTGCTCAGTTTGCTCAGTAGGTTTGCTGACCTGCACCTTCTGCCAGGCTGACAGTGCAGGTACTCAGCACGTTCAGGGTTTGCCCCAGTGCCCGTTTCAAGTCTCTGCATAACCTTTGCTTACTATAGTGTAAATCTGCTTTTAAGTGTTCTTTTTAAACTAAGCTAGCACCTCTAGTAGTAGATTTTGGTAGTGGTGATAAGAGCGCTGACTTTTATATCTCTGGCTTAAAGCCATTTGGGGAAGTCAAGACCTTGTAGGATCTGTTCTTAGCAGGAACAGCCCTTTTTTTTGTCCAAGTAAATCATGGCATTGTAGTTCCAGGAATCTCTGGACTAAGAGTATTTTTCTTGCCTTGTCATTATTTAAACTACTTCTCTTGCCTTGCTAGACTTGTAGTAAAAGACTAGTTCTTAATTTTGCTGGCAGTTTCTTTGTAAAATGGCTCAGTGCTGTAGCAGAAAATGGCCTTTTTGTGTCAGCGGCAACTGAAGGCTAATATTTCAGGCATGAAAGAGTAGAAGGGAGAGACTACTTGACAGCAGGCTGAAAACCCTTCTGAAAAAAGCCTTCTCCTCTCAAAGAGACATCAGGCTCTGCAATTTCCCTGCAGTGTGAAGAGAAACACACTACAGAATCCTAAAGGACCTGAAGAGGGTCAAAAATGGTGATCCCTAATATCAGCCTGTGGCTGAAATGACACACAAGTGAAGAGCTGAGCAGAGGTGTCTGCCTCTTGTTTTGTGTTGGGTGTAACCCAGCTGACACTGCTCCCTAGGAGAGGAAATATCCATAACCTGAGATGACTGGACACTAGAGTGACAGGAATTTATGCATTAATTTATCCTTAAAAGGCCCACTGCAAGAACTTAAAGGGACAATTTGGGTAGTTTGCAGCTGGTCTCGGGGGATTAAACAAATAGGTGCTGCATGGAGTTGTGTTTGTGCTGAATAGCAGTAAACTCTTTAATGTGTCAAGAGGACTGAGCACTCAGTAAGTGGAAAACTATACATATAAATGCTGCTATGCAAGCTGTTACCTTAATAGTTAAGTTTCCATGGGTTTTTTTAGGCAGGTGTATACTAGCAATCTGCTGTTTGATCATGTTTGCAGCCAAAACACTTAGCACAAGAGGAGTGCACGGCTACCAGCTGTCAGGAATTTGCATGTTCTTCCTGCGTACCACGAAGCATCTTTACCTGCTTCTGTTCTTGTCTGTCTCCCAATAATTTACTAAATGCTGTACCTCTGCCTTGCAGCGACACCTGCTGCCAAGGGCAAGCTTCACAGAAAGCTGCTTCTTGGCTCAAAGGTGTCATTTGCTGCTCCCCCAAAGATTGTTAGTTGCTTTTCTAGAATATATTCAAGTTCCCTATCTTCTTCCTGATTCTGGTGTTATTGCAAAAGAAAAAAAAAAAAATGCCCCTCAGGGCAGCAGTCTGAACCTACGTGGTGTGCATGTACCAGTCCCAAACTTAATGCCCATGGCTGCTTTTCGCACCAACTGTTTGAGAATTTAATCTCTTTTTATGGAATCTCCCCTGCTCTGCAAGTGGGGTGGGATGTGTCGCTTCAGCACGAGGAAACGTGTTGGTGGGCTTCAGAACTGATACAGAATGCACTGTAAATTGCACATCATTCAGCAAATTAGGGTGTGTGTTTGGAAATGTGCCCTCTGGAGTGAATTGAAGTAATTATGGGACTAAAACCTGGATTTTGCTGAAGTACCAGTATTTGCTAACCACAGTCTTGATTCATTAGTGGGGGGATTGATCCATTAGTGAGGGACATGAATCCTGGCCTGTCTTCAATAACCTCCCTAATTCATATCTGGAACTGTTTGCACCTTATCAGATAAGGTGGATCCTCTCTCTTCCCCTTTTAAATCCCTATTGGAGCTCATTTCCTCCATACCCTGACAAGAAATTGGAGGGTTAGGGCCAGCTGGAGGCTGTTCAAGGTGACTCATCGGTGTGAAAGGTGAATAGAAACTAGTGATCCCATTTCTTAAACTGAAAAACAAAAGTTAGGATGAGGCTGAGTGCATTGGAAAATTATGTCAGTAAAGAACAGATTTTTTGAATATAAATGTAACTCTGATTCCCCATTTATTTCTCCCTCCAAGCTGCTGTGGGGCTCATTCTCTCAGGGTGCTTGTAGCCAAATGGAAAGACTGACTGGAGAGAGATCCTGGAAGGGTGCCACTTGAGTTTTGTTCAGAAAGACATAGATCTGTCAGCTGCAATCTTTTGTTCTTTCCTCAGGCAGATTTCCCAAAAGTTGGGTCAAAGATTGAGCAAGAATAATTGAACTGGACATGCTAACTCTTGTATATGGGCTCACAGGTATGCTGCAAATCAAATGAGTTTGTGCAAAAAAAAATTAGCAGAATGCCTGCTGGCTAGGAATTGAAAATACATCAGGAGGGAAACTTTAGTGATACCCTCTTAGATGAGAGATTTTGTTAGTTTATAGTTCAGTGAAATATATTTTCCAGTGTCAAAATAGATAACTTATATCAGTAATAGAAAAATAACATTGTTTTTTCCAGCATGAAAGTAATCCCAGCAGAGATACACACACTATACCATGATAATACAATTCTACTTTAATACAAAGTAGAAATTTAATATCATTCCTGAGATATCGCTATTGCATTATCAAAAATGAATTTCAGCAAAATGACTGATGTTCCAAACAATATTATTAAAATTTGCAGCATGTCTCTTATAGACTGCAATAATAATTTAAAGGTTACTTTTAATTATTTGTTGTGGGTTGTTGGGGTTTTTTTTTAATTTATTTTTCTGTGTGGTTAGTTTTAATTATTTCTTCTTATATAAGCATTTCTTTCTTCATATTCTTATGTTTTAACAGAACGGTGGTTTGGAGGTTCTCTTATTTAGGTTTGGTTTGGGAGTTTTTTTCCCAAATGCATATTGCATCATTTTACTGTTGAATGGGTGGTGTCATTCCTCTTTAGAAGAGGAGAGACTGGAAATGCCCTGGTGAATTCAGCTGTGTTAGGGAGTAAATGTTTCTTTAAACGTTGCTTGTTGTTTTCACTGTATGTGAGGAAATGCACCCCTCAGGCCTGGGAAGAAAAGAGATATAATTTGATTTCCTATCTGTCCCCATTCTTTACCCTCAAACCAGATGAATGCCTCCCTGGGTGCTGGTGGTTGTCTCCTCCCCCTTCAACGGCTTTCCCATCGGTTTGTGGTGGCTGGGAGAGCGGCATCCATGATGACTCAGTGTGACCCTCGTCTGCTGCTGGAAGGAGGCAGCATCTTTGCACCAGGCAGAGTGTAGTGCGCAATTCCCTTCTCTCCAGTGGCATGGGAGCCATTCAGATGGAGAGAGTGATAGCAGTGCTGGCTCTGCAGCTCCCTGGGCACACACTCTCTCTCCAAGGCCTATTTGTCTCCACTCTGCACCTGCCTAGGGTGTGATATGGGCTTTGACAAACTGTTGGCATGGGAATAGCTTGGCTCGGTGGTCTCATCCTTGGTAGCGTGACAGGACAGTGCACGAGGTTATTGCATGTTGAGAGAAATAGCATGACCCTTACTTTTTATTCTTGCTTATCATATGAGAACCTGTCTTCTTACTTTGTTTTCAGAATTTTTTTCTACAAAGCCCCAGGAGGTCCATGCTCTTCTACTTATACTTTTGACTTTGCTCTCACAATTGCTAAATTTTAAGTAAAGTAAACTAATTATGTCATTCATAAAGCAGATCCTGGCATAGGAAGCAGTGGGGATGTGGAGCAGCAGTGGGGCAGAACGGAGAGGGGTGAGGACCAGCTATATGCAGGAACCTCTCAAACTGTGGCTTAAAGCAAATACTATTTTATGCCCCTCCCGATAAACCTTTTAAACTGTAGATGATAGGTGTTGGGTTGGCTACAGGAGGAATTAATCATGTAAAGAAAAGTTTAACCTTCTTCAGTTAGTCACAGCTATTGATTATGGTTTGCTAAAAGAGCATCAGATGTTTCTGAGACTGGGGAGCTAGCTGTAAAACCAAGTTTCTGAAACTTCTTTTCTCTGCCAGGGGACTACTGATAGGCTGTGATTTGATACTACTCAGTTTTACCTGTAAGCAAGATAAATGAAAGAATCTCTAGTTCTCTTTTTTTAACATTATTTTAGTTTATAAAGGTGGCAGTTTGGTCATCTTTTAATCTTTCACAGAGAAGTCATTGCATCTTTAAGCAAAAAGCCCCTTCAAATTGCAAAATCAACAGAGCATTAGAAGCTCTGTTGACTGCACCTAGGAGGTGGCAAGGCATTATGCAAATCTCTTTCTACATTGGCAAAACCATGCTTGTTGCCTTTATGGTACGAATGTACCTATGTAGCGTCTTGTGAACCAAAGATTCAGAGGTGTCTTTCCAGGTCTGTGTGAGAGTGTCATGTGTGAAATCAGGGCACTGCTGTCCCTGTTCCTTGCTAGGGAGAGCAGTCCCCCAGTGTTGGATGTTCAACCCTGCATACAGACAGCCATCTGCCGTAGGGGCTTAGTCCTGTATTATCACCACATGAGTCAGAGCAATCCTTTCATCAAACCTCTTATGAGAGAGGATCCTGCCTTAAACACATGGTGCTGAAGTGGGCTGGCTGGACTTGACCTTAAGTGTCTTAGCTAATGCATGACCAACAGAGATGTTTGGAAGTAAACTAGCAAAAAGCACTGAGAAAATAAATATTTTACTTGAAAGTCCTTTCTTATGCATACTAATATGTGTTTGTTGTGGAGTTGGATTTGGTTTGGGGTTTGGTTTTTTTGATGTAGGGTGGTTGTTTGTTTGTTTGTTTGTTTTTAACTCTGTAATATTCAATATTTAAGGCTCAGGCTTGGGAATTCCCCTATGTAGGCATGCTGTCTGAGGCTTGGTCAAGAATGGATGAGTGCAAGGAAAGAAAACTAGGTATCTGGGGAAGACAGGAATTCTCTTCTTTTAAAACATGGAGATAAGCGCCAGGTGAAAAGACTGACTTCTGTATAATTCTTGTGCTTCAAAGCCCAATAGGTAACGGTACTGTACACTCATGAAAGATGAATCCAGATCAAACAAGTAAAAATTATTTTTTAAAATCATTTTACCAGGTCTTCACTAGCAATACAGATTTAAACAAGGCTGAATGGAGGAACACACTACTGTAATTGAAAATGTTGTGTACTAATCTGGAATCTCCAGCATACCTGGCAGATAAGGTAGCATGGGACTGGTACAGTGATTCAAATCACATTTGAATATCCTGTCTTCTAATATTTTCTGTTCCTGATAATGAAGTGTTTAGTATGGACAGAGCTTGTAAATTAAATAGAATATTGATATTCTTTTTGGCCAAAAGTTGGCTGATTTAAATAAGGATATATTAGATATACTTAGGACATTTTTATAAGCCGTATTTCTCTTGAAAATTTAACAGGGTGATAATTTCCAATTAAGTAGCAACATTGAAATGGAACACTTTTTATAGTAGTGTTCACAGCTACAGTATAGTTCTTGGCATTCTTTTTCACTGAACCATTTTGAGAACAAAGAGCAGCAGATACAATATGTAATGTATTACCAATTGAACAAGGCTGTGTCTTGGGGTTTTGCTTGTTTGTTTCACAGGGAACGTGTTCTAAAAGCAGACTTCCAGAATAAGCTCAGGTGTGCTAAATCTAAGGTTTTGTTTATTGCATGCACAGGTTTCAACTACAAGGGGAAAATGGCCCCAAAGAAGAGGCCAATATTTCTGGTCAATAAAGATTAAGTGGTTTGACTTATCCTCAAGGGATGGTAAAATGCTTCCATATTAGCATTAATTTAAGAGGGGGTATAATACAGTTAGATAGGAGGCAATTTAAACAAAACAAAGAATTCATACCTGGTTTGCATGAATTCACTTCTGAACTGCAGACTGTTTCAAAAGGAAAAGTACCGACCAAAATGAGAGGGAAAAGTTTTTTCATTTTGCACTTTTAGGCCTATTTATCTTCGTAACACATTGAAATTGAAGGCCTGGAGCAGTAACTGTAGCATTTTGATAAAAGTCATGTGCAGTGTACTGATTATCTTTGTAACTGGAAACTAGACATGGACAAATCTGCTACTAAAACCAGGTTTTGAATAGTTTAGAACATTGAACAGTCCCAAATTTGGGGGCTGCAGTCCCCACTGAGCCTCTACTTTTTGGTTTACTCTAGGCCTTTCTCCCTTTTTGAAGCCTGAGGAAGCTGCCATAGGGCTGTTCCAGAGGCAGAGGAGAAGAGCTGTTTCTACTTAATGCAGAGGTCTATAAATTAATTACATGTTTGCAGCCTTTCTATGAGGAGCATTGTCACACAGAAGTTTATTCCCCTTGAGAATATACACTCGGTTTTATGCAGTAAACGCTAGATTGCCTCCTACAAATATTTTTACTTGGAAATTTCATGTTAAAGTTCTTTTATGGCCTTAATAAAGAGAGGTTTTGAAATCAATGTTCTTGTTTCTTTATCACTTTTATGAGCTGGGACATTACTGCTATGCCATCTTCATTCATAACCAGAGTTTCCATATAGATGTTGATTATTTTTTCAAGGACGACAGCATTGGTTTTGCATTTGTGTTATGTAAGAGAATTCAGATGTGAAATCCCATTTAGCACTCAGAAATGCCAGACTCACTTCTCTCTTTTAGTCTGGTTTGAAGCTGATTCTGACTGTCCAAATGAGCTTTCTTTGTGTGTTGTGATGATTTAACATAAAATTTCATCAAGATAGCTAAAAACTTCCAAAAAAATATTGTTAGTGCTCATTATTTCTTTTGAAAATGCAAATTCACACCTTCTATATTATTTTAAGAATGAAAATATCCTATTTTGTGCATCCTTTGGAGTTTTTCTACTATTTTATTAAATATTAATAATGAAAGAAATGTGTTTGAGAAAACTGTTCCATAGGTCTGACGTTTTATATCAGTATGCTAGCTAATACTCACTGACCTTCTTTCTTGACTGTTGGAAAACTTAGCTAAAAGGAAGTGCCTAACTTCCTAGGCTAACAAGAATATTATTTCAATTTTAGATTTATTTTGTGTGGGAAGATGTTGGAGATCAAGATTAGTCTTGATTCAGGTAGCTAAAACTCTTATTTCCCTAAGAGGAGCAATACATTGTAATATCCATGTTCATTTTCATCCTTGGAACTGAATTAAACTGCCAGTACTAGAGTAATAGCAATGCAAATCCGCTGCTTCCATGAAACCGCTCTGGTTTAGATTGGTGCAAATGCCAGTGCATACGTACTTGTAGCTATTGCAAACAGGAAATAAAGTAGGTAAGATCAAGTCTTCTTGTAATTTTACATTTCCAGTTTCTTCAAAAAAACTTCCACTGCAGCTTACCACTGCCCAAATCTGAGAGTTAAGACAACAGAAAAGATGTGGGGGTCAGTCAGAAACAAGAGTGAAACTGTCATAAGTTAAATAATAACAGTTTTGGGGAGGGGGGAAGGCTTTGACCATTTCTCTGGATGGTGTTTTTAATAGTTTACTGTTACAATTGTTTGCTTGAAGATCTATTGAACTAATCTGTTAAAAGTAGGGGAAATTATCAATACACAAGGGTATGTAGCATGAACATAGGTTATATTATCAAGACATTAGAAAATAAATTATAAATATCAGTTCCACTTGCATTAGGAAAATGTATTTACCATCCTAATATTTCCTTCTCTGGTTTCTTGTTTGACCCTCTTTTAGATACTTCTTTCCAAACAACTTTTAGACCAAGATTATTCTCTTGAATATTTTAAATAAGTTTTCAAGTAGGTGTCAAAGCATGCTAGATTCATCCAGAAATTTATGCATTGTAATAGTCTAGTTGTCTTTTAACAACATTGGAGTTTCTGACTTCTATGAGCTCTGAAATTTCCTTAGCACACAAAAGTTTTTGTCAGAATGATATAAAATGGTTGTGTGGAAATCTGTTCTGGGCTCTAAGAAAAGATGTGTGTTTTAGTAGCATGAGACTTAATATATTTTGTGCAATTTAAATAAGTGTGTGATTAATTTTTTTATGAGTTTCTGGCTACTGCAAATCCAATTTAGACAAACAAAATTTGAAATATAAATGCATTAGCTGGAAATATTTAATCACAGACATGAATATGAACTTATCATGCTCATTGCTTTACACTTGCAGGTTGGTTTGAATTATTAATGGATTTTGTTCAGTGGAAGCAGAAGAGACAGTAGCACTGATCTGGCTGTGATGAGGAACATAGAGTTGCTGGTTGTTGGTTGCCAGCAGCAGTAGGAAACTATTTCTTCTTCTTTGCTATTTTAGCACAGCTGACCACCCTTCTCATTCTGGGGTAGGGAGCAGTGATTTCATGAAGTCTGTTATTGCTGATGCAATGCCAGATCAAAAAAAACAAGCTTCTTTTTTTTTTCTCTGCAGTCTGATCCTTTGTGCAAATGTAGATGTATAATGCTAATAAAGGTGATTTCTTTTTTTAGTCAGATTTTTTTCCATATAGGAATAGAGTCAGCTTGTTACTAAAGTTTGTCTGGTAACAACGCTGACCAGCAATTAAAAATTGCAGGCAGTGGGGGTATTCCATCATGTTTGTAGCTGTTTGTTTTCCTTCTGTCAGAAATCAGTGCTGCAGCAATTGAAAATAGGAAATGAAGAAATAAAAAGTCGCATTCAAAGCTTGAAGTCAATAGAGGTTACACCAAATTATTAAACAGTATGATTTTAAAACTTCAGAAATAAAATTAATGTTGAAGCCTCTCCATTTCACTTGATAACCAGGTAATGGATGCAGAAAAAGCTAGCTGCACACGCCTGCAGTTACTTCACCTTTGGTTATATTTTGATGTTGGTGTTTGTAGGTATAGGGCCCTGGTAGACAGGTTATAGTAAAGTTTTGTTAGTGAGGTGCATTGTACTTGCAAAGCAATGAACACAGGTGTTGTTTGAAAGGTTACCTGATGGGATGTATTGTGAAGGATCAGCAGAATGTGTCTGTAGGGGTTTGATGTTTGAGATTCAGTGGATCCTTCGTCAGCAATCAGGGGTGACAGAGGCAAGGTCTGCAAACCAGGATCCAACCCAACCCTGGAGCCAATGTGTGCCACTACAGGAAGGGCTTGTGCATCTCTGGGGAATTCCTGGTATCAGAGCAGACTTCAATAAGATGCAAATATATGGCTGTAGAGAGCTTGTTTTCCTTCTCACTCTGGAAAAGGCCCAGGTAGGACTTCCTGCTTTTGTTTCAGCAGCTCATTTGATTTGTGAGGATCTTAGATTTGACAAATTATTCTTTAAATACATTCAAAACAAGTAGTTTATCAGGAAAAAAGTCAGGATTAGTATTATGCACGTCAGTGCATTTTTCCTTTTTTTTTTTGTCTGTGGCCTAATCAGTGTTTTTTACTGTTACCTAGTAATAATAGATGTGTGCTCAGGGCAAAAAGAAAAGCTGATTAAATGTTATATTATTGCTTTAGCTGTCATTTTTCAAACAGAGAGTAAAAAAACCCAAGAAAAAAAAAAGAATAAACTTCTTCCTGATTCTTCCCCCAGTGGCATCAAGCCACATGGCCTTGTCATGAAAAGGTCACTTAGATTTTAATGGAAATGATGGCAGCAAGTACTTTGTTTTATGTTTGAGCTCTCTCCTCTTGGTTTTCTCTGTGACGCAGCACAGGGCTGCTTTGCTTGCGGAGCCTGTTACAGCAAGGGGTGTAAGGCAGCATAGCAAGTACCAGAGCTCTTGGGTTTGACAGAATGGGACAGTGACAGAAAAGAGAAGACAAAATCATATCCTAAGTGAGGCTTTTAGGAATATTAAATCTGACTCCTGACAAGAGATTACTTCAAACCCAGCAGCCTTGAATATGAATCATTGTAATGAACTCCGCATGGAAGTGCTCCTGAAGACAGTCTCGAGACTCACTTTTAGTGAAATTGCAGTTGCTGCTGTACCTCTGTCTCGGACAGCATATTACTGCTACTATGTTTACTGGTACTCAAGGTTTTTTGGTTGAATTTGTGGGTTTTGGTACTTAGGAATTTATTTGTTGAAGGGTTGATCTGTTCCTTTGGTGGTGGTGGTGGTGGTTTTTTTGGGTTTTTTTTCAAAATTGAGCATTAAGGTATAAGTTTTCCTAGAATTTTCTTTTAAAGTAAGATTTTTTTTTTTTTTTCTGGTGACTGTAACATTTTTGGCTATAATTCAGTGGTGGTTTTTGTTTGTGGGAAAAATTGTTTCATTTTCCCTGTGGTTTTCTCTTTTTTTCTGTGTAAACTTTTTAGAGAGAAGTGTTAGCTGTGTGGCTTTAGCTCAATATTGAATCAATGCACTGAAAAAAGAAGTGTTCCTAATTCATTCTCACATTGGTTTCTTCCTTGTCTTCTCATATTTAATTGCTTAGTGAATCCTGCCTCTGCTTGGCTGAGACCTCTATGATGTTTACAGCTCAAAGCAGAGCGATTAAAGAAGCACAGCAGCTTTATAGGAACCATGTAATTACCCTACCAAAAGTACAGTCATTATACATCTAAGATCCATAGTCTGTCCATGTGGGAGCAGGCTGCCAGCTCCAGTGTTGGTGACCCAGTTGCCTCAGGACTACTGGGTACCTATGTTCTTTGATATGGATAGTTTAGAAGTCATGGTCTAGGTATGAGACACTTGTAGCTGGTGGATCTCTCTTGGATACACCGACAATTTTAGAATAGCAGCCCTCTGAGTGCGGCACCTCAGAGCTCGCAAGCCCTAAAGTCTGCGATACTCAAAGAACTGTCGCTAACAATGAGGCCTGGGCTAATACCCCCACCCCATCTCCACACTTCCCGAGGTGCAGCCCTTGCCTGCTGGGAAACACAAAGGGATTTGATGTGAGCATTCCACTGAACTCAAGGGGAATTTATGATCGGTACCTTTGCACAAATACAAAGGGGTGTACACATAATTTAATCTGTGTGCATATGAATTGATAGTAGTATGAATGTTACCATCTCAAATCTATAGTTAATCATTGTTATAATTGTAGGGAGCCCTATCGAATTGCTCTGTAAATATTAATTACTCAATGACTAAGTGCTGCTAAGCCCTTTTGCACCCTTATCTTTGCATACGTGTCCTTTGCACCCTTACCCCCTGTAGCATTCCCAGCTTCTGTGTAAATCATTTCAAATTGCTTCTGATTTCATCTTCCTTTGTATGCTTTCATCTTTGTAGTAAGTGGTAGAGTGAACTTTGTCATCAAACTATATAAAGTTGTATTTTCACAAATTCATATTAAACCCTGCTTTCACCAATGTCTTCGATGGTATTTCTTTAAGCAGCCAAATGACTCATTTGCAACATAAGGATAGACCTATTTTAAAAAGTTAAAAAGCTTCATAGCAAGACCAGTGTCCAACCGCAAAGCAGAAAACTATTATGGACTGGTAGATGATTTGCTAAACAGAGCTGCAGCTGACAGAAGAGGGATGTCTGTGGTTCCCTGTAATTGATATGGAATAGCAGTTGCAAACAGTCCTGATAACACAGGTGGAAACACATGGGTGGGAAGGAATGTTTTGAGATGCAATTAGATCCCCTTGCTAGCAATCTGCAGCTGTACAAAGCCATGGGTTTGTTAAATTTATTTTTGCAGTTTCTGCAGGACAAAGGAGAAAGTGAAACAGTGCATAAATACAGATTATGCATTTTGTTGTTGGTAACTGCTATTTTTTAGTAATACTGGGACAAAAATGTGTTGGCCCGATGTATCAAGCCAACCAAGCAATTCTCTGCATAGCTACCATTTATTTCACATATGTATTACTACCAGCACTCCAAGTCATTAATTAAGCAGAGTTCTCTTAAGCGTAGATTTTGCTGGCAGGTTAATTATGGTTACCAGGCTACTGAATCAATGAATGAATGAGGGAAACAGATTGCATACCTAGAAGAAGTTATGTAAAATTAGAAAAGGAACAGAGAGTCTATACTAAAGCAGTTTAAGGACAGTTGTCACAAATTTGAATTTAGGCAAAAAACATTAATTGATTTCAAGATCTGTTTGGAAAAGAATATATTTTAAATGCTAATTGCAAGGAATAATAGAATAGGAATTATAAGGTTATGCTTTTCTTTCCCAGTTATTGGTACTGTTTATAAATGTATTCCCTTTTTATGTACTCATCTTAGTCTGCAAGAGTTGTATCTGTTCTGTGGAGTCTTTTGCCCCACCTGAATTTGCAGGGCTATTGAATACAATAATATACTTGCTTCTTTTCTGCAAAAAGCATCAGAACTAGTTAGCTCACAGCCAAGACCTTCCTTTTTTGTGTTTGATATGCTGCTCATATCCTATCTCACAGTAAGTTTTTATATTTGCCAAAGGGGCAAATATAAATGTAAAGTAAATAGTTTCCAATATTTTTGTTGTGTTAGAATAATTTTTGTAAAAACTAATAATTAGCCCTAAAATTGGTGCCTCAAATTCAGTCATTAAAGGGAAATACTTCACTGGTTGCTAGCAGAAATCGCACCATTTAAAAGGAGGGGCATTGCTCAGAAAGGCTTTTGTTTCTTCATTCATGTTGCCTGTGAGAAACTCTTAAATGTGATGGCTTGGTAACATGCTCTTTCTGTAACTCTTCCTTGGCAGAGGTAGAGCTGAGGGGTATTAACTCTTGCTGTAATTTCAGACACTGTTAGACTGAATACATGCTGCTCCCAATAACTTGGGAAGCATTTATTGACAGTGACATTGACTTCCCCCTTCTGCACAATAAAACAGTTGATTTTTTGGTTATGTCTCCATGCCTAGTTCACTGAATGAAACTGGAATTATATGAGAAAGGAATCTAACAGATAGAAAAGGTGGTAATTCGGCAGATGGAGCTATTTCTGAGGAGTGGAGCTTAACACAGAATATTCAGATTGGAAAGGTGGTAATTTGTGGTAATGCCAAGGAGTGCAGATTCGCATGCTGAGCTGGGGCTGCAGTGCACTTGTGTCCTTGTCCTCTTAGCATCATCTCTTCTAATAACAGAAGCGTGAAACAGGCTCTCCAGCTGAGCTGGGTGGCCAAAAGCACAGGCCTCCTCTGCTTCCAGTTGTGCTGGCTGAAAAAGCTACAGCTCCCAATTGCATGTCACAACATCTTTTTTGGAAGTGTTGGTCCTCCTGACCCACTAGAGCTCAGTGAGCTACTTGGACAACCATTCCTTAGTATGTCTCAATTCACAGAGGCAGGTTAACTGCCTCTAGCCATTAGATAATGTCTTTGGTGACTTAGTTCTTTCTGGCATAGATAAGCTAGAGAGTACTTCCATGTGCAGCCACCTGGCAAATTTGAGGGGTCTCCAATAATGTGATGGTACCCTTTGGGCCAGAAGAGATGGTAAGAGCAAGGCCTTTGGTGTTCTGACTGGCCACTTAAGTTATTCTTCACTCTGTAAGCCCAACCATCCACTTTGGTCACTCTGGAAGATAACTTGCCTTTGACCCATTTGTGACCCTTAGCACTTCATCCCTCTGTGTCACTTCCCACCTTTTAAATTTTTTTTTCATCTGTTTAAATTGAGAATTTCTCGGAAGAAAGTGTTTCTGTTTTCAGGATGCCAAGCCAAGCAAAACAAAGCCCAAATCTTGTTCAGGTCTTTCCGTTTCTGCTGAAATAATTAATGAGGTTTCGTGTGAGCTGTTGCAAAGTGCCTAGAGACTGTTAGATTTGCCTACACAGTTGCCACGGTGCACCTTGGCCAAATAGTTGTTTGTAAAGCAATTTTGTTTCTAATATAAAAGGCACTGTATAAAATCAGTTCCTATTATTTTTCAGAGAGAATTTTCCATCCAAAGTGTAAGCTTAGAATTGTTATTTCCTTAAATACTTCCAGATAATAATGATACATATTCTTCCAACTAACATATATCATTACTTTTTATCAAGCAAAACTTAGTTCATAGCTGTAGAAATATTATGATTTGCTGGCCTCCAGCCAATCTGTTAATTACCCGCTAGTTCCTTAATGCAGCGAGGGCTTTGTTTGATTTCAGTGTAAGTTATTAACTTGCTGGTAAAGGATCAGTACTTCATAAATTGTTTCTCTAAATAACTTTGCAATGCTACAGAAGTTTAATTTATTTTTTTTTCTTATAAATAAGAATAAATGAGTGGGGGACAGCTTTAAATTGCAGTTATATAAGGCAAGTCTTTTGATTTGAAAGATCACGTAGTAGCCCCATATCTGTGTGAAGAACATCCAAGTGTCATAGATCTGTTACTTAGGCACCTTCCTGTCTTTGGGAGAATCTCAGTACTTTTACATATACCAGACTGATTGAAGACTGATTTGTTTTGTAATGCTTAGTTTGGTTTTGGTTTTTTGGTCATGTTGTTAAAATTGTAAGATCAGATCAAGAGATCTTGGGCCAGGCTTCACTTGTGGTAAGTCCATTAAGAGAATTTACAATAGTTAAGGCTCTGGCTGTGTTAAAGTAATTGAGACCAATCATAATCTCTTTTTATATATCTCATCCCATTCTCTTTTTTTTTTTTTTTTCCAGAAGCTATATGCTACTTATTTTTTTTTAAATGTGAGAGAATAGATGGAAAACTCACTGTTTTCAGAAGGAAAAACATTCTCTTGTCTGGGAATGCCTGGGAAGCATCCTTTAGGCAGGTTATGTACCTTAGATCCTAGGCCTCGCTTAGATGCCTTCTATCTGCTAAATAAGCCAGTGGACAGGATAGCTGATTTAAGGACAGGGATTACACACTGTTCTGGCAATGGGCCATTACTGTGTTCTGTGTGAGCTGAGCTCCCTGAGACAACTTAGCAAATATGCCCAGGTATGTTTGGAAGGAAGTATATAAATCCATTTTCACCTGTAACCTCAAGTGAAAGGAGAAGTTAAAATCTTTCAGTCAAACACAGAAGGCAAAAAGTGGTATTCTTGTCTTTTGATGTTGAATTCATCAGACTGGATGAGGCGCTTGCCTGAAACAGTGAATCACCATGGTAAGTGGCTGGCAAGCTTCTAGAATAATCTAGAAATTACTTCACCTAATAAGATTTGTCAGAATCAAGTTTTCTTGGCCTTGGCTTGTTAATATGGGTTTTGGTGGAGTCTGTAAGGAGTAGGTGAAGTGGTATAAGGAGACAGAGAAGAGCATGGTATATACAAGAAGGCTGAGGGCAGCAGTGCTTGTCATAGTGAGTACTGCAGAGAGCAGGAGCAGAAGCTGTGCTAGAAGCAATACAGAGGAGTACAGTGCTTGTTCTCCTGCTCTGCTCATGGCTTCAGCCTGAAAGAAAAAAAGCTGATGTACCCAAAGCTACCTGTGATGAACTGGTAGCTTTTGTGTTGTCCTGCTTCCTTCTTGCCCCCCCCCCCCCCCAAAAAACCC
>VZTH01016321.1:0-32419 GCA_013397815.1 Aleadryas rufinucha | reverse complement strand
AGCCTCAGCCGAGGTCACATAGTTCTGCACAGTAGATGCTCATTTATGAAAACTCCCTGTGCTGGGAGTTCAGCACCCACATAAGAAAGAATGACATAGAGATGAGAGCAGCTATAGAGGTGAATTCTGTTGTCCCTATTTGTATAGGCTGGCTAACTAGAGGGAGAGGCAGATTGCCCACCTAATGTATGCCAAAAGGAAAGATACAGGTTTGAATCATTGCTGAGGGGGGGGTTCTGACTGAAAAAAAAAACACCAAAGGAAAACGGCTTTAGCTGAAAATTGGATTCTTGGCAGCAAGAAGTGCGTGATCTGATTGTTTGTACCTTTTTTCACTTGTCTCTCCTCTTCCCCGCCCCCCCCGGCCCTGTGACTTTCAGCCCTTTCAGGATTACCAGTCAGTCTCTCTTTGCCTGGAAGGAACACTCTGCCCTAGTGTGGAAGCAACAGCTTCTTTTATCTTGTGTGCTATCTAACTTGTGCATCTCAGAGCAAAACTGATAAAGACTGCTAAGACAAGATGGTCATTTTCAATCTTTAATAGCTTATCAGGTTTTAAAACCCTCATGAAAGAGCTGTGTGTTAGTTAAATGATGATTAATAGGGAAGCTTATGAATAAAATATACCAATTTATGTTTGATTTTGTAATAATAGTGTTAGACTTGTCTCTTTCCTCTGACTTAAGTCTGTATAAACAAAGGGATCACGAGAGAACAGCATGTCTCTGCTTGTTTAAATCAACTGGAATTAGTGGCATATGCCCTTTGTGGTCCCCCACGTTAGGTGGAAGCGCTGAAAATTATTGTGGTTTTCTACCAGGATAGTCCAAGATTTAAAGCTAAGACCTAACCCACCTACTTTATATCAGAAGACTCAAACAGTCTGTGGAACAATATAGAAACCATAATAAAGTTACCGTTTTTGTGTCATAGGAGGGAAAAAAAGAGAAAAAGGGTACTGTCATGATTAACTCTTGGTTATTTTTTTCCCAGTTGTTATGCAGGTTGCTATAGAGCCACCATAGGGAACTTTCTGCCTGGGTGAGAAGATAGTTGTGTTTACAGTGCAAGTTCCCACTTGTGACAAGGTGGAGGATCCATCCATAGATGGAGAGTGGGCCCTTTCAGGTTTTGAATATTTACCTGTCTTGTAGTTTAAGCTGGCTGGGCAGCAGGTTCAGATAGATAGAAATAAGCTATTTGCAAATACAGTGGCACAGTCGGATGAAGATTGGCACTAGTCTGATAAAAACAGTTCAAATTTCTAGAGAAACAGGGAAAGCAGTCAAGTACAGGAAGCTAAAAGCCATACAAGATCTCAAGCTTATTCCATATGCCACTATGAACAATTAAGTTTACACAGCACTGTCAGCTGGTTGTGGGTTTTTGTTTATAATGCAAATGCACTGATGTTCTCTTTCTTCACTTGCAGCTGCCCTGAGAGCTTGTGCTGATGGAGGTGCCAATCGTCTCTACCACATCACAGAAGGGAGCCAGGAAAGGTATGAGAGCAATACACTTGAAGTCATTGAAGTTATCTTTTCTCAATGAAAGTAAAATGTGGAGGAACAGGATCTGTTCAGTTACTTAAGTAGCTGCCTGCTCTGTGCATGGTACTTTAATGAACTGTGGCAGGTAGTATAATATTTTCTCCACATTATCTTAAATTTTTATTCCCAGCTACAATTTTTAAAAACACAGGTAGCCTGAAATACCATTTTCCCTGAAGCCCACTGGTCTTTTTTCCTCTTGAAAGCTCTGCTCTCAGTCTGTCTTATTTTGTGCATCCATCAGAGTTAGGCCTCTGAAAAAATTTGCTGTGCCCCTAGCAAGGGTTGCCTAGAGGAACATCTGATGCCTGTCACCACGAGCTGAAACAAAGTATGTCCTCTCCAATTTTCATGTGAGGCCTTAGAGGAAATCTGCTTACTTAGTGAAGTGAGGTGGGTAAAAAAATAGGAAGTCTTCTTTTTGAATTATTTCTCAGTTAGCATCAGGGCATTATAAATGACCAAAGACAAGCACAGAGACTATCTATAAATGTGTACACTAGGTGAGGAAATATGACTGAAAGAATATGTTCTTGTTTTCTACAGTGGCATTTAAAACTGTAAAACATCCCAGGTTTCTGCACCAGAAGTGTTGAGCTGGGATTGTGATGCAAAATACTTCATTCAAGTGATTTCTTATTTTTGTAGTGGAACCATGGAACGTTGTGTGAACTTAGCTTACTAAGGATTCTTTTTGCTTGTCTTTATGATTTTCAGTTGCTTTGAGCAAGAATTCATAAATAAGTAGTTTCATAAAAGCAAATTGGTAAAACTGACTCTTGGAGCAAAGTAATGAGAAAGGCATCTGGTAGAACTTACAAGCTTATGAACAGTTTTGTTCATACAGCAAAATCTGACACATAGTTTGCTTTTCATCTCATGGAAAATGTATGACAGAGACATGAGGAAGCTCAGTTTCCTCCTCTCCTTCAGAATAAAGACAAGAGTTAGAGAGGAAGACTGTAGGCTAAAAGTAAAAATTAACCTAAAAATTTCTACCTTTGTCACCTGTGAGAAGTTTATCTGAAGTTCTACAACTGCGAAAACCAAGACTGGAGTCTGGGAAGCACTACTGTTGTAGACTATGTTCTATAACATTCTATTTCTCCTTTTTTAGTAGTTGCTCATAGAGCCATGAGAAACTTAAGCGGGTGTCTGAATTCAAGATTGACTTGCAGCAAACAGTTCTCTTTCATAATGGTGATGCTCTCCAAAGAAAAACATTTAAGAGCTTTTGCTTTACCTTCTCTGCTAACCTGTTCATCTGTTCTGCACACCTTAATGTTTGTATTAAATAAATATAATTCAGGGGGAAATGGATGATTATAGTTTGACTTAATAGCTCTTTCAGTCTTACATACTTGGCCCTTGGAGTATTCTTTTCCTATATCTTTCTTCTTCTCATCTTAATTGCTTTGGGTAGGTATATTTTACCTTCAAAGTAGTTCCTTTGAAACAAAAAAGATGTGCATAATTTGGATTTTTGTCTTTAAAGAAATCATTCTGCTGGAAAGAATATCCATTTACTTCTCTAAAGTATTTTTCTTTAATTTCCCTGTCCATTGTTATTAAAGAGCTGTCTGCTCAGACTCTACTGACATACTAATCATTTTTTAATGCTGTCTTAACCTTCTTTTCAAACTATACTTTATTTAAAGCCCTGATATCTGAGTGGTATCAAAACCTAAAAAACTGTAGTCCTTTAATTTTAGAGAGATTATTATATACAAGAGATATAAATAAAGAATTTGACTGATATTTTGGGCTTGATTCTTAGTGACACTAAATTTTGTGATGAATCCTTTAGAATGGGAATTAGTGATGATATTTTGGGAAAAGAACAGCTTGCAATATGGGACTGTTGTACAGGTGTCTTCCTTTGGAGATAAGTTAATATTAAAGAACCACAGAATGGGTAAAGTTGGAAGGGACCACAGGGGGCTGAAGAAGCCCTTCTTGTTGTCCTTGACAGCCTTGGCCAGCTTTAATTCCAGATGGGTCTTGACCATCCTCGTCTCATTTATACTTACTGTGACAACCTCTCTGTATTCATTCCAAGTGTCCTGACTGATTCCATTTCATCTGTATTTCCTGCTTACACTTGAGTAATGACAGGAGTTCCTTGTTCATCCACAAGCTTCTTTCAATCAGCTTGGCCTGATTTCTTTCTCACTGTGATGCAACATTCTTGAGACTGGAGGGAGTGATCCTTGAATATCAGCCCACTCTCTTGGACCTCTATTTCCTGCAGGCCTTATTCCCACAGGATTGTTCGAAGAAGATCCCTGAATAGGTTAAAGTTAGGTCTTCTGAAGTTCATAGTTACAATCTTACTCACTGCCCTGCTTCCTCCTTCCCCACACTGAACTACACAGTCTCATGGTCACTACAGCCGAAGCTGTGCCCAGCATTCACATCTCCAACAAGGCCTTCTCTGTTTATTAGTATAAGGTCAAGCAGCACACCATTCCTTGTGGGATCCTCCACTTCTTTTGTCAGGAAGTAGTCATCAAGGCTTTCCAGGAACATCCTGGACTGTTTGTGTTTCACTGTGTTGTTTCTCCAGCAGATGTCAGGGTAGTTAAAGTCCCACACAAGAACCAGCGCCTGTGACTTTGAGGCTGCCTCGAGCCGCCTGTAGAAGGCCTCGTCAACCTCCTCCTCCTCCTGCCCAGGTGACCTGTAGCAAACACCCACAACATCGTCACCCTTACCAGTCTGTCCTTTTATCCAAACCCATAAGTCCTCAACTCACTCATCACCCTCATCAAGACAGAGCTCAATACATTCCAAGTGCTGCCTCACTCATAGAGGGCAGCTCCACTACCACACCTTCCTCGTCTGTCTCTCCTAGATATTGTGTAGTCCTTCATGACAACATTCCAGTCATGGGAGCTATCCCACTACATCTCCCTAATTGCAGTTAGGTCTGTGACTGCACATAGATCTCTAGCTCCTCCCGTTTGTTTCCCATACTGTGTGTGTTGGCATACAGGCACTTTATAGAGGTGTTTGACTGTGTCCATGTCCCAGGAGGGGTGCAGACGGATGATGCACAGTCCTGTCTACTTGTTATGTCTTTGGCTGCTTGTGTTTGATTGAGGTATTCCCTCTTAAGCCTCCTTTTGCTGCTACCATGGTTTCTGTAGTTCTTCCTCAGTGCTGAACAATTCTTTAACTTGCTTTTCATTATGTTGGCCTATGCTGGTGGATAAAAAGCAGTAGAGGGTGATTCAAGAGCCCCCTGCCTCCATCTGTTTCCTGTTTTCTCCACTGATATCTTGACTTGCTTTGTGCTAGACCCATCAAGCAAAGTTCACACCTTCCTCTCTATAGTACTGCACAGGCTGACATAGCAATGAGACTTTATGTCATGAGGTTAACATATGTAAGATGTTATATGTCTTCCTCTGTGTTTGTGGTGTCATTTTTATGATGTTTGGTTGGTTTTACCATTTTCTCAAAAAGTTTGAGTTGCAATTGTTTTTGTTTAAAAACAAACCAATCCAAGAAAACCTTCATTTTTATAAGTGCTAACAGGGAGAAACCATGATGGATTTTTTCAATGATATGTTAAAACAAATTGCCTTCTAAAGCATGAGGGCTAAGAAAAGTAACCCAACGGGCAGGATAACTTTCCCTTAAAGAGGCTGGTCCTTGGGAGCTGTCAGTGCTGGGGACATTTGAAAGGCAGGAGTGAAAAAGGACTGAATGCTGGTGCTTTTCTCTCTCTGACTCTACAGTCCAGAAAGGTTATTTTCCATAGACTGTTAACACCAGTTCCCACTTAGAAATAAGGAGTACTGCTAAAGCATTCTTGATTGCTAAACATTTGCAGCTAATCAGAGTTAAAGGTGAGTTACTGATCTTTATGGGATTTTTGCTCTGCTTCATTCTGTCTGCCTTGCCTATCCAGTTCTGAATTTTCTTGAATCATTATGAAGCACTACTTTCCACTTCAGCATTAGGCTCTTGCTTATCTGTATCACACTACAGAACTTGTTTCTCAACACTTTCTGATTAAATCTTAAGGTATTGATTAACTTGGGTGTCACTGGCTTTGGGGTATACAAAGGTGAAAATGCATTGAAAACTATCATCACACTGGAACCTTTAAAACCAGTCATTGGTATTTGTGTCTTGGATGCTGTTTTCCAGAGAGATGTCAAATCCATTGTGTACTCAGGTTTTACAGTGTTAAGAGCATCAGGTTAAAGAGGGGAGCAGTGAGCTCTCCAAGAGGAAGGATAAACCAATCATGAAAAGTACCATGTGACACTAGTTGGCTTGCCTACAGTCACTGAGAACATCACTTTCACTACTCTTTCAGTTTCTTCCTGTGAAGTGTATAAAATATAAGAGTAGCAGTAAAGCAGTAAAGCTGGAAAATGGTAGCATTTTCTACATATTAAACATACATGAGATGAACTCAGGTAGTGCATGAGAATGCAGCTGCTACTATACAGTTCTTCTCTGAACTGGGCATAAATGCAGACAGCTTCAAGAAGCTCTACAGGAGTTTTTAAAAATTAGGAACAAATTTTGTAGACATTTGCAGTTGATGCAGCTGCTAAATTTCAAATACAAACCTCAAAAAAAATCTTTTTGCAATCAACATATATTTTTGACATCCCTGTCAGGATGCAATTCCACTTGGGCTTTTGCTTGCCCAACTTCATCCATCCCGAGGTAGACCTCTGTGCACTCCAGCTGCTCTCCTACAGAAAGGGTAACTCTTTTTCCCCATCTTCCTATCCTGTTCTTCCTAAACAGCCTGCATTCCCTCATTGCAACACTCAATCATGTTTCTGTGATCCCAATAGGATTGTAGCTCTGCAACTGCACACAGACCTCTGTGTTTTTCTCCAAGCTGCATGCATTTTCCAGGGTCTTATTTTGCATCAAAGTTTGAAAGCTAAACAAAATTTTTGAGTAGGAAGACTAAGATGGTGTAACTTCCATGAGGAAAAGTAGTCATCATCTGCTTGCATGAAAAGTGGAAAGATATCTCATAGTGTCTATGTATTTTGATGGTTTCATGTGTGCATTTTAGCAGTCAGTGAGGGTTAGTAGGGCCTGGGCTACTTCAGCTGGGTACTTATGGCTTACACTGAATTTGACTAATCTGAGAACCAGTGCCTCCATTGTCAAGATAATCAAAAGAGAAACAGCTGGACAACAGCTAGGAAAACCCATCTGTAAAATGAGATCTTCTGTCTTTTTTCCTGAATAACCTTCCAGTCATGGAAAAGTGGGTCCCTAATAAGATTATTAGACTGAGAAATTCATACATACTTTGCTGTGTTCCATATTGGATTAGAAATAGGGTACTTATGAAGGTAATTAGCCATTGACATACCTTAATATGGAGCTGAGAGGAATGCTTTGCTTGAACTCTTCAGATTAAACTGAGTATTGTTTTTAAACTATCTTATATTCAGGCAAAATTTAGGACACTAATGCAGAAAACACTGAATGAGATTATCTGAGTATAGAGTTATACATGAAGAGCATAATGATCATTTCTTGTCTTTAAAATCTATTCATTGTATGATTTGGGGAGGATGTGAGATAGTTATACTCGTAAAGTTTTTGCTTTATTCATGTTGATATGAGAATATGTTTTAGTAATGTTTAAAAAAAAAATAGCTTCTAAATCTGTGAGGTCAAAGCTAGCACCTTTGCTGCTAATGGTGAAGAGTTCTTTGATCTGAGGGATTACCATCCAAAAGCCAAGAAAGTTGAAAGCTCAGTCAGTGCTTTATTTGTCAAATGGCTTAAGGAGGTCTTTTATATCAGACATCTTTGACTGACCTAAAACCTATAGCAGTGTTTAAAGATCACAATTAGAATCTTGCATTCATCCTAATACATTCTACAGGAGTGTTCAGAAAAAAACCTCCCTATCTACAGTTTCCTCCTTCAGGAAATACCTGACTTGGCATCCATTTTTAAGTCTTTAGAAAACAGCCAGGTACCAACAAATTTAAAGAAACCAAAGAAACTTATCTCTCAGTGGTTGGAAAGATGAATCCATTTGAAGTTAAATAATGTGTTTGCTTCAGGTAGTGCGGATGAGAAATTCTCAAGATACCTTATGATCATGTAATTTTTCTCTTTTTTCATTTTTATCTTCTCTTTAATTACTTTCACTCGATTACGTTTTCAAATACATTTATATTCCAGTAGCTGTGCACTGTTAATATAAGTCAAGATTTGTTTCAGAAACAACGAAGAGTTGAGGTGGCAAGACATGACTATCATGAAATATGCATAGTTTCAGTCCTCAATTTAAACCAAAATTAGCTTCCTGTTGTGGAAGGAGTTTCCTGAAAGTATTAGGGCAATAACATCACTAGGCATATCAGATTTATTTGGTTTCTGAATCAAATGCTTACAGAAATCATGAGAGTTGGAAATCACTGGTCTATTTATTTACTGCTAGGTTCATCTTCATATTAAACAGCTGTATAAGCCAGACCCAGGAGTATGTATTCTTCTGAAGTAAAGGAGTTATTTCTATTCACTTAGTCATCATGTGCTATAAAGGAAAAATCTGGGAGTTACACAGCCATTAGTTCAGATTCACTTGAGAATTTTAGGAGGTGCAGAAGTACTCTTTTGCATATCACAAGAAGTGGAGACATATTTTGAGAGAGACAGCAGCAACTGGTTTTACTTGAGATTAAATTACTCTTTATATTGAATTTCTATTACTTTTGCTAGTCAAGGTAGGTAAATGCAGAATCATATTAATATTTATAACTAAAAATGATGGGCAGTGACAGTGCTGCCTGTTGTTGTGACCTCTGAAAGTTAGATCTCTAATAGAAAGAAGGCTTGGTCTCATCATGCCCTTACAGAAGCTGTAAAATGACTGGCTTTTCATCCCTGAGGTACAATTGTGTACCTGGATGCATGAATACCTTGTTTCTTTTATATCAGGAGACGATGGAAGCAAGTTGCTGTCTTACTACAGGACCATGCTTTCTTTACAGGAGAAGAGTAGAAAAGAAAAAGCAGTCCTAGGTAGAACCTCTGGGTATGGTTCACAAGAGGCAGATGTAGATGTACCAAGTTTTGTCTAGCTGAAGACTGCGAGTATTGTCTGCAGGTTAAAATGAAGAACTGGGAACAAAGACTTTTATTTTATTCTTTTATTAATTTGCTCAAAGTCATGCAGTGAGTTACAAAATCATCTCACATTCTCAGTTAGCCACCTTTAAAATGCAGGAAAATAGTTCTTAAGAATGAATAAAATGCTCTCCTCATTCACATGATCTCATCGGAGTTTCTGATATTTCCTTGTTAAAAGATGAGCCTATCAAAGGGCCAGGTATCATTCCTCATGAGATCAGTGTTTAATAATGAATAGTAGGTCCTAGGCAGAAGTAGACTTGATCTTCATGCTTTGGCGTAAAGCCACTGATTTTCTTTCTTTCTTTACATACCTCAATACATTCAAAGATGGCATTAGGACCCTGTTGTTTCAGTCACATCAACAAACATTAAGTGTGAATCTCTGCTTTTTTGGAATGATCCTAATCTTGCTTAGGAGTAGATAAGAAGGACCAGGACAAAAGTCTGAGGAGATGGAGTGATGAGCAAATACAAAACAGGTGGACAGTTCAACTTCAGAAACCAGGTCTCCTGGCTGCAAGTGAGGTGCTTTGCTGATAAAACTGCTCTGTCACAGTAAGAGCGCCATAAACCAAGTTTAAATTGCCAACCAGGAAATCAAAGGGTCACAATTCGTCCAGAACAGTAGTTCTAGGGGAAAGAAAAAAAAAAAAAAAGGCAAGGAAAAAAGGGGCTGAGAAAAAGAGAATAAAGGGACACTTTCAATTAATCCCAGGTCTCTCAATCAGAGGGTTTGTACTGCTTCAGCTTATTCTTCAAATAGCTGTATCTCTGCCCCTAGTGTACTGTAAGTAGAGGAATGTCATTGCCATCTGGATGATTTCTGGCTTTATGACATGGTAAAAATCATTTATGGCCACCTCAGTGCTAGAAGTTAGGACTTTGCAGTGATAAAATATCCATGCATTGAGTCACATCTGGAACAAGCGGTTTGGAAAAGATTCCTGAGCTGGCCAAAGAGTACTCAGCACTTTATAGTGGTTTGGTTTGTTGTGCCTAAGGAGTAATTCTCAGGATCCCGGACAAGCTGGCTTTGTGTGTAGTGTTAGGGTGAAATATATGCCTTTGTTTATTTTGTATGTCTGACTATCAATAGAAATTAAGGATTAAGCCAGCAATGCTTGGTTTTAAGGAGCAATGCTTTCTACAGGTGTTTGGGGCAGTCTGGGGACTGGGAGTTTTCCTATTCTTGAAACAAAGCAAAACTAGAAAGTTCTTACATGCCTCAAACCAAGCTGGGTCCTTGCTACAATAGTATTTGTCACTTAAAATTTAACATACAGATTTTATATTGAACATTTCAAGAATGATCTCAGATTTGAAAGAAGCTCTGTTAAGACCTGAGAAGAATGCCAAGAGCAATGTTCAATCAGGGAGCACAGAAATCCATGCGCTATCAATGCCTTAAAAATAATTCATGTTAATAAATGACCTTGAAGTTGACTAATCTGCACTGTTGCACTTCAGACATTTAGGAAGGGATTACTAGTGCTCTAACACCCATTCTCTTTTTTTGGTTTTTGGTTGTCTTTTTTTCATAGCCTGGAAAATTCTGGGAAAGAGCAGGTATAGTCCCTTGCAGGTGACTTCAAATCACAGGATATTGCATAATGGGACTGAACACAAAAAATACCCATAGATAAATTATTCAGATTAGTTTTTGCTGTCTCTAAAATGTTTTTTCAGTAAACTTATTAGTGACTGTTGGAGCATAAACATATTCTGGGTGTTTATTGCTTGGTTTTCTTATTCTCTTTTTTCATGAGACTCTGCTCTATTTTTATAAATATGTGAAAGCCAGAAGTTCTGACTTTTAACAATATCCATTCAAATGGACACTTTTATTTTCAGAACAGATGATTGTATTCTTCAAATCTGTTTAAATTTAGTGTTAGTGAAGCCAGAAGCTTACAAATAGGGGGACTTTATGTATTGTAGAATATAATGAGAAGTAAAACTTGAGAATATAAATTCATTCATCTTTAAACCATTTTTCCTAGTTGATCTGCTAGGATTTGTTTTGAAACCTAATTGTATTCCAAGAGTGGTTTCATTTTACAAATGGACTCTTTCAGCTTTTCATTTAGAAATGTTCTGTGCCACAGTTGTTTTCACAGAAAATACTGTCAAGAATAAGGAACTGTTCTCAAGCTGTGATCAAGGCTGCTTATTACAGTTGATAACTAAGAATATTGAATAAATTTACTTTTTAGGGTGAGTACCTTGTGCCTCTTCTGACAAGGATAAACCATAGAGCAAAAACTGCAGAACCAGTTGCCGTCCACATGAAGGGTTCAGCATCAATTAATTTTTGGTTGGTTGAAAGTTGGACTAGATAAGGTTCCAAGTCAGCTCTACAAATTCCATAATTTAAGGCAAGAGGGCTAAGCCTTGTTAAAAAATGGGAGCTCTGAGACATCACAGAATCAGTTTTGTCCTGCTACCAGAAATAACTTGCTCAAGCACATGGATAATGTGTACAGTGGAACCTCCAAAGCTGCTCTTGGATGCACTTTTATTCCAAGAAACTCAAATCTCCTTCAACTCATAGTTCATACAAAAATCACACTCATGGGTGTGCACACTCCTCTCCAACCACCATACTACTTGCCTTATTTAGATAATAGCCCGGGCTTCATTTTTGCAAAATGGTGGAGGAAAAATCTTGTAATGCTTTGCGTTAGTTGTATTAAAAAAAAAAAAAAAGAGATCAATTTCTGTCTCTTGCATGCAGACTTTAACAAATAAGTTTTAGTCAGTATACGTGAAAATGTACTGAATGTCAATTATAGAGATATGTAGAGAATTCTGATTTTTGAGCAAGGGAATAAAGATCTGTTTTTGATAACAGATAAAATGAAAATATATCAGGCATTGATGTTAAAAGATAGTCAAAAGGCTGTTGGAAATGGTATAAGCTGTACAGAAATATCTTGCCTACTGATCTCAAAAAACTGAGAAGAATGATGTCTGATCACACAGCAGGTAGATTAGATCCAAGGTTACAGAGTGTCTTAAAATAAATGGAAATGCATAAAGGTCCACTGGGGTTGTGTTTTGATGCTTTTCTACCTGTGTGGGACATTCCACACAAGCAAGTCTAGAGTCTATTTGCAAACTGGTTTTGGTGTCTCTGCAGAACCCTAGACCAGGATCAGCACGTCCTTCAGCTCTGGCTCATTAACTCAGCTATGAAATAGGGAGTGTTTCGACTGAAATATGTACTAAGGCACTAAGATGGATTCTGATACCAGCGTGAGCATGTTCGGTATGCTGTGGGCAATGTCTTTACTTGCAAATATTTTCCATTTTTCTTATCTTTTTATAAGCACTTGTGTACATATCAGCACCTCAGGTGTTCCTGAGGACCCTGTAGTACTGCAAGGATACGACTAGAAGAGTGAACTTCAGAGAGATGAGAGAAGAGAGGAGTAGATAAAGGGCTGGATGACAACTCTAGCATACCACCAAAATACCTGTATGTTGTGAGGCAGTCTGAACATGGAAACATCCATCTGTCCTGCAGTATTTCTTTTTGGTTCAAATAGAGGCATGTACATGTACTGTACAATGAAATTACTGAAATGGGCTAAGGCAGAGATGCATTCAGCTTTTATTGGCTTTGGAACAATGTCCTTGTTTATTTCTCTGAGTACCAAGGAATATTAAACTGACTACAAAATAAAAAGGGTCAGACAAGTAATACTTGAGAATGAATACAGCTGAACATGGTCAAAATTTATGTTTCATTCTAGAGAGAGAAGAAACAAACCAAGACTGACCAGTGACTCTCTCTATGGGCACACAGCATGAAGATCCTGCTAGAAATTAGGTTATGGCTTTTTTCAGGATATTGAAATGCACCTGGTGAATGAGGGGAACTGAGATTCCATGCAAGCTTGTCAGTTTTGTTCTCTTTTTAGTGTTACTTAGGTATTTTTCTTTGTTGTCACAACACAGAAATATATGGAGCCTGTGCTTGTTGAATAGGGACCCAGATTGCCTTTCATGCAAATTCAGGATTTTCTATTGACTTAATTGGTAAAATATTAAGCACTAGATGCCTAAGCAATTACACCCTCTCCATGAATTGCCCCGAATCCTTGCATTATAACTAATGTTTTACATGATGCATCACTTCTGTGTGGTGATTGCAAGCAGGGAAATCGCCACAGCTGGATCTAATGTTTTCAGCAACCTGGTATTGTTCCAACAGCCTGTGAAATGGATGGAACAAGAGCAAGACTCCTACTGTTACTTTGTCAGTAACCACGTCTTCCAGAGACTGGGACATAATCCATTTTCATCCCTCATGCTTTAAAAAAAATCCCAAACCAAACAAAAAACCTTTTAACTGTGTAAATATTGTTTGAGCATCTATTACTCTGATTCCATCACTGGAAATAGTTGGAAATTACTGCTTCTTACTGGATGTGAAATAACTTTGAGGTGCCCACAGAGTGATCAAAATATTTAGAATATTTAGAATAGTAACAGTAACACCAGGAATTAAATTAATCCTGTAGCAATAAATCATTTTTGGTCTAAGAATAGTTCTTGCTCTATTCTTGGTCTAACTCTTGAGGGATATCCCACCTACGCAAACTGCTTAACTCTTAAACTGCCTGGCTTTCCCTGGTGGTTAAGAAACTCCAGCTGGAATAAGTTTCTTTTGAAATTAAGCTGAGTGGGCAGTTGAAGGTAATCACATCATGTGACTAATGGGAATGTGTAGATAAGATGTTTTGGACCACAGAGTACGCATGTGCATGCAGTTTGATCTTCATTTTCTTCAGTGTTTTGATCTCTGTGTAAAAGGTATCTGGCATATAAAAAGAGAAGCAATAAATAATCATTTAGCTCTTCCCCTTCATTTATTCATTGTAAGTGTTTTGCATAAATTAGAGTGACTATCTAAGTGAAAGGAAAAGTAGGGATTTGTAGCTTGAGACTGGATTAACCCATTGGTGTGGAGAGACCTTATAGGATGCCAGTGAAGATTGATAAGGATCAGCAGGTTAAAAAATATATTTTTTATATATATTTTTAGAGTGCTTGATGTAACAATAACAGAGGGGGTAGCAATGGCAGCGGAAAAAAGGCTGTGCCTTTGGACTTCCCCTTTTCCTTCAGCATAAAAAAGAGACTAGTATGAGGGTGTAGCTCAAAATAATTTGTATGAGAGTGGTAGGACTTTTAGGTCGACTTTTGTTCTTTTGGGTTTTTTTTAAGCTGGTGAGTGGGTAGTAGAGTGATTGCTTGATTGATTTATTGTTTCTGCAACTGGTGTGTGTTACAAGTTCAATGGCATTGTTCAGTGGTGAGTATCCAGCTGTGGTCCAGAGCAGTGCCTGTGGTTGTCATTCCCTCTGCACAGAAGTGAAGTTACTCTGCAAGGGCTTGGAATCATGGAGTCTTTATGCAGCAATGCAACAGAACTCTGAATATCTCTTTGTCAGCAGGGTTTTTGCCTTGCTGTTTGGAGGATCTAAACAGGTTAGGCACGGACATAATCTAAAAAAGGCAAAAATTGCAAGGGAGGGAGAAAAACAGGGCACAAGGAAAAAGATGGGAAGGGAGTGAAAACGTTTTTGATACTAAAGCTGAAAAGGAGAAAAGTCTCTGGAATAAACCTCGGTAATAACTCCAGTGGAGCAACTGTTACTCTGTAGCAAGAAAGAAAGAAAGGAAGGCTTTGTTATTTTCCTCTGCAAGTTCCAGCAGTATCTGTAGGAGGATTGATGTTTTCTAATTTTATAAGCTGCAGCAGGGATGTTAAATACTGGTGACATATCAGATTGGAATCATGCACATGAAGGTATTTTGAGTGGTGAGAGAAAGACAGACTGTCCCAAAAAGACACCTGAAAAGAGTCAGTAAAGAATCCAGTGCCTTTTTTTTTTCTTTTTTGCTAAAACATCATCTGTGAGGTTTGACAACAAATGGTTATAATTAATGAAGTGACAGATGTGGATGTCAATATCTCTTCTTTCTGATGCATTCAATTGTAGGAAAAAAAGAAAACTGAACATAAGGTGATTTGGGGGTGGTTTTGTACAGGAGGGAATTGTATGAGGAGGATGCATGGATTGATGTAATTTTTAGCTCTCAGAAGGAATTCTCAGGAGGGTGAAGAATCCATTTTGAAGAGTTAACATTCCTAGCAAGTGAGTTACTGGACCAGCACCTACTCTGCAAGCACCAGTCTGCTCTGACTGGCACCAAGGGGCCAACATTAATCCATCGTTCGAAGCTTTGCAGCAAAGCAATGAAAGCGACTGCATGAGCTGTGGTTCTGCCTCTCATCTTGTGAAAAGGTGACTGCTCTCCGATTTCCGTTCAGAGTCACAGTGTTTCAGCTTGAACAGCACTTTCTGACAAAGACAGGAGCTGGAACTGTACTCCAGTGTTATTTGGCTTAGTGGAATACTTAAGCTTCTGCTGGCTTAAACAAATAGGAATTAAATGGACAAATCCCTCCTCATTTCATTACTCCCTCTTCTCTGCCCCACAGTGAAAGTAATAGGAAGAGCATTCATGATCATGTTTACTGTAATGAGTCTCTCCTCTGGGGATACTCTTGTGGCATCTTTTAATGTTAATTTAGTATTGATTTATGATTCTAATTGATATGCTCTAGCTCTTGTTCATTAAGTGACCACATGCAGGGTTCTCGTATTTTGTGTGTTGCCTGTAAAAACCTGTGCACTTCATTAAATCTCAGCATTAAAGGAAGTGTTTTCAGGCAGAGCAATATTCCAACAGCACGTTGCAAATGCGCAGGAGGGTCCCAAGGTCACAAACTCCTTTCAGAGGTTAATTAAGTCTGAAAGAAAGGTATTCTGTTGTAATTAAATAGTAATGAATGAGAGGCCAGGAATATTTGGTGCATAATGCAATACCATGAGGCAAAGCCAAAATCGTCTGCAAATTTATTGTTTTATTTCATATTCTATTATAAAATACCCTTGGGTGTCAGGGTAATTTTTATTCTCCAACTTGCCGATGACAGAATGGGGATTAAGTGGTCAGCACTGTCATCCATATATGTGGTCGTAATACACCTCAGTAGTGGTTTCAAGAACTCTAATAGCATTCCCAGTATGTTGAAGAGGGCTTTCATCAGGACTGTAATGCCTTCCCATTCTGCAGGATCACATTTTTAATCAGAGGGGAAAGTGCTTCCTTTGCCACGTACACACTGGAAAATCTGTGGCAAGTTTTGACTTCTTTTAGTAGCGCCAGCAGAAATACAATCATGTTCATGACCCTGTTTAAGAGCTCATCAAAATTTCTCTTTTAGTTCTTGTGCTTCTGGGGTTTAATATTTCCATCTGTTCAAGTGCATTAGGCAGGATCCTGGCACAGAACCGTACACAAGTTGTCAATCCAAGTGTAGATTTCTCTTTATTTTTTTCCGCAACCTTCTTTGTAAATTAGCCAATTCCAACATTCACACACGAGTTGTTCCCTTCCGTTATCTCTGAAGAGTGAATTATTTTAATCTCCAAACATATTATAGGAATCTAGAGACCAAAAGCGTAAGTTGTACCAGTACCAGTAAGTTGTACCAGTAAGTTGTAGCTTTAATTCCTTACTTCCGTGTTTTAAAAGTAATTTAAATTACTTTATTTTCTCATCTGAAAGCTGCATTTGTAAACTGTTTTTCCCACATTGTAAAAGAAAGAAATGGGGAAATCTGCTCCTTCGTACTCCTTCTTGGAGTGCTTCCATGCACCAACATCAGCCAGGAGTACAACTGAAAAGAAATTGCCCTTTGATTCCACAGCTTGGCCTCTGGAAAAGCTGCATCAGCTTGTGAATGCTGCAGCCTGCCCTTCTTGGGCCTTGGACCTGGCTGCGACCTGATGGCTTGGAAAAAAGATATTCTCCACCTCCCTCTCTATCATAGACATTCCTATCCAGGTAAGGGAGGTGGTGTTTTTTAGAGTTAAAGAGCCACATTGCCTGAAACTTCTTATGAGATCCTCAAAAACTGCTGGAGCGTCAACTGCACCTGAGGTTCATTGCTACCTAGAGAGAGTGGGTGTGCTGCACCTCCTAGTGTACATGGAGCTGAATTTAAAGGTGGGAATGGCCCAAAATCTTGGTGCCTTCTTATCAGCATGTAAGTCCAAATTCCAATTTATTACCATCTGGCTGGCTGTAGCTGACTGGTGCAGGCTTGTTTTGCATCGGAACTGAACAGGTATTTAACAGCCTAGGATTTAGGCAGTGCTTTGTGTACATTGAAGTAGACTTCTCTGTTAATCTTCAGCAGGACTTTCAGCTTCTCTCCAAGAACAATTACAAAAGTAACCACAGTGACAGTTTTTCTGCTATTCCAGTGAAATATGTGTCTCTTACCTCATTATCAGGCAGATAGGTCTAATCCTCCTAACTTTACACATTTTTCAAAAACTTATCAGCCTGAGAATTAATGTCCTACTGGTATTAAAATGTGTGGAAAAAAATATCTAGTAGTGAGTTTTAGGCTGAAGGAATGGACCACACTGTCATTCAGTTGAATGACATCTTCTGTTGAATGACATCTCTAATGATGGTTACATTCCATGTCACCTGTGGTAGTCTTCAGGCTACTCCCAGAGCATCTCAATATACACTAATTCAAAGTGTCTGATTCACAACTCATCTGTGCCCAGTCTTTTCCAAAGCATTTCCAATGTTGCATCCACTCAGAGTTCTCCTCTCCCTTCTTGTAGTGCACATGGTGCAGATGGCAGCAGGGATATTAGACGTCTGAATGCCTTCTCTGAGGAACAACTCCTATCACTGTATATAAAGAGAATAGCTTTTAATAAGAGCTCATCATTGCACTTGTATTATTTATAGTTAAATCTGTGTCCTTAAGATCTAGTTCTCATCCTATAAGAAAAGTTAATTAATGTGTTGAAATTTAATAAAAGATTAAGTCAAAGTGATTATGACAATAATAGAACTTAGTAGAATAGCAGTTAAGAGTTATATAATGTTTTTTTAATCATAATAAATTGTGAAGTTCATATGGGGGTATTATTACATTTTTTTAATAATAAGAAGGGCACCAACAGCATCAGAGTTGACATTAAATTTTTTTCAGCTACTCCACTTGATAGAAAATTACCTGTGCAGAGGCCAAGACAGGGATTTTTTTGGCCTATGTGTTACTTATTGAGAATGAGGTATTTTCTGTCTGAGGGTGCTTTTAGCCCACATAGACAAAAAGAGGGAAAGAAGGAGGATCGAGGAGGGGAGAGATTGAGAACAGAGAATTCTATAATATCTTGCGTACGTTTGTAATGTTTCTAACGCTTCAATCCAGTGCACAAGTTTTTTTCTGTGATTGCCCCTACAAATAAGCACAAGTGTATACGTTGACCTGCCTGGATCTCATATCTGTCAGGTAGGTAGTTATCTCAGTGCTATCATTTGTGCTCTTAAGTGGCAGTAAACGAAGTGTTGAGGATTTAAATGGGAGGACTGGCTCAGGTTCTCTTCAAACCTTCCCTCCACAGTATGATTTCCTTGATTTTGATGAAACATTAATAAGGACAGCCAGCTTAAGTAACAGGCAGTAGGGGTTTGGTAGGTAGATCCCAGCCACAGCCTGGGTATTAAAAGCTTAATAGCAGTAGTAGCACATGTCTGCTTGTTCTGCTGAAAATGCACTGTAGCACCCTAGTCTGACTAATGGATGGGGGGAGATGGACAGGCACACACATTTGTTTCTTGAATACAGTTAAGACTCTCATATGTGAAGTTGGCAATGTTCTGGAAACAAGCACAGCAAGCACTGCCATTGTAACTACTCTACTACCAGTCTCTGAGCTGTTTTAAAGCTAGCTCAGATTTATATACGCTTCAAATCAACCAAGTTCTCAATGTAGCCCTGGAGAGACCCTTCACAGTGCCCTTAAGATTTCTCTTGGTCATGCTTGCAAGCCTTTTTTTTTTTTCCTGTTTTTTGCTTTCTTTTGTGTGTACGGTTTGTGTTTAGTTGGTGGTGTGGGTTTTTTTCTTAGCAAAAATTATGTGGAAAATTGCTCTGTTTTGAATGTATTAAAATATGACAAAATAATTTTACATCTTCTTCTGCTCTACCAATTCTGAATGTAATGATGAATTTGCTTCTAAGCTTGAGTTTTGCATTGGACTCCTCATGTGTTGTGACTCACCAACTGTGTTGCCAGCTGTGTTGCATGTAGCTGTGCTGGTTTCACATGGAGCTGATACAGAGCTTCCCTCCCCCTGAAGAGGAGAGATGCTGGCTGTGTGTGCCAGGTGAGGCTGTACGTGTGCAGGTGTGAAGGACTGGGACCTAGTGAGGATTTCAGCACATGCGTGTAGATTTCTGATGCTTGTTAGTGATAGCTGTAGTTAAGGCTTCACAGTGGTAGAAATCTAATGGGATCTGAAGGAAGCGTTACTTGCGGACCTTGGCCTCCTGCAGAATTTTGCTGCCTTGATATATTTATCATCCCTGGAATTGTTCAAGACCGGTCTGGATGGGACTTTGAGCAACCTGATGTAGTGGAAGGTGTCCCTTCCCATGGCAGGGGGGTTGGAACTAGATGATCATTAAGGTTCCATCCAATGCAAATCATTCTGTGATTCTGTGAATTGCTGTTAGTTCTTTCTTATGCGTTAGGACTGCTAACATAAAAACCAGCACGGACTCCTGTGATTATGAAAGCCATCTTATGTTGTGCTGCGGATCAGTGTTTCCTTGAAAAATTAGTTTAGTAAGGTGAAATTTTGGTAGGTCAAATGAGTACAGTGTGTCCACAGTAGCCACTCCACAGGTATGAGATAAAGTCTGAAAGGATATGGCTTGCTTCATCCTTTTAATATTTATCAGCTGTGGGCTAAATTGCGAAATAATTATTATAAACTAGATCCTCGGCTTTTGTAAGTTATCTTGGCTTGATTAGCTGCTGATCAGTTATTCCAGCTGAATATGGGAAAAGATTGTATCTTCACAGTGCCAACTGTGCTTTCAAGGGGTGAAGGAAGCTCTGAGAAGCAGCAAGGACTTCAGGTTTTGACATGGTCCTTCGGCCAGTGCAAAATTTAGGGTTTTTTCCCCTCAGGAGCATTTCCCACCCTTACACTGGATACCAGGGCTGTGTAATTGCTCTGTCTTCTTTTCAGATTAGCCATCCACGGAGCTGCAGGGAGCTTCCCTGTGGTGGTGGTGGTAATGGCTAACTTCTAGAACGGGCTTTTTTTCTTTTCAGGAGGCATTGGAAGCTGTGCTGACTGCCAGGAGGAGAAAACTGACTGCAGCTAAGCTAAAGGAGAATGTTAACAGCTAGAATTGCATTTCCTTGTACTTGGGAGTCTTTGGGAAAGCAGACAGCCCATATAGTGGTCAGGGTGACACTGCAGCAGGTTTCCTTACATGACTATATTTCATTACCTGTAGGTTTGTTCACTAATGAGCAGTGGAAAGAAATAAAAATTTATGTCCGGCAAGTCACTGTCAACCAGACATCCTTTTGCATCTATTAACGTGCAGAGCACAGGTATGAACTTACCTGTTTGGTATAGCAGTTTAAATGTTTTACAGAAGAAAATGTCAAGAGAGCTGATTTTTCCCTAGATGAACACATTTTGTCAGTCCCTCATTCTTTATCCCTTATGAAAAGTTGAACAAATAATAAAACACTGCTAGTAAAACTATTTCAGTTGAGTACATCAGGCTGTGATCAGAAGGCAGATTTATTGATACACAAGAGTAGTAGCTTTATTTTGTTTCTTAATTTCATCCATATGTCAAGTAACTATAAAAGGTGGTTTTATTCTTTAATTAGAGCTTTATCAGAGGCACTTTAATTGCAGCTGTGCTCATGAAAATGGTCGTTTGAAATGCTTTGAATCTTGTGAAAGAGAGAACTGCCTGTGTGTATTCATAACTGTAAACCTGCTGACTTTGCTAACTAAAATATGGCACTGGTACCTTGACTCTCTAGAGGTGGTGACACAGTCAGAAAGGCAAAACAAGGATTAAAGTGAGTAGGATCTCTGCCAGCTGCAGGAGCTTTATCCAGAAGATGTTCCAGCCCACTGAAGACAGAAACACTGGTATACTAAACAGTTTTCCACCAATTCCTTCAGAGCTCGAGGCCTACCTTTCATCTTTTCAATTAGTACAAACCTTAAAAGAATTTCTGTTAAACTTTGCAATACGTTGTTGTCTAAATCACAAGTTCCAGAAAATGAAATAGGGTCATCCACTGTACAGCTAAATTGTGTAGATATTGGAGAATACTCCCTTGAGTTTATCTGATGAAAGTGAGGGTGCTTTTTGGTAGAGGTTACTCAGCATCAAATAGAGCCCAACTCTTATTTTGTATGCGCATTTATCTTCTGCTGTCTCTCTAATTAATGCTACTGTGCTGTGCTAGGCAAGAGGTGCACGTACCTTTTGAAATGCTAATGCTCTGCTGGAATATCTTGGTTCTCTGTCAGCTCTGGAGAAGTTGCAGCAGAGGTCAGCAGCAAAAGGTTTAATAAAACTTCTGCCTCCCAGTGACTTACCCAGTTTCAGCCATACAGAGACAACAGACTTCAAACAGCTGTCTGCTGTGATGTGCTTTTTCTCCATTCCTTGCCACGTGGGTTCACACCCCCTATCACATTAAGTGATACGTTTTGTTCCTCTCTGTAGTCTGTCTGTTTTCAGGATTCTCAATGCACTGTTTCTCTGCAAAATATTATGTACCTTATCAGTGTAAGGGCTCAAAACTTGAAGGAATCATATTAATATGTTTAAGGTATTCAAGCACATCTTCACCAAAAATAAAAATGGTTTGCTCAGTGGCTGCTCTACAGGCAATCAGAGCCTAGGATAGGAAGCATGTTCAATAACTGTACAGAATCAACTTTGCCTTTCAGCAATTTTGTTGTAAGCAGATGTTCTGGTTTTCTCCCAAAGACTTCTTATTGTCTGTGTAGGTGTTTTAAAAATAATTTTTTATATGACAATTCACTTTTCATCGCTGGTCATCCTACTTATCTAAGTGTAGGGATTGTCTCTTTTCTGGCCACAAAACAGAATATCCATCTATAAAATGATGTGTACATGAAAAGTCAGAAAAGAAAATGCAGGCCCAAACAGGAGAAGCATAATACAGACTTTTGAAAACATGCAGATTGCCTCTTGTCTGTTTGGAACAAATTACTCAGTAAGGGGATAAATCTCTTCTCATTGCACTCATGACTCATTGTGTAGAAAGGGCTCTAGAGGATTTCTGCTGCAAGCTACTTACTTCAGTTTCTAGCCTGAAGAAGCCTGAACTTCTTCAAGTTCAACCTCCCTTGCAAAGATGTTCTTCCCTGGTTTTAGAAGTATGTAAACAGATGCTAAACTCAGGGCAGGTACTTAAGGTACTCAGGTGAGAGTAAGTAAAGTAATGGAAGCAAGGAAATCCCAGTGAACATCTTTCACATGTAACTTCTTACTGTTTGATTTTGCTTGACTTTTAAGTGTTCTTAGTGGTGTGAAAGCTCACAGAAAGGACACCGAGAGTTTAAATACTAGTCATTAAAACTGACTTTTAAAATTGTATAGTTGAGTTTTCAAGCCACACTGTAGGCATTGTTAGTAACTCTGATTAGGTGGAAAAATGTGTTGTGCGTGTTTCTAGAACTTCTGGGAAAGAAGAGTAATTGTTTATCTTGTCTTGGAAAAGTGTGTTGCCTTGTAGCAGCAACAACTAACTTGGGTGGCGCTCCATGAAGCCCTGAGCTTGCTGTGGCTTCTAGTGTGACTTTTTTGAGATTGATTTCTAAATCTGTTTGCCTCGTTTGTGAGTTCTCTAAGTTTACCACATTTTAAATCACATCCCTTTGATTCTTCACAGGCAGTATAAAATGTTAATAAATAATTTACATTTCTTTAATCTAATGGCTGATTTTCCTCAATTTTTTTGAGCAAATTCTGCCATCTGTTGCTTTGACATGAAGAGGGAAAACCGATTTGGGTGTCGTGTCAGCCTCTGTCTTCTCAGTGAGTCAGAGACCTTCAACTGTCAGAGGCTACAGTGCTTTTCTTCTCCCCCCTTTCCTCTGACTTTGGGTCCTAGAAGACTGGAGTCTGGCACTTCCAGACAAGTATTTATGCTTTGCTAGCATTCAAAATCATGTGCTTGTGGATGACTCGTGCTGAGGCACTGGAGCGTTTTCTGCCACTGAGTTAATGTGCTGCCCTGTGCAAGCATGAAAACTCAGGGCTCAGCTCTCTTTTTTTAAATTCCTTTTGCCAAGGATCCAATAGCAAGGCATGGTGCTTGAGCCTGTGCAATGCTGAGTTGTGCTGTAGAGCTTCAGCTTTAATTTGCTCTAAGATCATATATTGCTGCTAGGTATCCTTTATTTTAAGAAATACTTCAGTCTATGAGTAATAAAAACAAAACCACAGGTACTTAGCAGCAGTCTCTGGGAGTTGCTTGTTCTGTGCACACTGGGTTTTTCATGAAGTACATATCCTTACCTGAACACAGGAGGATGTTCAGCACCGTGAAAAACCAGTGAGCAGTTCTTAAATCTCAGAGCATGACTTTATTTCGTACTGTATCGATTGCAACTGGAGAAAAGTTTCAAATACTGACTATTAAAAAGAAAAATGCAACAGTTGTAGCTATCATTAATACGCATGTTTGTCACTGAGGGATAAGGTTTTGAGGCAGGGTGTAAGCTTCTTCAGATTTGTAATGATAATGGGAGGAAAGTTGGCTCTCCCCTGCAGAAGATGTCCTCCCGATGTGTGCTTTGCATAGCAGTTTGAGATGAAGGTAATATGTTCTTCAATTTATTTTAGATTTTTTTTATTATTTGCGAGGTGACACTGCATACCAGACGAGCATAAATTAATGCATTATTGCCTTCATATCTTTGCACACTTTTATCTTTTTCTTTAAATCATAGGGTTTGCAAATGAAATAATACTTATATGCTCTTTAACACTAAACTCTTTAAAAAGTAAGGAAAAAAGAGGCTGTTTTTCAAGGTTTCCGAATATTTCAAGTGCTTTTAACCACAGAACTATCTGACTGTAATATGCAGATTTGCTAACAGTCTGTGCAAAGAATTCAGGTTCTCTGCGTATAGCTTGATGTATGCATATACTTGCTTTCTTTGTTAAATTGGTGTTTACAGTGCTGTCATTGTACCCCCTCCTTTGCTTTTTTTTTTCCTTAAGTCTTATTAAATCATACCTGGATTTATTGTAGTGTGCAAAATGCTATTCAGGAATTGTTTTGTGTAAGCAATTGCATAATGAACGTTAGTGTTTATTAAGGTCTTTGAAGAAAGCCTGGGAAATTGTTGGGGATTTTTTTGTTGATGTTGTTTTTTCTCTCCAAATTCATACAGAACTAGCACATCATCGTCAGTGCCACTGTACTAAAAACATTGTATAGTGATAAGGGAGACTTTGGGAATCAAAAAAGCAGTGATGGGAACCATGGAGTCAGAAAAAGTAAGCTTTCTGACTTCAAGAGAGTCTTGATTGGGAAGTAGAGGGTGGACAAGCTAAGGACTATTTTTTAAAGGCCTCATGATAATAACAAGTTATGGAATCATTTGCAGCATCTGAGCAGGATGGATCAAACCAAAATTACTTTCTATGGCCAATCTGAGTTCATTAATTGTATTGGTATTTTAGTGTTTGGCTTCTGAGCTGCAGGTGTGACCCTTTCTTGTGGTAACCTTGTAGGTAATACGTGAAGGTATTTATAGATTGAATAGACATTAACTCTGAATATATCTCACTATCTGACATTTCTCCTTTACCCAGGAACTCACCTCTGTACAGCTACTTGGAGCATCTGAATGTGCTGCTCTGAGACAATATATAAAAGGTGTCTGCTTGTGCTGTACATGTCTCTGAGAGTTAAAAAGGCACTTTGATCTTCACAGCAGATAACAGTATACTTTTGACAGATTTAAACAGATTTAGCACCTTTTTGATGAGAACAGCCCTCACTTCTTGTCAAGACGTCAGGAGGGCAAGCTGAAAGTGCACCTTAACAGTTAGCAAACTTAGAGTTGGGAGCATTAATTTTTGTTTATTGGGGATTTTTTGTTAAACTGTGGTTTTAATACTTATCCTGGAGTAGTGCTAGAGAGTTTTATCTTCTCTATTCCCAAGTACTAGATGCTTGCAGAAGTCAGAGCTGACTGCTTCATATTCAGTTTGCAGCATTTTATCGTCACTAATTTTTTTTCCATAGGGATGTAGCTTGTGTGTGCCTATTAGTCCAGGGTAAAAGACACCCATTTTTAAATTTACTTTCAGCAGTGAAGAAAAAACATAGGGAACTGACTCTGTGCCCTCAGATGATACAGCTGGGGGACACACAGTTTGTCTGCATGGGATTATTTTCTGTGCTGTAGCCAAAGGAATCAAAGGGTATGCAGATACTGCCTTTAAATGTTCATGTCTCTGATGTTAACATTTGTGTAAAAAAGGTTAATTGCATGCAATTATGTGCTAAAGGAGCTGCATCACAAGAAAAGTCAATAGTACTAGGAAACTGTAACTTTGAATTAATGATAGAACTGAGCAGTTATGCCCAAGCATTTTATTTAAGAAGGCAGTATGGGTTTTTTATTATAAACTGCTACAGTGTGATGGTTTTGTGGGGTTTTTGTGTTTTGTTTTTTCTTTTTAATCTTCATAACTGTGTGAAAATGCATATTTAACACTTCACACTGAATTCTTAGTGAGTGAATAAAGAAGCAAGTATTCTGTTTTAAATTTAACACACTGTTCATTAGTGTTGAATATTTAAAAACAATGCTGGTGTGTCCATTAGATGTATTGCTTGAAGGCAAAAGGTACAGTTGTGTTTGTTTAGCATAAGAACCTCAGAGTTTAAATAGCTTCTATTTATTTTGTAATCTGTCTGTAATAAGAATCAATTGCTGCTTTATGGTACTGGTGGCTAAAAATTTATTGGGGTATCTGGAAACTATGTCAAACTTGCTGAAATCTCTTTTTTTCCCCCTGCTTTCCAGCCCAGCATCCTGGGAGTTCATAAAACTGTTCAGTCAACATTCAGCTTTTATCCAATTTGTATAAATCATCTAGCTGGGGTCCATCTCCAAACTTCTGAGAAATAGTGTTGTTTTTTCTTTGTAAGCTAGCTAAACCTTTAAAGGTTTCATATGGAAACTACACATGGTTTTTATGAAGAACTACTGTATGGTCTTTATAAAAAAAAAAGTTACATAGATAAAAGATAAGCAGTCTGGTATGGAAGTGCCTTTGGGTCCTGATCTGAAAGTAATCCTGGCCCTCCTGACTCCATACTCATTTTAGATGAATGCAGTATGATTCTAAAATACCCTGATGAGGAAAAAAAAATGCAACTCCAAACAATAAAAAAAAGCAACAACCTAAATCTAAACAAAATAAGCCCCTCAACACCCAGAAAAACCAAGAGAGATTGAAAAGAGTAAGAAAAACTCCAGTTGGCCCAAACCTCTGAAGATTTTTTTGTTGCCCAGAACCTGGTATTGTGCTTCTTGACAGCTCTAGAAAAGACTTGGTAGACTAGGCTGATCTCACATGAATTTTATACTTTCAGTCCCATTAGGATTAAGGATTTGGCTCACTCCTGATAAATGTCAACATAAAGCAGCAGAGACTCAAGCCAGCTGAGCTGGTCATGACCTTATATGCATAGTGATAATTAATAGCTAATAAGACTGATAAAATATGGTTCTGAAATGGAATAGACTGCATCATCTGGACTGTTTAGAAATTAAAATTTTAAATTGTACTAGGAATTGAAGACATATTTTGCCATCATGGGTAAAAAGTTAAACTCCTTCACTAAAGGATATGTGTCAGATATGTCACTGAAGTATGTCATCTTCAATACAGTTATGCATCAGGATAAGAATTATTCATTAATTTGAGTTCAGAAGGCAGGAAAACATGGGTTAGACTAATGTAATACCTGGTTTTAATCTGTACATTAAATAAGGGCAGCTGTTTTAACTTTAATGGAGAGGCCTTTCTTGTTACTTTTTTCCTGCAATAATTTCTTCCACTCACATAGAAGTAAGCTTGATGTGTGATTTTCCCGAGCCTGTCCTCCTGCACTAGAGCCCGTACTCAGGAGTAAATACAAAACTATATGAAAGCAAACAGTGAAAACCAACTATTACAAAACATTCTTGAGTTACTTGAGTATGAAGTTTTTTTCCATATATCTCTCTCTCAACTATTTCCCCTATTTCTATATCAGTGCTAATCTCTGGGGTTAGTCAGTCAAGGAGAATTCTTCATACAATGAACTTTGTTCACTTGTGTTAATTGGAAAGAGCCTTGACTCAAATCTGCTCACCTGGATCAGGAAATTTGTTCCACGGAACTCAAAAAGGGCTGTGTCAAATGCAGCCTTTGACTCTATACTGAATGTTGCCTTACGTTTGTTGGTTTGCATAGTCAATGAATTACAAAGAGCAGCTATCCTCCCTCTGAAGATAAAGCAGACATATTTTTTCGTGTCTGTGAGGCAGACAGTGGAGTTGAGATTTTTTTTTTTTTTTAATTCATCAGGCATGACTTTCTGAACTTTCCTTGTTTCTGGTATTTCTAAAAGGGAAGGAGAAAACAAGAAGGAATTCTTCTCTTCATGATCATTAATGGGAGGCCTAGACATCTCGAAATTTTGAATTTCCCAGCTACAATTCCCTATTCCCTTTAGTCATTTCTGGTGTTGTGGTTGCTCCAAGTGAGTGATTTAGAAGAGAGTATTTTAAAAATGGACATAGAGCTTCCTGGCAGAGGAGATGTGTTCAGGAAGTGCAACCAGGAGCCCCAGCAGAGCCCATGGGAGGTGTGACTGAAATGCTTGTTTCTTCTGCTTGGAAAAATTCAGACTAGCTTTTTGATTGGAAATTGTTTTACTTTGGATGAGGACAAAAGCTATGAAGGAGCACTTGATTCTTAGAAGATACATTTTTTGGCTAATTCTGCTCCCACTTAATGTCTCTTGAAACATTCAGGAGAAATAGTTGATTATTTAAAAGCACTGTGATCTGTAGCTGCCGTAGAGGGAAAAAAAAAGAAAAGAAAGACACTTTTGGATTTATATATGGCATTTCAGTAAGATAAACAGCTTTTTCATCACAGTGGATGTCACTGTCATACCAAGCTGGCTTTCCATGACAACTGGCTGCTGTTCTTCCTGCCTAACCTGCTGGAACACTTCCAGGGCTTGCATTCAAGGCCACCACTGAAATGCCTAGAGTGAGTTTACTTTTAATGGCTCTGTTTCAATCAGGAAGAAATAATTAGAAAATAACAAATTGAAAGAGAATACCTGCAGGTTTTTAGGCTTGTTGTATTCAGTAAATATTTCCTTAGGAAACTCATGGAAAGGTAAAAAACAGCTATTTAAATTTTAACTTTTGAAAATGTGGTATTTTTTTGTACATTGGAAAGGTCAGTCTTACAATGAAGGAGCAAACCTAATTTTCTGTTTAGTTTTGAACCACACTGATGTAGGCATATGAAACAGAGCACTGAAGCATTTGCATTTCTCCTACTTGATTCCTGTGTCCTCAGTCAAACCCAGTGCAGAAGGGATTGCACTTCCCACCACTGCGAGTGTGGGACCATCACTTCTGGAGGGATTATTTTTAGAACATATCCTTTTATAACAGCCTTAGTAATAGTAGAGAGCAGGGAATTTGAAATGCCATAGTTGCACATGACCTAACTCACAGCAATTGTACTTAACCAGCTTCTGCTGAATCAGCTTTCAGTTTTCAAATAAAATGGTGGCCAGTGACCACGCATCTCTTTTGAAATCTTGGTACAGACCCAGAACATGAGATTTTTGTAAGTTTTACTGATATGAGGATTTTCTAAACCCTGTAGTATTCTTCCAAAATCATGTGGCAGAAAAAATATGTTCCAATATACTTTGCTCAATTCCTTGTAACTCAGTTTGAACTGGTAACTAATTAGCTGTTCAACTCTCATCCCCCTTGTAAAGTATGGTGGCTGTGGAGTTAACCAGAATCACAGCTTTACTTTCAAAACTCAGTGCAGCCTTATCTGTTGAAACAGTGCAAACACTCTCTCACCTGTCAGCTGCTTCTTAAAACTCAAGAAATTGTGCAAGATGGAAAGCTGTGTTGAGCTGGGGGGAGGCGGGGGGTCAGGCACTGTAGGTATTTTCAAAATATATTCTTACACCGTTCTTGCAAAGTGGAAGTTTCATTATGAACTTGATACAAATTCATATAATAAATATTTTTAAGCATTCTACAATTAAAAAGCTACATGTGGCAAGATGAGATAAATATCACAAAATTATTTCCATGTGCTTTGCAACAATATTACTGTACAAGTGATGGTTAGGAGTTGAAATTAAGTTCATGTGAGTTAAAAATCACTGAGCATTTGGCTTCCATATTTTGGGAGTAATTTTAATAATCAAGAAGAGTAGAAACGAGATGACATCACTAACAGCTAAAATACAAATCCTTGAAACATTTATGGCATACCAGCTGTCCAAGAAGCATCATCATCATCTTCTGACAAATGATATCCTCTGAAGATTGATGTACAGCAGTCAGATATGCTATTTCAAACACTTTGCTGACTGAATGATATATTTGAAAGACTTTTGAGAGTTGTCTTTCTAGGACCAGGCAAATGCACATCTTACTGACCCAGAGAGATATAGAAGCATCTAAGCAGTGTGCAGCTCCCTCAGCAAAAGGACAATAAATTTACCAGTTTTACATTTCATCTGTTACCTTATTCTGTATCACCTCACATCAACTCGTGTTTTATCATGCTTTTAAGGAACTCATATTCCTTTTAGAAGATTAATGCTTGTAGCCCTTAGTACTCTTGAGAAAATAAATATTAAATATAGTAAGATGGATTAATTTTTCATTTCACTGCTCATTGCTTTCCTTTCAGCTTCTTGCCTGATTACATCAGTGGTGATTTTGATTCCATTCAGCCTGAAGTCAAGGAGTACTACAAGGTCAAGGTAAATTAAATCCCTTTGAGTTTTTGTGTGATAGAGCATTGTAAGATCCAAGCCATTAGTGCTTTGGTTGGTCATTAAGTGATTCTGGCTCCATTGCTTTCTTTGAGGCTTCAGTTGTGAAGCACCTGAGAAGCTCAGAAGTTGTGCTTTGTGGCACTGTACTAATGCTTGAAATAAACACAGGAGGTGCAATACTGCCTGAGTCCTGCACAGGGTGACTTATTTCATAGTATCAGGTGATGAAATAGATCATATGTTGCTAGAGATGACAGCATCTAGAAACTAGGATAAAACTTCCTGAAAAATCTGTGAGTGCTTTTGCATGGTGAGATACAGGGAAATAAAGATTAACTTACTATGATTCCCACCTTGTGAGTACCCACATAGTTTCTAGAGAGAGTTTCTCTCTGTGCTATTTGTATGATATGACTTTACCTTTTTAGAGGAAAGCTGCAGATGGAGAAATCTGTTTCTTTCCTCACCCACTGAAGCATTGAATTACAGTCAACTGCTTCTGCTACACCAGTGGAGTGCCCTCCTTAATGAGTTATTGGATAAATTCCTGCCTGTGTTAATTTATTTCCAGTGAGCAGCATAAATGTAAACTCACTTTTCTTAGGTCTTAGGGCTCAAAGTTCTGCCTTTACCTGACTGCTTGGTATCTTAACACTTCACCTGCCTACTTGTTTAGGCTTTTGTGATGAACACAGTTCTTTACCCTGGCATCTTGGACAGCAGGTTTCTGCAAATTCGGAGTTTGCCTTGATAGGCCAGCTTACCTTTGCAGCAGGCTGCACTTGCAAGAGGAGTGTTTGATCATTCCGAGGTAGTTGACTTAGTCTGCTGCGAATTCATGTATGAGAATGAAATTTGCCTAAAATTTTCCCTGATGGACTTGGGATCAAATGGTTAGAACAAAAGGTTTCAAACTGTGAGGGGAGGGCTGGACGAGTGTGTAGAGCAGGGTTTAATATCTCTCTGGGCACTGTGAGGTTTTATTTCCATATTCTACCCCATTTTTAGAATGGAGAAATGTGTGATGGCTGCTCATCTCTAGGAAAATAGCTCAAGAAAAATGCTCAGGAATATTAAATTGCAGATTGAGAAGTGAAAATAAAATAAAAAGCTTTGGAATGATACTATTCACTACAGACTAGAAATTCATGATCTGTGAATAAATGAGTTCAAGAAGTGTTTGGACAATACTCTTGGGCACGTGGTGTGACTGTTGGGGATGATGCTGTGCAGGGCTGGGAGTTGGGCTCACTGATCCTTGTGGGTCCCTTCTAACTCAGCTTCTTCTGTGATTCTGTGAGTCTGTAAAAGGGGAAACTGCAAAATGCACTACTGTGTTTGGCATGGACATGGGCAAGCCCCAGTATCAGCACAGTATGGGAGATGAACTGAGCAAGAGCAGTCCTGGGAAGAAGGACTTGGTGTTGCTGGTGGATGAGAGGCTGGACATGACCCAGCAATGAGCACTCACAGCCCAGAGAGCCAAACATGTCCTGGGCTGCATCCAAAGCAGCNGTCCTGGGCTGCATCCAAAGCAGCGTGGGCAGCAGGGTGAGGGAGGGGATTCTGTCCTGCTGCTCTGCTCTAGTGAAACTTCACCTGGAATGCTGCATCCAGCTCTGGGGTCCCCAGCACAGGAAGGACATGGACCTGTTGGAGTGAGTCCAGAGGAGGCCACCAAGGTGATTACTGGGATGGAGGGATCTCCTATGAGGAAAGGCTGAGAGAATTGGGATGGTTCAGCCTGGAAAATGGAAGGCTTTGGCGTGACCTAATTGCAACCTTTCAGTACCTGAAGGGAGCCTAAAAGAAAGATGGAGACTTTTTACGAGAGTGTGCAGTGACTGGACTAGTGGGACTGGCTTCAAACTGATAGACAGTAGGTTTAGATTAGATATTAGGAAGAATTTCTTTACTGTGAGGGTGGTGAAGCACTGGAAGGTGTTACCCAGAGACGTTTTGGTTGCCCCACCCCTGGATGTGTTCAAGGCCAAGTTGGATGGGGCTCTGAGAAAACTGGTCTAGTGGAAGATGTCCCTGCCCATGGCAGGGGGGTTGGAACTAGATATCTTTTAGAGTCTCTTCAACCCGAACCATTCTATGATTCTGCAATTAATGCTTATATGAACAGCGTGCTGGTAGGTAGGTAAGTCCTACCAAAGAATGCAAGTTTAGGATCATTCAGCAGAGAGAGGGGAGATGGAAGAGGTGGGAGGCGGAAGAATACAGTAGGTATTACCCTTCTTCACAAGGATTACTTTTCTGGACATAGCATCCTTTTTGTCAGCTCAGTTGCATCTTACTGATGATGTGCAGTTTACATCTTCTCTATGAACATGCAGTGAATCATTCTGCTTCACACAGAGTTAATACATCTGTGTATTAACTGGATGTTAATGCACAAGGACTGGTCTGATAGGCTGTAAAGGAAGCAGTAATTCATCAGGATTGTAAAGGTGTAATGAGCAGCATAATCTAGCCTACAGAATCCTTGCCTGGGGTCTTCATACAAGACTGAGGAAAATGCAGATAGACTTTAGAATGTTAAGTTTGGGTGTACATGGTAGGAAAAATAATTTTTTGCATTTTTAAATTAATTTCCCATAGTCAGGAAATTAGAATGGTAAATAGAGGTGAATGTCTCAGGAGATCTTGAGCAAAAATTCATTCTTGTTCCGCTGAGTC
>VZTH01016320.1:0-11454 GCA_013397815.1 Aleadryas rufinucha | reverse complement strand
GGGCATTTTTTTTTTTTGGTGGGCATTTTTTTTGGCAGGCATCCGGGTGTTTGCTTTCTCCAGTAAGCGTGTGTGTGTGGGGGTGGGTGTGCTCACAGTCTAACTATGGAAATTTTCTCTGCCCTGATTGGCTGCCAGGTGAAGTCTCTCTGGGGACAAGGCAACAAAGGTTTTACAGGAATTTTCTTCACCTCATTTGTGACATATGTTGAGGCATATATACTGGTGTAGCTACGCCCTGATGATATGCACTTGCCAAACTCTCATTCAAGACCAGGACCCATCTGGGTCCAATTATTAATTGGGACTACCTCCACCAGAAGTGCTCTCAATCTCCTACAAACAGCTGTGGCTGCAGGGCGGGCACAAGACCTATAAACCAAGCCTTGGGAGGAGCCAGAGGCAGTTGTTTCTGTTTGCTGTGTGTCGCTGGAGCTCGGCTCTGAGAAATCATAATTCAAGACTCAGAAGACTGTGAGCTCCGGCACAAGTGGTGACCGCACCGTGTTTCGAAACACACAGTGTGATGAGAACCCCCGTGGCAAAGCTTCAGTGGTCCAACATACCCGAAGAGGTGAGGACTGCAACAGTCCGACCACGGCGGGGGGAGTTGCAAGCCAGCTCCCTTTGAGGCCCTGGTTGAAACACCCAGAGGGGTCTTCCCAGATCTAAACCTGGGTGAGAGCAAGGCCACAGTGGGACTTCAGCGGTCCGACATACCCGAAGAGGTGAGGACTGTGACAGCAAGACCGCAGCGGGGGGGAAGTAGCGAGACAGCTCCCTCGGAGCTCGGGAGGCCGAAAAAGGCTCCCAGAAAAACAGCTCCCAACCCTCACCAGAAGAGTTGAAGACCAGGGGCTGGAGGGAAAAGAGTCCGTCGTTAAAGAACAGGCTAAGCCCTCCAGCATGTCCTCTCAAAATCTTTTAAAAAGCACCCTAAGAGGTGAGCAACTGGGGACTGAAAAAACAACAAAACCTAAAAGGTCTTGAAAAGAAAAGATATGGAGTCAGATTTATTATTTATTAAAATATATTAAATATAGTTTGGCAAGTGCAAAAAGAAAAAAGGGGAATTGTAGCTACGCCCTGACGGTATGCACTTGCCAAATTCCCATTCAAGACCAGGACCCATCTGGGTCCAATTATTAATTGGGACTACCTCCACCAGAAGTGCTCATCGACCTCCTATAAACAGCTGTGGCTGCAGGGCAGGTACAAGCCCTATAAACCAAGCCCTGGGAGGAGCCAAAGGCAGAGGTAGTTGTTCCTGGTTGCTGTGTGTCGCTGGAGCTCAGTCCTGAGAAGACTCAGAAGACTGCAAGCTCCGGCACATACTGGTCCCTTTCACATGCTCAGAAAAGAGTGGACATTTTCAAAACCTAAATCAAACCCAGACTTCTATATGCTACAGCAATGCCAGTAATGCAATAAATTACTAACTTTTGCCTTTTATTTACAGCGACTTGAAGTAGGTGGAAGGCATGATGACTTATTCCCCTGCTGTTAGCCATCTAGTCTCCAGTGCTGATGAGATTTTATTCAGATAATGCTACTGTGCTGCTCAGGAAGAGAAGCAGAGCTGTGATTAGATAAGAACTAGGTATAGGTGGTTTTACTTTTGGAATTANCTTGGAATCTCTCACTGGTTTGCTTTTCAAACCTTCACAATGACTCAGTCTTGCATTGTTCAGGAAGATGACATTTTAAAGGGGTTCGGAGAGAGGTGTTAGGTTGTTTTAATTTTCTCCCCTCTACAGATCTATCTTCTAGAAAGCCAGGGAGAAATCAGAGAGAAACATGAAAGAATGTATGTCCTACTAAAACAGGTTATGATGAAAAAAGGAATCAGTAACTTCACACAAAACCCCGAGTAACACTTAGAGCCATGTTTGCATTCTATAACATCAAATGAGATCAACCAGACAGGAAAATAAAAATTTTCTATTTTAAAAAAGTGTGGGAAGAGACGGGGACATGGCATGGTAGTTTACTCTAAATGGAGAAAACAACTTTTTCAATATCACTATTTCTCCACAGGGCACAATTTCCATATAAGTCTTTAAAAGACTGACCACAGACATCCAGCAATATTGGAACATATACAACTTACTCCAGCTTTTTTATTAACATAAGCCATTTTTTAGACAAGATTTATCAATACATCAAATGATACAATTAAACAGATACAAAAGTCATACAGAGATCTGAGGATTGCTCAGTTTGGAATTAATAGATGCAATTTCTTAAGCCTTGCAATGTGTGACAAGGCTTTTTTTTTTTTTTTTGAGAAGTGGGAAAGAAATTATTAGCATGTGTCTGCACAGACTTACTTTAAACCTTTTGTTACCAATAAAATGCTCATTTTACTCACCCCTACCCCCAAAAATCCCAAACAAAGAACCACAAAACAAAAGCCAACAAAGGTGAGGGATACATTTTGTCACTTGAAATCTGACTTGTCTCTAAAGCAACAGGAAACAGTAACACAACAAAACTTCAAATTATTTCTAACTTAATTTTAAAGGGCAGTTTTATTTGGGTTTTTTTATGATTAGAACTAGCAATCAGTTTTATCCTGAGACCCACTTCTGAATCTCAGATGTCTTTTGCTGAGTGTGCCATCTTAAACTCTCCAGACTAGGGACAATTTCTCTGTAAAACTGAACACTCATCAGGATTTTAGAAGACAAAGAATCACAGAAACTCAAACTGTTCTGTATCCCCGATTTCCCTGTAATTCCAATGTTTACCTACCAACCATGGTCTCACCCTTTCCTTGTATCAATTCAGTTCCAGTTTTGCTTTTTGACTTCAATGTCACAAGACACGTCACAGAAACTATATGATTTTTAAATAAAACTGAAAATGTGTTTTTATTTCCAGTTCAAATGTTACCAATCATCTGCATCAAATATTCACATAATATTTCTGCATGTATTTTCAATTCACAGTCCAGCCTACTTAAATTTAAAAAAGATCAACAAAACCCCAACTGATTTTACATTCAAAACTGAAGCATTTTCTCCAATGTTAATCTCAGTTCATAACTCCAGAAACATTTTATTAACAACCTTACAAGTTGTCATTTGAAGGACTTACAGAAATTCAGTATCTCATTACTTGAGATATTTGATTCAAACAACTAAAAGCTAATATCTGACTCAGAATAATATGCCTTGAGTTAATGTAGCTTTCTTTTCAAAAATGCAGGAGGTTCAAACTATTATAGATACTTTATAGCACTCTGTTTTTCTCCAGCAAATCACAAAACACTGGGTAGAAAACAGAAGATTCAAAAGCAACCAGCAGACAAACTAATCACAGATTTAAAGTTTTTCTTTGGATGCCCACATCCAAAGAAACACGTGTGGGTGTTTATGTTATGCCCTAGAGACTACAAACAGCCAATTAAAGCAGTCTGAAACCTGTACTCAAAACGGAAAGTTAGAAGAAAAACACACAAACACAATGCATGTGAGATTGAAATTTTATTTTTCTGTTGATAAAACTCAAAGATCCCTCACAGCAGCAACAGATGCAGAAGTTACTTGCAGAAATGATACCTCTTCTTAATCTGTTTGTATACCCAAGTATGACAAGTGTGTAGCGACTGCATATTAACACAGTATAGGCACTGCTCAGTAGTAACAGAGATGAAGTTTCTTGGAGTATTTTAATCAATCCTTTCCTTATTATGAAAGGATTCTCATAGTATCAAAGATGATAATTAATTAGTTGTCTGTTATTGATTTTTTTGTTATGCAATTTAAAAACATTTTATCAAATTCTACATGTACTATTTATATGCCCAGATACACCTCTCCACATTTTGTAGTAGTTGACAAACCATAACCAAATGCTACATATCAGAATGAAAATGCTACTGCATTTAGCAGCTCTTGCTGCACTAAATATTTCATTAGAGTAAAAAACCACACCTCTTGTTCAGTAATACAAGGGATACAGTTTGTAAAATGAACATTCCTATCTTGTATCCATACCTTTCTGTAATATATATATATATATATTTTTTATATATGGCTCTAAAACATATCTCTACTAATTAACAATTAAATTAAAGCACATCCACAATTCGTCTAACTAGTGATTTTGGTCTCAATACTTTAAACAGTAGTTGTTCCATAAAAATATACAGTTCAATAACATGGTTGTATCAGTAACTTGAGGCCTTTTGAAAGGCCTATGACATAAAACCAACCATGCAATTCAGTGCTCAATGTCATCTAACTGATAAATATTTATACTGCATTTTCAAATTACCAGTATCTCCCAAATTTCTCTTTGCAGGCTTACCATGCTTACAAACATGCAGAAAGCAATCGCATTTCTCACTTGCCCATAGCAACCACATTTTTTTCTTTTCAAATAGATCAACTGACAAAGTACAAGCTTCATGCTGTCATTTTTCGAGTACTAACCTTTTCCTTTCTTTCACATATTGCTTCATGTGAAATAAGACTAGGGATTAGTCACATAGCAAGAACTGCTCTTTTCAATTTAAGCCTCTAAAAATCAAATTACTAACAGTCAATTAGGATGTACTCATAGCTGCCATACAAATGAGCTGACACCCAGTAGACAATGAAGCTGTTTCTTCAAAAGGTGAAGCTTAAAAAAACCCAACTCAAACCCAAACCCCAAACCTAAACTACACAAGTACAGCATCAAACCCAGTAGATGCCAAAAAGTGGATCTCTGTCCAGAAATTTTCAAAACGGTACACAAAACCCATGCCACCATCAAGCATACATGAGATAAGACAATTAATTGTTTATAGATGGAGATGTCCTTATTTAGCAATGGTGATGTAGTACTTCCGTAGTACAAACAAAAATCCCCCATGTCAGAAGCAGTCAGTAATAAAACGCCAGACAAGTTCACGTGTTACAGTAACCTGGCATATAAGACTCAGAACATTTTACTATTGTAACAATAACAATCAGTAATTTAGGTACTAACAATTCCAGAACCAATACATTCAATATGTAAGTAAGACTACAATAAAAGATATTAAAAAGACAAGAATGGTATGACAACTAAGATGAACAATTCTTTAAAACAGCAGAAAGTCAGGGAAACATCTGGAATTCTTTCACACTGCATTTATATATCTTCTGTTTCTCAACATAAAAATACATCCAGAGAGTCAATCCAGAACTGCATACAGCAATCATGTTTTTCCCCTTAACTGCTTTAAAATTAGTTCAAAATAATGTAAATTACAGGAATGATTGTTGCAAATTTGTAAATATTGGCTATTACAACATCATTATATGAGAACACTAACTGTAAATTATTTACAGGAGAGGTAATACAATTTCCAGAGTACTGAATTATAATTTAGCAGAAGGGTAAAAACAATGTACTCACCAAAAACTACAAAATCTGGTATTGTTATCAGCTACACAGTAGATTGTGATTAGGTTTTGTAGTTGACATACAACATATTCTTAAGAAAAGTGCCAAAATACTGCTATGTAAGAATCTTTTTTTTTTCCCAAAAATCAGTCAGCAAAAACCCCTGCAGATTCCATGCTAAGTAATGTCAAAAGAAAACAGGAAAAAAAGGATGCTGATTGTACAACTGTGTCTTATTAAATGCCTTTGAAAAATCTATAAATTCACTTTCTTGCTTAAAGGTCTGACACAAAACTTATTAAAAAAATCAACAGAAATACCACCATATATGCTTTTCCAGGGCATTTTAGGCCATTCTAAATCTACATATTCCTCCTAAACTATGAAACACAAAGAGACTGAAAACATTCCAAAACTGGCGGAACTGCCGAGGCTTGTCGTGATCAGTGGCAAAACATCCTGCTGGATGCCAGTCACTACCAATGCACCCCAGGGCCTGTACTGGGGTCCATACTCTTGCATGTTTTCATTAACAGCCATGGGGATGGGACAGATCACACTCAGCGAACCATTCAAAGGGACCTCAGCAGGCTGGAGAAACGGGCAAACAAGAGTCTCATAAAGTTCAGCAAAGAAAAGTGCAAAGTCCTACACTGGGGGGAATAACCGTGTCCACCAGTACAGACTGGGGGACTGACCAACTTTGCAGAGAACAATAGCAAGCCATGAGCCACCACGTGCCCTTGCAGCAAAGAAGCCCAACAGTCTCCTGGTCTACATTGGAAAGAGCATTGCCAGCAAGCTGAAGGAGGGGATTCTTTCACTCTGTTCAGTCCTCATGAGACTCAACTCAAGTGCTGGGTCCAGTTTTGGGCTCCCCAGTCCAATACAGAAATGGGCATATGAGAGTGAATCCAATTAAGGGCCACAAAGGTGATTAAGTGATTGGAGCATCTTACAGACAAGGAGAAGTTGAGAGAACTGGGATTGTCTCTCTCGCCTGGAGAAGAGAAGGCTCGGGTGATCTTACCAACCTGTGTAAATGCCTGAAAGGGAGGAGTAAAGGAAGAGCCTAACTCTTTCCAGTAGATCTCATGACTGGACAAGAGGCAATGGGTGCACAAGGAAATACCAGAAGTTCAACTTAAACATAGGAATGGATCTCCATAGTGTAAGGGAGAGCAAAACACTAGAACAGACTGTCCAGAGATCTTCTGGAGTCTCCATCTTTAGAGATGTTTAAAAACCCAGCTTGTCACAGTCCTGAGCAATCTGATCTAGCTGGCCCTCCTTCTGAGCTGGGCAATGGGGAATGGATCCAGTCCCTCCAACTTCAATTGTTCCATGATTCTATGAAAAGGATAGGGTCTTATGACAGGCATTGGATCAACTGAGTCACAAAGAAACTATAAAATGTAAAAGGAATATATATTTTCTCTTTAAGTTTTTGCATACAGTGTTAATTTTGCTGCCTTCGTTTTGCCGATCTCATTTTTTCAAATCTCAACTCCATTTCTTCAAGGACTTTTGGTGTGTATCGCACAACTAATTTAACCTTTCCTTGAGCTGCCTTCAGCAGTTCTACTGCTTTTTCATGGTGTTCACCTTCAACACTCTGTAAAGTATAAACCATTTAGTATTAGTAAAGACACAAACTGAAAACAAATTTTTTTATTTTTTCGTACAATTCTATGTAAACAAATATATTTATGTATTTATTTATATGTACTCTATTTTCAAGACTGCGTAAGGACAATGCCACACAGTTTCAGGACTTATGTTTCAGCAAACCAAGTGATGTGATGATAAAAATCCTAATTAGTATTAGCAAAAGAATAGTGCAATTGTTTAGGTTTATGCAGAATTAAATTCTGCAACGATAACCTTAGTCAATTATGAAATTACATTTAAAAATCAAAAACTTCAGGAGAATACTTACTTAAAATTTAATATTGTTTTTCTTCTTTTGCATGCATTTTAAATTTAGTAGTCACCCTCAATTTGGTTATTAAGTTGCCACAGACAACAGCAAGATAGCTGCCTTCCTGATGTTACCCTGCATCACAACAAGGCAAAACAGTGCATACTGGGCACTTGCAATGGAGCAACTAACATGAAGTGTTGTTGCTTATCTTAGTGTTCTACATGTCTCTCAGTAAACACAAGACATTCATTTCCTCTAAACTGATTAAGAATAGCCTAACCCAACTCAGGAAGATCAGAATAAAAATGCTTTCCCAAAACAACTCTCAGAATTTCTTAGAATTAAATTAGATTAATCTAATTACAATTTTTAAGCAATGGTTCTCAAAAACTGCATCCAAATATACATTCCTGAACAGCATATATTTTATCAGCAAGACTTATTTCTCCCAAACTTATTAAACACAATGACTGGACTACTCCAAGCCTACCTCCCACTGGTGCTATTAGAAGCTAGAAGGCAGGTGATGCACCTGTTGATTGGAGGGTTTCCCCGTTACTATAAAGTTACTTACAGAAAGAAAAACAAAAGTTAAGAAAAACCCGAGTTATTTCTCTTCTATCAGACCTAGATAACACGTACAGTTGAATGTTTCAATTTTTGTTATTCAAGTGGATGTGTAGGCTGTTCTGTTTAAAACTGGTAATAAAAAGTTTGTAGAGTTCTGTTTAATTGTATCAAAACACCTAAAATCCTGGAGTACACTCAAGATCTCCTACCTGAAAAAAATAAACTTGTTTTTCAGTCATATTCCCTGCAGTCTTGGCAGTGGTTTTTATTATTATTATTATTATTATTATTACTATTATTATTATTATTATTACTATAAATTACAATCACAAGAAAATGCCTGTCATGTATTATGATGACATGATTCCATCTGTAAATATCATATATTAATGATTTTTCTGAGACTACATTAGTGTTCTTAACAGCAATTTATGCACTCACTCTATTCTTACAACGGCTCTATAAATTTATACATGTGCATGCACACACAGAGTCATTGTTAGCTGTACCAGCTGCCTGATGATCAGGTTCAGTTTTGGGTAGAATGGTGGTATTGTTGTCTTTAAGAGAGTCTGTGGGTGAGGAAAGACTCATTTGAAGACAGTTTTGCACCAGTCCCTCAATGCTTCCTAGTAACAGAAGGCTAAGGCAAGGACAGTTGCATCACTACAGCTATGATTTCTCTTATGTCTCTTGAAAAGGACAGCTGGACTCCCAGGTAATAGTCAGGAGCCAAGTATGTCAGAGATTTGTGCTAGCCAGGAATTCCTAGTGTACAGATACTCAGTATCTGTATCCAGTCACTATTCCTTTCATGTGTCAAAAACCCCCAGAATCTAGTTTGACCCTCAGTCTTAAAATAAAATTTGGTTTACAGGTGTAATGATGAGAATATTTATTTTAAGCCTGCATAGAGCCTCTCTGGAAATAAAAGCAAGTATTTGGGAGATATTTACATGCATTTGACTAAAGGCTTTCTGAAGTCAAAGCCTGCCCATAACCTCCTCTTTCCAGCCTCCCTTTGTTTTACTTTTTGCATTGTTAATTCTTCAGAAGAGGATACTTAACTAAAAAAAAAATCCACACCAGCACTTTAGACATATGTTTCTTAAAATACAGTAAAAAGCCTGCTTCTGAAGCTCAGTATAGTTAACTGGAAGGTAAAAAATACCATACAAGGTAACACCACCTTGTAGTTTCATCTCATTACAGCTTTCATCATGCAGTAGCATTTTTACTGGGAAAAATGAGAATCTGGTCAGCCAAAAGCAACGTAGCATAATTTACTACTTACCTTAGAAGGTGCAGAAAACTCATTTAGTAAAAATCTGCATCATGAAGCTTTGATGAAAAAGGAAGGCAGTTTGTATTTCACAAAATTCTTTGACTACATTTATAGAACCCATCAGAATCTGAAATACTGACATAGATAGTACAGTTCCTTTTTGAGACAGATAACCAAAGTATAGTCCTAAAACTCTCAATGCACACAACTCTGCAGAAACCTAAGCAAATTGGTTTTGTGAGGACAAAAAGAAAGTATTTTGCCAGGATTAGAAGACAACAATGAGCTTGTGCCATGTGTATTCTCTGTGCCCCCTCATGTGGAAACAAGTAGTTACTGCTACATAAAGAGAAGAGAAAACCAGTTCCTACCACTCCGTTTACAGAAAGCAGCTGGTCTCCACGTTTCAGGCCTCCATGTCTGTCAGCTATACCTCCAGGGATAATTCGAGAGATATAAATTGGAGAATTTTGTTCTTTGCCTCCCATAATGTTGAATCCAAGACCTTCTTCGGTTTTGGGTAGTTCAACCACTCTGGGATGAGAATGACCTTCACTAGCAGCAAATGCAGCTACCGTGGCCTGTGAGAAACAAGATTTTCTCATTTATAAGACATTAAATACAGTCCCTTTAGCTAGAAAGAGTGAGCAGGCTGAAAATGTATTTTATCTCAAAGTACTTAAATGTTAAGATAAATGAGGTTAATTCCCCGCATACCAACACTGGCATGAAAAATTCAGAACTCCAAGAATAAACTTAAAATGGAAGAAATTTAAAAACAACAACTCTTGTTATACCTTTTAATAACCTGTTAAGCTTATTCATTTTATCAAGACATCTAGATAAGATCCTTCTGATTTTATATAATCTTCTGCTTCTGATGTAATGAACTACTGTATTTTATGCAAGTTGTAGTTTGGCTTTTACCTTTGCTGTTGCATTAGCTCTGACTTCTGGGCTACTGCTGATATCCACAGTTTCATATACGTGTTCATACACCTTTAGAGGCAAAACAGTTTCAGTATGAGTAAAACAGATATTTTTCTGCTTATGTAATATAACAAAATATCAGGTGCAACTCAAAAATGTGTAAATTAAAAGAACACACCTCTAATGTTACTCCCTGATTCACTACAAGAACAGGCAATCTAACATTCTATGAAAAAACAAATCTCTCAGCATCTTCATTGCTCAGTCTTAACCTAAATCTTCCCTCCATCCACAGTATTCAGACCTCACCATGACTTTGGAAATGCTTACGGCTAGGCTCACATGCATGACTCAAGGTAGGATGACTATTTTCTCTTGCTTGATTCAAGCTGGAACTCTTCAATACAGATGCACACAAAAACACTTAAGGGCAGCTCTTCAAGGCCCTGCTGACAACCCATCCCTTTCTGCAAACTCTCAAATTTTCCTTCAACTTTAGCAACTAATTGAATATCTTAAGAAGAAAATAGGATCAAAACACAGAGCAATAAGAATACTAATGCTAAGGAGGTGCTTGCACTGAAGGCTAACTCACATCTTCTCATCTCCCTGCCAACCATTTGTACTTGCTAAGCAATAAGTACACTGTCGTCAACAGGATGAAAACATTAAGATCACACCTGTGTCTCCAAACAGATTTTTTTTAATCATTCCAGCTGTTATCATCAGTATTAACATCAGCAACAGCAATAGCAAGGCATATCCTATCACCTGAAAGTCTCCAAAAGAATACCTGGAATGAAGATGAGGTGGTGCAAGGCTCCACCTAAAGATGGTGTGGACTTGGCTTAAAAATAACACAGGCAATTGGTACTTTGTCTATTCTTACATACCAACTGGATACCATCCTGTTAGCTGCCAGTACGGACAGACTCTCCAAATAACCTTTAAGAAATGATTTGCTACTAAGCCATTATTTTATACACCTATGCTGTCCCAAATTATTTTCTTTTGAAATTACTTAAAAATAAGGTTTGTTCTACTAAGCTCTGTAAATCAAATACGGCTTTACAAAGTTCAAAATCAGCTTACTGCATGAAGCACAAAAAGGAAAAAGTAAATCACACTGGTCTTTAACTGAAGGTAACGGCTTACATCAAGTTAACTTACCTCTCTTACAGCATTACAGAATTCACTTTGAAGGACCCTTTGCAATGCCTGTAGCTTTTGTGGTGGCACTTCTCCACTTCTCTGTAATTTTTCCAGCAATTCAATTGCTCTGCAGATGTCTACAAAAAAAATAAAGCACTAGTAATGAGGAATGCTTGAGGAATCTCAAGGTATGTTTGGGGTTGGTTTTTTTTTA